>JAYKAV010003481.1:11749-62662 GCA_035582835.1 Phoebastria nigripes | reverse complement strand
ACTAGTAGGCTACTTAGCAACAACTAAAAACATCAGTGTGTTATCAACATTCTTCTCATACTAAATCCAAAACATAGCACTATACCAACTACTAGGAAAAAAAAAATTAACTCTATCCCAGCTGAAACCAGGACAGGTGCTGGCCAGGGTTAAACCACGACACAAGTGCACTAGCCTCCCCAGGTGAACAGGAAATCTGGTAGGGCCAGTCGTTCAAATTGAACTAGAGTTTACCTAGCTCTGTCACTGGTCTGACAAGTGATCCTGGAGCACAGTATTTGCTTGCCTTAGTTGAAAAAGTCAGATACTGAGTGACCTCATGTAGCTCCTTGAAGAAGAGATGTGCAGTATTTTCCTGTTTGTTCATCTCTTATTTTCTACAGAGATAGGTAGAGCCCTGCTGAGATAGGTAAAGAGATAAAAGGACTTAGGGCTTTCTCRGATATTATTGTACGGCATTAGAAAGCACAGTGCAAACCTATCCCAAGTATTTTTCCTAAAGTCCCAGCACCGGTAAGTCAATGGTATGTAAATAAGAAGTCAATACTTCACTTTTTAAAAAATCTGAGCATTCATAAAAAAACAAAAGCAAACAAGCTCAACAATAAGTTTCTTGGATACGGAGAAAAGTCTGAAAACATAGCAATACCATTAATTCTCTATAAATTTTTTGCTGTTAGTTTTAATGCATTCTCATCTACTAGAAAAGTTTCCTTTCCCTACTGATTTTATCCTTTTCCATTCAACAGCTACTGATTTTCTTTTTTGTCCTGTTTCCTACAGGGAATAGGTTATCATGGCAGACTTTTGTTTATTTGTTTATGTACCTTTGTATTATTAATAAGCACTGGGAAGAGGGTTTGTTACTTAAGCTCCCTCTGCTGGCTCTCCAGCAGCAGAAACACAACACATAAAAGGTTTTTCTCTTKCATTCCCTTTTTATTAGGCTTAGAGCTGGAAAACTGCTGTTGCCAAAGTTAGAGAGCACTTCCTCCACAAAGGAAGTGCAGAGGACTCAGAATACTAATGTAATAAAGAACCTACTGGAACTAGGGACAGTAGTATCATATATAAAATATTACTTAGGTAAGTCTGTACTTACTGCCTTCAGCACTCAGCTTCAGGCAATGTACCCACAAGCTGAGAAATGCATTTCCTTCTGCCCCACCTTCTCACCTGCTTAGGTGACAATTTTTAATGCCAATTGTGTTATTTGTCACTCAAAATCTGTCTCATACCTCATGTTAGGCAAAGCTTTCTCAATTTCGAATATTTCACCCCCACCATTGCAAAATGTTAACATAATGCACAATACATACTTCTAATATTTAGGTCTTCACTAAGACTTTACATAGACTTTGTAGTTCCTCAGATTTAAATGAGTACAGCTGTTCACAATTTGAGAGTAACTCTTTATAGAAAAATCACATTTTCAGTTGCTCATCTGCAAGCTTACCTTTATGGCTTGTGGTAAAATCTAACCTATGACCCCTTTTGGACTATGCACCCTATAGCTATCAGAAAGCTGAGTCCCTACATTTCCAAGTGTTTTAATTATTCACAGTCCCAATAAAATGTAGGCACTGTCCTGCCTTGAAGTCTCCAAGAACATTCTTCATCTACGATCTTTGAGTCACATTCACTCTAATTCAGGCACGTCAGTTAAATGGACTCTGGTGGGGCATGCGGTCACATTATGCTCAATGACAGATGAGCTCCTCCAAAGACTGAGTTAGACTTTTTTTCTCCCCAGTAATTCCAAAGGGAGCCTGACATGATTATTCTTCCATTTTAGGTATTTCATCAGGCTAGTCCAATCTCATTCTACTTGTCTGTTCAGCACCCAAGCTTATGGTAAAATCAAGAGTCTCTGATTTAGAAAAATTCCATTTTCAAAGCTGGATCTAATAAATTACTGCAAAACCTCTAAAAGGCTTCCAAAACATGCATTCTTGCAGAAATGGGGACTAATATCCTTCTCCATTCAAGTCCTTAGTAGAATGCCAGCGTAATTTCAAAAAGATCAGAATTTTATCTTAATATGCACTTTGAAATGACATAATTCTTTTTGCTATGCTGTATTTTATTGGAAAGACAAATTACTTGCTGGCTCTTCATTGCAATCTCAAAAGGTATAGCATTCCTTGTCTTCAATCCTGTAAGACACTAATGCATGAAACACTTTCCTTGGTTTGAAAGCAAAGAGAGAAGCAAGCAAAAATTCTCATCCTACACTTGAGTCATCTATTCATTAGTAAAGCATATCAAAATGTATAAAATGAGTTTAGGGAAGTAATTTTTTTACTGATAAAGCATTTTAATCAAGCAATTGACAAAAATTTTGCTACAAATTATGATCACTACATTTACCTTCTAATTTCTGTATGTCCCATTTTTCTGAAAAGGTCTACTATCACGTTTCCCTTCGCAGGCTGTCACTGACACAGGTACAAAAAATTTTTTCAAGTTGCTCCTTACATTTAGTAAAAGGGTATTAGGAACAGTAAATCTGTAAGAAGAATGATAACAGTCTGGAATACCTTGTAGGCAAAACCCTTATAAATTTTATATTTTGTAATGAGTGACATTAATAATTAAAATAGTAATCTCTTGATTTGTAATTCATTTTAACATGATGGTAGTCTAATTCTTTATATGAGAATCTCATTCAAAAGTAACAACACTAACATTAATTTTATCTACAAATCCATCCCCCAAAATGAAAAAAGAGCTTTATTAGTTACATAGTGGAATTCCTGCTCCCATCCATTCAGCTACGTCAGGATTAGAGCATGATAATTGTGCTGAGCTCCTCTATGAAGATAAATGCTTTGGAATAGGAAGTGAGGAACAGACAACATCTGCCTAARAGAATGAAGAAATTCTAGGTAATCTGGAAGTTAGCCAAAATCTTGGGGCTGAAACCACTGGTCTATCAAAAGGTGTGAGGACATATTTATAAATCAGGTGACAAGTGACCAAGACTTCAGCTAGAAAGCAGCATGTTCATACCACATTAATCGCCTCTGCCATGCTAGGGCACTGATGTAATCTTATCCACRTGAACACAATTTCTTTCTTTTTCACTGTGCCTTTAGAGATCATATTTTCAGTTAGGACAAGGCATGGTTCTGTTCAGCTTAGGAGAAATGACACAGACTGGACTTGGTGAGTATTGATGGGCTTCACTTAGATCAATGCAGTGCCTAGGATTCTTCTGCTGAGAAAAGAGGTGGCCCAGGAAATCTATAAATAGCGGGAAAAATGTGAACAAGGAGCAGTTAAGCTAGTTGGCAAAATTAACAGGCAGTAGATTTTAAAACAATTAAAGGTTGTAATTAAAAGCATTTTTCACATTAAGAATAAATTTTGTATGTTGTGGAAGTTAACGGGAATTGATGCGTTAAAAAGAGTAACAGAAATTCATGAAAGAATGCTCTTCAATTGCTGTTAAACATTATGGACCAGCAATAGCTTCCAGATATCAAAATCCCTGTACTTCTCATCGATGAAGGTGAGGAGGACTTACCCAAGAAATAATATCTAACTCGCTCTGTTTCCTGTAGCTCTCATTCCATCATATTTACGGGCTACTAGCACAGAAAAGCGTGGGATGAGATGAAACTTTGGTTTAAAGTAGTGTATCTATTATTATGCAAGTCACTTACTGGTTTGTTTGCCTATAAACAAATCTTCTGTTTTCCTTCATTCTGTATACTGTTTGAATAAAAGTATCTCCTGCAACCTTCCAAACCTATAAACAGTAGGTGATATTTTGGGGCATTGGTTAAGTCATTTTGATAGTTCAGTTCCTCGTTAGATAATTACGTATTCAAAAGAAAGGACTGCTTTTACACCCACAGATACCAGTGCATGTACATGCCTACAGTAATTTCTGTCAGAATTTATAGGACAGAATACAGAAAGGAAGGGAAACTTAAAAAAAGCACTTCATTTAAGCACAGCAATATATTTAAGACAGCCAGTCAGAAATAACATTTTATATATATCAAGTATACTGTGTCAAAGTATGGACCTTATCCATAAAAGCAAATTATTTCAAAGACACAGTGAGAGAAAATAATTATAGTATTGTGTAAAATTGTTTTGTGAATACTTTCCCCCAGGGAAAAGGAACAAGACTGCAAATTATCAGATGAAACTATTGGATTGAAAGACAGTAGGTCAAGATATATGTATGTTCACACTTTACCACAGATACTGGAAAAATAATCTCCATCCATTCTAAAATATCCTAGGTGCATCTGGAGAAACTGTATCAAAAGTAGCCAGTCTTAGGTGGGGAAATATACTGGAAGAGAATGATAGGGGGAAGAAACCATTTTCATATACTTTGAGAATTCATGTAAGCTTGCATTAAAAATGTAAAAATAAACTTAAAAGTAAAACTGGGTTGTGGACAACGGTAATCCAGTCAACCATCTTCATCAGTTATGGCCCATATCATGCAGTCCATACTAATTATTTAGTATTTTTGCAAAAGCCAAGAGAATCCACACAAATCATCTTTTCTTCCTCCTGCATAAACAGATGCTATAAAATTACATGCAATAAGCTTTATGTCAAACCTTAACTTCTAGTTGGTCCACAGTGCTTCAAAACCAACTGTAATAATAATAGTTCAAAGCAATCTTTGCTAAATGTTTAAATAAAAAAAAAAAACTTATTTTCCTGCAAGACACTGAATTCTGCTTCAATTGTTCCATGAGGACTTTAAGGATATTACTTTCCCCCCAGGAAAATCTAAGAATCATTTAAAAAAAAAAAAAAATTCTGGAATCTGCAAATAAACAAACAAGAACATCATCTAACATTCCTCCTGATTCACAATTTTGTCACCTGATTTATATTAGCTCTACAGCTGTTCTGGAAGGATCTGGAATAATTCAAAGCATATTGCTGAAGCATGATTATTAAGGGTATGACACAAAAGCACCTTGAAGGTCCCTGCAAAAGCCAAGAAGGGTTGAACAGACACACTGATAAAAAAAGGATGTATAAGAGATTAAAATCCATAGGAAATAAGGAATATTATTATTTTGGTATTTGGTATTTCATTTAAGTTCATCAAAACAACTGCCTGAAGACTTATTCTCCTGACAAAAAGAGAAACATTCCCAGTTCATTTCTGTCATCGGTAAATAATCTTTTAAGTCTTCTCTGAAATATTCTCCCTCTCCAGGAATTTAAAGAAATGACAACACCATTCCCAGTTGCTTTGCTGGAAGGATAAAGAATAGGCAGAGGGTTCAAAGTGTTCTTTCCCAATTATAGACAGACATCCCATCTCTTGACTCTTCCCTGCCTCTTTTTCCCTTCTTTTAAAAGAGCTATTTATAGATTGTAAGCAATCTAGGGCTAAACTTGTCACTTGGCCAAAATCAATGGAAGTTTTCCCATTTATTTGAATAGTGCCTAAAGGTTTAATTTGGATAATGAACTGGTTCCTCCAAGTATGACAACTAGGCCTGGGCATCCAATAAGTGGGCTAGTGTTTGTGCTAAACTACTGCTATCTCCCAAATAGTTTCATGCAGGCCAATTTTTCATTTTATGACACTTGCACATAAAATGGTCTTATTAATATGCCTGGATTTTGACACAATCACAGTATAAAGATATTTAAAAAATAACACACAAAGTATTGTTCAGATCATCACAGAAGGCGGAGATGCACTGAGAAGAGCAAGACTGCCTTGGCTTCAGGGCCTTCTGATATCAAGAGCTCTGATCTCACCGCATTGCTTTTTAGAATTCCCACAACCCTGTTTTTAACCACAGTAAACAGTTGCTGAAGCTTTAATGAACCATATGTTCAGGATGGCAAATGTTCCACTCTAAGAAAAGTGGTAAATTCATTTACATTTTTCAAAACTCCACAATCAGTTCATTTTTCACTGTAAATTGTCAAATGTAAATGTCTCTTTCCAAGAATATAAAAGAAATTTGTTTTTTATTGTACATTTCATGCTGAAGCACAGCCTTGAACTAACATCACTTGAAGTACTGGGGTTATGAGCATTTCAAGATTTACTCTGGGCTGGAATCATGAATGGGTGGCTCAAGGCAATTCCAAATCAATGATTATATAGTTCTTGGTACTTCCATAAAAGGCTCCTTCTGTCATACATGTATGACTGTCATATTGTTTCCAGCAGAAACTCAATACTGAATCTCTTCCTGAACAAAATTTTTCTTCTGTTTCACCGTTGTATTTAGAAATAATGATACAGAATCCTGAGGAATATTTTTTTAAACTATGAATCTGGAGTATTTGTCTTATCAGTATATTTATAGCCATGTCCATAAGCATGGTGATTATTCATCAATATCTTATACTGTTTCAGAGGTAGCATAAGCAGTCTAAGAGGCAGACAGACTGAGAAGTCTAGTCCTGCCACTGATGCCCTTTTTGGTTTCATTTATATTTTCTATTTATGTTGTATTTGCCTTTTCTACTTATCTATTTTTCTATTTATCCTGTAAATTCCTCAGAATAGGTACAATCTCTTAATCCATTTGTGCAGTGCCTAGCACACTGCAGATTAGTGCCTAAAGTAACAATAATAATGATTTCCAGTGGTTGCTATCTATCAGAATCAATTTTAAAGCTTCCAGTAGAGGTCACAATTGCTCAGCGGTTCCCAAGATTGCTTTTATATACGGAAAAGTAACTTCTGAAATCAAAGCTAGAAGCTAGCATAACTAAGACTTCACTGCAACAAAACGTGCAATAGATTATTTATCGGTAAGGAAAAAAAGATGTATCTAATTAATAATTGCCTCATATTTTGGGAAGTTAATGAAGTAGCTTTGGTCTCTTACAAAAATAATTTGTCATGTAAAAGATGAAGTCTCTGAACTAAAGCAAACCATGTAATAGATTAACTGCATATCAGTAGTAATTTGTTTATGAAAAGGATACTTGTATTAGAGAGTATGGCTTTGATTTATGAAAAGCTGAGAGTTTCACTACTGCCAACAAAAAGTTACTTATTGCTTAAAGTCTGGATTTTCATATTTGCTAACAGCAGTTTCTGGATCCCTCTACTGTATTGTATACTTGCTTTGATTTATACAAAGTTAAGAGTCTCACTATTACTGGAAGAAAAAGGTAATTCTTTCTGCAGTAGAAAGAAAGAAAAAAAACCATAATTACAAAGTGAAATCATAAAATGGCATCAGGCTTTGTTGGAGAGTTAAAAAAAACCCAGTGCAGGCAAAGGGATTCTAGTTGAGCCAGTGGAAGGTGTTGGGCTAAAGCAAGATGAGAAGGAAAAACATCTGGTTGAAGAGCAGCAGGGAGCAAAGTGGGGAATTAAAATGAAGGACAAAGAAAAGTGAAGTAACATGAATTGAGCTATTGAATCTCATTCTACATCACATTAAGGCATACAGATCACAAAATAGCTATCCTGACAGTCTCCTCCAATTGTCTCTCCTCAACTTGACCTGTACCACTTCCTTTTGCTTTGGAATCCTTAGAGTCGCTGTGACCCAAGGCTGTTTGCATCTCCCACTCTGCATACAAGTTTATCTCCTTCTCATCAGATACTTCTTTTGTTGCCTGRTTCTTATAACAGTGACTTTTTCTCGCACCTTCTTTTAACTGTCATACTAATCTCGTACTTCTCTTAAGTGAAGTGTCTCTTCTTTTCCTAAGTTCCCAAATTCTTCTGCGAATCTGCTTACTGCCCGTTTATTTTCCTTTGGTTTGGTCTCCTGTTTCTTCTTTTTCTATTCATCATAACAATGCTTTTACTTTGGGATATCAGTGGTCATCCTTTAAAACTCTCAGTCTCCTTCTCCTGATATCTTACTCTTGATTCTCAACCCTGTATCAAGGCTCTTGTTCACTATAGATTTAGCCATTCATGCAGCTATTGTGTCAGTAAAGGCTTTGCTCTGATTTTTCCCCTCCATTGTCTCTGACCACCACCCTGACCATCACTTCTCCTTTCTGTCATCCCTCCGCTCTTCTCTTCTTGCTAACTTCCTAGCACATCAATAAATTCCACTCCAGCTTATTTAGTGGCTTTGCAATTCCCATCTCTCTCTCCTGTTTTTAATGATCTGTTCAGTCCTTGCAATACAGTTTTAAATTTTATTTATGCATAATTCTAAAGAAAACAGCAATGCAGATATTTCTGTTCTCAGTGTGTCTTAGAGCAGTAAGAAAGAGAGAGGGATGCAGTTCCTGAGTGTAAGGTCAGTAGAAGGTAATGAGAGCTATGGAGATTTCAAAAAAATCCTGCCTCCCTGTCTTTTATTCTCAAAACAGTTAAAGACTTTGAGTGAATGAAACGTGTTGAATAGCTAGGTGATGAAATTCATACCACCAAAGTTAATTCCTTTCTTTATGTCACCACCACAAGGCAAGCTTCAATTTTAATCCTGGCCAGCAACAAAGTGGTTTCGTTTCCGCACCCCCCCCACATTTGCAAGGGTGAGGAATAATTATGTGCATACCTGCCACAGCAAAGTTAAAGTACCCGTCAAGCTCTTTTTGATATTACAATACATTGGGGAAAAATAAASTATAACCACATTTTATTATGCATTTATGTATCAAAAATCTGTCATGTACATCTACCCTACCAGAYTGCAGACTTGAAAGGTAAGAACAAAGACTGTTTGTTTTGGGTAAAGTAGTCTACAGACTAACTCTATTGCTGTACTTAACAAACGACTTACATCCTCTGCAAGGGCAAGAGGGAAAAAAAMCCCATCAACTGTGAGAGAATGAGATTTATTTTATCATTTTAAAGTTTCTTGAACCAAGTTTACGAAGTGATTTAGTCTACTATTATTTATTCAGTCGTCTCCCAAGGAATATCAGTTATAGTAAGCTGCATAAAACTGTTTGGAGTTTTCTTCCATTTCCTTTATGGATTGCTATTTGAAGTGTGTACAGAAACTTCACTTTTTTAGGTATTATTTCAATGAAAACAGAGATAAGCCCAAATCAAACTATCCACTAGCATGTTCCTGAGTCTATAAAATACTATTAAAAAGTTTGAGAGAAAATTCTGAAAGACACCAGATTATTATTAGGTCAGTCATGGAGTTTATTATTATTATTATTTCTCAGGCGTCTTGTAGTAGTACTTTGCCTACTAATTTGCCTGCCTATTCACAGTATTTGCATGTATCTGTAGTTCCAAGCATCTTAAAAAGGAGTAATAAAATCCCTCCCTCTCCACTCTCACTGGTTCGGACAGAGATAGTTTTGGAAATGTTTGGTCTACATTAAATGAAATAAGAGAATGAACTTGTTAGTCTTAGGTCTTGCACTCTGCTTCTCAGCATTTGAATTTGTGGTCAGCAACATAGAGAATTTTATTGAATTGTGGAACACTATTGAGAAACATGCTTTCAAGCTCTTGAGATATAGATTTCAAAAGATTTCCCTTATTGCATCCATTTACATAATATACAGATTCAGAGATTTTTCAAGATAAAATTGACAGAGACCTAGACCAACACAGAAAGAATATATTTGCCTAAATGTAGGTGATATTAAAGACAGGCATGGTCATGGGGTCCATATGTTATTTAAGAATGTAGGCACTAGGATCAGTCAAAGGAAAAAAGAATCATTGAACTCCCAGTTTTAGTTTAGACAAGACAAACAGTTTCTGGGTTGCATGACCATTTTCTGCCTGCTCTTCCTGACTGCTGGCATCACCTTTGATTTCGCTTAATTATACCACTAGCCAAATTATTTCTGCCATGCTAATATTCAGAATATAGCAGAAAATAAGACTTTATGACCTATTTATTAAGGGGAGCAAAGTGCAAACCACTCCACTAGCTATCTCAGAAGTTTTCTGGAGAGAACAGAATGCTGTCTTTAAAGTTTGAACACATTAGGCCAGAACCTGTGTTAAAGCCTGACAATGCTGGGTTGTGGTTAGTTCAATAACCAAGCTGCAAGTGCAGCCTTATAGACGTTACCAACTGAACACTACAAGAGTTCACTCAGCACTGCTGAACTCTCAGTAACATTCAGAACCACTATTCTGAAAGATAGAAATTAAGATGAAAAAAATTGATAAATAGGTTGACTTGGTCTGAAAATCCTTGGATTCTCTTATCCACCCACAACAATGTAAAAAGCTTAGTATGCATGGATCTCTAACTTGGTCAGAGCTATCTGCCATGTGACTGTCAGCAAGCCAGCTGTACCATCAGTATCACTGTAGTTCCCTCTCATATCATAACACTTTGTCAGTGTCAAAGCCACCAGTAATATACTGTTGTCAGCACTGCCCTTCTCCTTATTGCACCTATCAGAGCTTGTCTAGCATCTCTTAACATCTCATCTGTATACTCTGGGATCCTATCTGGAATAATTTATAGTTTCTAATTACCTGAGCACCCAATAAATCTGGATATTTCCAGAGTCATTGTGTTATATAGTAAGATATTCTAAATCAATGCTAGGAGGGAGGGGGGGGCGGAAATCAAGGAAAATAATTTTTAAATGTAGATGAAAACAAAGCCCACAGGCATGTTTAAGGATTATAGTTTGCTCTACTGGCTAATCAATCCTAATATGCTGAAAAACACCCTGGGATAAACAGCTCACTGACCAGTGCCTAATTGAAATTTTCAGGACAGTTGTTCTGGAGTTGGATACTAAAGGTAACAGAACTGGTAGAATTCATCAAGTTTTGATCACCTCCATTCATTTGTGCTTACATTTTTATTTTACAGAGAGCCCATCCTTCCTTATATTTCACCATCTTGGGAAACTTCAACTATATTAACCCCCCTACACAGAATCAGCCTAATCTTTTCCTGATAGATGAGCCAGAAAATCAGCCAAAACTCATTTGGAGGTAATGATAAATGTTCTTACACAGATCATGAATGGCAGTCTTCATACAGGTCCTAAAAGCAACACGGGACTTGGAGAAAGCCTTTCTACCACAAAATCCATTCCCCCACTTCAAGAGCAACAGGATATACAACAAAATACAAGTTATTACTTGCAAGAATTATTTTGCATAATAAATGAAAAATATTGTTTCTCTTTGAAAACTATCCTAATGCTAACTTAAAAGTGTTAACCATAAATGTCCCAGTCTGCTCATACCTATCAGTGGAGTGAAGACACAGGAGTCTTCACTGGAACAGAACTGTGTGCTCTGATAGTGCAACAGAATTCTGACTGGAGAATTACATGTAAAAATAGAATTTTGACAAGCTCTCACATCTTCTCCCTTGAGGTCTCCCTCTCCTTGTTGCTTCCCCCAGCAGTGCAGCTTAACAACTATTCAGGCAGTTATTTAAAAGCACAAACTAACCTCAGGCACAAAATGCCTAAGAATGAAGTTCTTAGACTTCAGTACAAGGCAGATTCTTTGAGCTGTTGGCCTGTATGTCAGTTACTCTAGAAAAAGATAAATTTTGTTTTGTGCAAGTGCAAGGTTATATCTGTGTTGCAAGATCCAGGGAGATAGGTAATAATAACAATAACAGATATAGGAATGAGATTCCTCATGCATTCTCCACGTTCTAGCCCAGTCTATATTTCTGTAAAGCTACATCTGAGGGAAACCAATTCTAGTCATGTTGCTGTAATACGRATTCTCAAATTTAAGCAAGGAAAGACTGCTTTATTTAGCAATAACAGCAACAGCAGAGTAAGAGCACATCAAGTAATTCAATGACCTTCAGATGCACAGATTTTGATCTAGAAAACAATGAAACAAAGTGAATGGATAGAATACAGGTGCTGCTTATCTCTAAAGCTTAGAAGGAAAAAGAAATCTTGCTCTCAGGCAACTCCAGGCACTGCTGGCCCCAGAGCTGCTAAACAAAACCCAACTGAGAGAATATGAGATCTCAGTAGAAGCAAACTCCAAAACAAAAATCAGATGTAGAAGAAGAAAGAATAAACAAGCGCCTGCAGCAGCCTGGGCACAGCCTAAAGAAAGTGTTACCAACATGATAGATCATTCTGCAGTGAATATTCTTACCAGCACATACCTCACAGAGGATGATCATTCCTCATTGCTGCATAGTGCGTGATCCTATAGGAGGCAAGATGACAGAAGAAAGACTCCTAAAACTCATAGGGCACTCTGTGTACGGACAGCAAAGCACACAAATTCTTGGCACGTTCTCTCTACAGAGCATGGTAGTATCATAAGATAGGTTGAATCATGGAGCTTTTAATAGCCTGAGTTCAATTCAATCACAAATGCTGAAATGCCTTAACCATGGACCGAACTTAACCTTCAAAATAGAGAATCTGATGAAACTCAAGCAGCAGGTTGTGCTCTTGCCCAGTGAAAGAAGGTATCATGTCAGTGGGCATTGCTGCCAGTAGTCAGTACATACTTCATGTAGAGAAAGACAAAAAACCCCTGTTTGTTTATGTTCTTTTGGCCTGAGAAACAATTCTGACCATGTGGCATTCAGGTATATAAAGAATTACTGATTAATCTCTCTGATAGACAGTCTAGATAGTCACAATTATCCAAATTAACTACCCAAGCCTGCTGTCTGAAAACATCTATTTTTGGAACTTAGATGGAACTGGGGAGCTTATTTCTTATAAGGGATTAGAACTGCAAGCGCATCTGCAAGTGTATGTTTGTTAGACAGGCTAAAAAAAGCCTTGTTACTCATTGCAAACAGAAAAAATACAGCTGATTGGAAGAAAAATAATAATTTCATCCCAGTGACAAAACCCACATTCCTATTGATTTTTTTAAATGGTGACTCCTGGTTTGGTTTCTTAATTAAAAGGAAAAAGTCCATTTAAAAAGGGAGATAAATCATAGTAGTTCAAGACCAAATGCTGAAAAATAGCTTCTAATTTTCACCTACAGTTTAACATTCATTATCAGTTATGGTGAAAATGATTGAGTGGCAATACTTGGAAGTGAGGCTGCCAAATTCCACCTATTGTTTATGGTCAGAACTGGAGGCATGATGAGGAGCTGGAACACTTAGCCCTGAATGTTTATTATGTTTAAATACATTCTTGTGCAATGGTGTCTGTATATTTGTGTCAATACACATATAATTTGATCAATTTTGCAAAYAGGTATTTGTAAATGTGTATATACATTTGCATATGTATATATCTCTCTATATGTCTATATATGTATACATAAACATATCCACACACACAAAGTCACTCAGAGACATTATATGAAATACCAAAGCTCTGTGCTCAGTTGTCAGTCCAATACCGCCACTCTGAACAGATTGCGGTAGCCCCAGAGTGAGAACATCAGCTTATCTATACTGAACCATAATATGCTTAAACAAAGACTTGAAGTGATGAGGGTAATTTTCTCTCTGTATGCACATTCAGTTATGCATCTACCAAGACTGTCTTTTGAGTTGCATTTCTTCTATTTAAGATTTCCTATTAAGGTTCAAATTGAGATCACCGTCCAGCTCAACACAGTTAATGATAAATGGATAGCTATCTATAAGCATTACAGGGAAAAATAGTTTTTCAGATACATGGACAAGTGAGAAAACTAAATTAATTGCTTGTCTAGTTAATGAATACTTATTTTAAGTTCATAGGAGGATTCTGGAACAGGATTTGTTTTAGTAGTGCCAAAACTATGGGAAGCAAATTCTGAATTGAATATACTCTTCATAAGAAGTCTGCAATGGAGAGATACCTCAGTCCTGCAGAATCCAGTAAAGTGGAATGATCTGCTCATAAAATCCCTTTTATTAGATCTGATCCTAAAGCAGAACATTATTTCCATTTTAAACAAGAAAAAGAGATTTAGATGGACAGTTACACATTATTTCCAGCTCCAATATCATGCTAAAATTCTCTTTTGAAGAAAATATCTATGCTGGAATAAGCCTGATAATGTCTTTAAGAGGTAAGCTGAAGACTGTCTATGTAGCAAGGCTTAATAAGGCCATGGGTATTACAGCAGGGTATAAAGGTAGTTTGGTCTGGCTGGAACAAGTGAGAGAACTAATGAGAATATTGCTGTGCACAATATGATCTTTATTAGACTTAAATATTAAGAATACTTAARCCATAAAAGGGTTCGGCTTGTTTTTCATAAGTGTCCTATTTATATTGTGGCCAAACAAAAGAATGCTTTCCATTTTAGAAACAGCTTTAACAATTTTTTTAACTGCATCAAAAAGCAAAAAAATACAGAGTATAATGAAAGAAAAACATTATATAAACAGACATTGCAGAACATGACATCATATAACAGAAGAACCTTTTACTAATTTAAAGAGTATAAACTTAAAAGCCCGAGGAAGCTTTTAAAAGCTTCATTTAAAATATATATTTGGAATACTTCAGTAATGCTTCCACCTGAATACTAATAAGAGACAAGGGCTAAAAGCTTGTACAAAAAAGTATGTTTACTAAATGGATACACCGATTATTGAACTTTACACAGCATTAAATTTTAATGACCTTCAATGATTTGAGAAGCTTTGGTTGTTTATGCAAGAATTCTAAAAAAACCCATGGATTTTCATTTACAGACTGCTTATCTCTTCGTAAATGACAACATATTAAAAAGAAAATGAACAAAACCAGAAAAACTGCCTCTGATGAACACTAACGGCTATCTTGTGTAAGCTAGTAAATGCATCAAAACCCAGGTGGTAAACTTTTTCCCTCCTGCTCTGTTCAGAGTGAAGGAAGCAAAGCATAGTTTTAAAGGGGTCTAGGTCTGTTACTCTTACTTACACTTAATTTACAGCATAACTTAAAGGACCTCATTAAGGCTTGCTGTCTAAACGCTGAGTAATGAGCAAAGCAAAGAGCACTAAAATGCTTATAGCCTAAGATTAGGACATACCAGATCAAACACAGACAAAGCATATTGACAAAAAAGAAAGTCGAGGGTCAGAATAGTCACATCTCAACATTAGTCCAATTAGCAACTCAAAGCCAACTCAAAGTTTGCTGTGGAGAAACGTGGGTTCTTGATTTTTAAAGTGAATATTCCAAGATTTTACTCATTCAAAAGGTGGAACTGCCCAGAGAGTTTTTCCAGCATAGTCAGATATGGCCACACTCATTGTTACAATTCCGCAAAACCTCTCYTATAGCACTAAAGAACTTTGATTAAGCAGCCCACCTATAATGGGGAGAAGAAAACTAACTTTGTGGTCAGACTAATACAATGTAAAAAAATCCTACTTTGAATATTGCAGCATGATTTTTGCTATTCTGCTACCCAGCTAATTTTGTTGCTTGCACTTTTCCTGTTCAGAGGTGAATTTGTCCTGGTGAAGTAGACATGTATATCCATTTAATGTGCCAGACCTCTCAGCTAATTATTTGAAAAAGCCAGTTCATGAAAAAAGTTGAACAACAAAGAAAAAGCAAGAGGTTGTGGGGTTTTTTGTTTGTTTGTTTGTTTGTTTGTTTTTAAGATAAGGAGCAGTGGGGAGACTAGAGACTTATCCAAAATCCTTACGATGCTGGGTTTCATCTCAGACAGTCTATACCTGGAGTGACTTCTACTTCTGCCCTCTGCTACCAACATCACACTTAAGGCCACAACTGGGCCTTCTTTTTGATGTTTATTAGGTGCTTTATACAGAGTGGCACTCTAAACAGAGATAGCCACTCATACTACCAGTATTCGGTTCAGCCTTGTGGGATGCACCTCGACTGTGAGATGCAAATGGAAGAATCTGCTGTGTAAAAATTTATTTTTGAAACATTATTGGCTAAACCAGTGTCATTTTGTCAGCCAAAAATGCATGACTACAGACAACAAAAATAAGCAACAAAAGTGTGATGCCATTACAGTTACAACAGATACCATTCCTCTAGTGTGGCAGTTGAACTGCTTTTTCTTTCTCTTGAAGACCCTTAGACAGACTTTGAAAGAGCAATACCTTTATTTACCTAAAAGACATTCTGCAAATTACAACTAAAATTTCATCTATTGTTGGGATTGCAGGTTTAAGCTGCACAGCTTTTTTAAATTATACTTCAACAGCCTGCATTTAAAAGAAAACAGTCTTTTCAAAAATGTAGATTTTTTTTTATTTATTGCAACATAATTGCTCCTTTTAGAAATATAACTTTGAAAAAAATAATCCATGGATTTAAATGCTTTTAGACTTCATATATATAAGCAAAGAACAAACAGATAAATAAACTAGTAGCATTGTACACTAGTTACCTGATGAAGAAATACTTACCCAAACAAATAATCCACAGAATTCAAAGAGTTTTTTTGGGGAAAATAGTACTTTTTATATTAACAAGGGTCTAGAGATTCCTAGAGCTGATAYATGCCATTTTGCAAAAATTAGCATGGCACCATCACAGACTTTAATGAGGCCCACCCGCAGCAAAGCTGAATTAAAGTCTTATGAAAGTGCTGTATACCTATATACATGGGGGTCTGCTACAGGCCACCCGACCAGGAAGACCGAGTGGATGAGGCCCTCTATAGACAGATAGGAGCAGCCTCACGTTCACAAGCCCTGGTCCTCATGGGGGACTTCAACCACCCCGATATCTGTTGKAGGGACAACACGGCAGGGCATAAGCAATCGGGGAGGTTCCTGGAATGCATTGATGATAACTTCCTTCTCCAAGTGGTAGAGGAGCCAACGAGGAGAGGTGCTATGCTGGACCTTGTTCTCACCAACAAGGAAGGACTGGTGGGGAATGTGAAGCTCAAGGCCAGCCTTGGCTGCAGTGACCATGAAATGGTGGAGTTCAAGATCCTTAGAGCACCGAGGTGGGCGCACMGCAAGCTCACTACCCTGGACTTCAGGAGAGCAGACTTTGGCCTTTTCAGGGATCTGCTTGGTAGAGTRMCAYGGGACAAAGCCCTGGAGGGAAGAGGGGCCCAAGAAAGCTGGTTAATATTCAAGGATCACCTCCTCCAAGCTCAGGAGCGATGCATCCCAACAAAGAGGAAATGGGGCAAAAACGCCAGGAGGCCTGCATGGATGAACAAGGAGCTCCTGGACACACTCAAACACAAAAAGGAAGCCTACAGAGGGTGAAACCAAGGACAGGTAGCCTGGGAGGAATACAGAGAAATTGTCCAAGCAGCCAGGGATCAGGTTAGGAAAGCTAAAGCCCTGATAGAATTAAATCTRKCCAGGGACATCAAGGGCAACAAGAACAAGAATAGGTACATCAGGGATAAAAGGAAGACTAGGGAAAATGTGGGCCCTCTCCGGAACGAAACGGGAGACCTGGTTACCCGGGATATGGAGAAGGCTGAGGTACTCAATGACTTTTTTGCCTCGGTCTTCACCGGCAAGTGCTCAAGCCTCACTGCCCAAGCTGCAGAAGGCATAGGCAGGGACTGGGAGAATGAAGAGCCGCCCACTGCAGGAGAAGATCAGGTTTGAGATCATCTAAGGAACCTGAAGGTGCACAAGTCCATTAGACCCAATGAGATCCATCCGTGGGTCCTGAAGGAACTGGCGGATGAAGTTGCTAAGCCACTATTCATCGTATTTGAGAAGTTGTGGTAGTCCGGTGAAGTTCCCACTGACTGGAAAAGGGGAAACATAACCCTCATTTTTAAAAAGGGAAAAAAGGAAGACCCGGGGAACTACAGGCCAGTCAGCCTCACCTCTGTGCCTGGGAGGATTGTGGAACAGATCCTCCTGGAAGCTATGCTAAGGCACATGGAGGACAGGGAGGTGATTCGAGACAGCCAGCATGGCTTCACCAAAGGCGAGTCCTGCCTGACCAACCTAGTGGCCTTCTATGGTGGAGTGATTACATCAGTGGACATGGGAAGGGCTACAGATGTTGTCTGTCTGGATCTCTGTAAGGCCTTTGACACGGTCCCCCACAACATCCTTCTCTCTAAACTGGAGAGGTATGGATTTGATGGGTGGACTGTCTGGCGGATGAGGAATTGGTTGGATGGTCGCATCCAGAGGGTAGTGGTCAACAGCTCAATGTCCAGATGGAGGTCAGTGATGAGTGGTGTCCCGCAGGGGTCTGTATTGGGACCGGTACTGTTTAATATCTTCATCAATGACATAGACAAGTGCACCCTCAGCAAGTTTGCAGACGACACCAAGCTGAGTGGTGTGGTCGACACGCCTGAGGGAAGGGATGCCATCCAGAGGGACCTGCACAAGCTCGAGAAGTGGGCCCGTGTGAACCTCATGAGGTTCAAGAAGGCCAAGTGCARGGTCCTGCACCTGGGTCGGGGCAACCCCCAGTATCAATACAGGCTGGGGGATGAAGGGATTGGGAGCAGCCCTGCCCAGAAGGACTTGGGGGTACCGATGGATGAAAAGCTGGACATGAACCAGCAATGTGCGCTCACAGCCCAGAAGGCCAACCTGGGCTGCATTAAAGGAAGCGTGACCAGCAGGTTGAGGGAGGTGATTCTGCCCCTCTACTCTGCTCTGGTGAGACCCCAGCTGGAGTACTGCGTCCAGCTCTGGAGCCCTCAGCACAAGAAAGACATGGACCTGTTGGAGTGGGTCCAGAGGAGGGCCACAAAAATGATCAGGGGGATGGAACGCCTCTCCTATGAAGAAAGGCTGAGAGAGTCAGGGTTGTTCAGCCTGGAGAAGAGAAGGCTTCAGGGAGACCTTATTGCAGCCTTTCAGTACTTAAAGGGGGCTTATAAGAAAGATGGGGACAGACTTTTTAGCAGGGCCTGTTGCGACAGGATAAGGGGGAATGATTTTAAACTAAAAGAGGGTAGATTTAGACTAGATATAAGGAAGAAATTTTTTACAGTGAGGGTGGTGAGACACTGGCACAGGTTGCCCAGAGAGGTGGTAGATGCCCCATCCCTGGAAACATTCAAGGTCAGGTTGGACAGGGCTACAGATGTTGTCTATCTGGAGGGAAGACATCTGGACAGGTGTCCCTGCTCATTGCAGGAGGGTTGGACTAGATGACCTTTAAAGGTCCCTTCCTACCCAAACTATTCTATGATTTTATATTTTTCTTTAACGTCCAACTTTATAATACAGGAATGTTTTCTATATTGATAATTATAGGTAATATTTTGCAAATAAAAATAAAAAAACAATGTGTAAATTAACAAGCCGTATTAGATTTTTTTAAAAAAGAAATATTTCAGTAAAAATGAAGTAAGTTTCTAATGAAAATAGCAAAATAAAATGCTGATATTTAGTTTTATAATTGAACTTCAAGGCAAACATTGCAATTATTGTTCCAACAGCACGCTGCATTTTCTGGTGAAGTTATAAACTTCCCACCTCATTTGAAATATCCTTACTTAAAATCAATTCTTCTCATAGCCACAAACAGAGGAGGAAATTGATCTATTTTAAATCTATGCTCAAAATGCTTTCCTTGCTAGTATTCCTTCTTCTCTACTGGAAATATTAAGTTTCTATTTAACCAGTAATGAAAGCTTAAAATTGGTTTACTTAAAAAAACCCCCAAACTGTCAACTAAAAGTGTTCTTCTCAATTGACCTTACTGTAGAAGACATAACTTATAAAGAATTTGAAAGGTAGGCTTTTAAAAACCTGTAAATGCATGTAAAATTTTTGAAAGCCCCAAGTTAGCTGCAGAAGTGGGAATGGTGTTGCTATCAGAGTATAGTGAATAAACAAAAGTAATTTGCAATGAATTCATTGGAAATAATCAGCAATATTGCTATTGCCATGAAACTTTATTCTTGAGTAAATTTTTCCTAAGCAGAATAATGCAAGGTTGTACGCAGGCTGCATAAGAAATGGGGCTCTAGGCTACAATCTGAGTTCTCAAGCATAGGCAAATTTTTTTAAACATAGGATCAAGGATTAACTATTTAATATTAATATATTTCTTAAACCAATATTACATGAAATGGTAGGGCAACAAAGCTGGAAATTGGCTGTGCATTGCTGGAAGTATATTGCTTTATCCCACCACCACACACACCCCTCTTTTAATAAAACAAGGATTTTAGCTATAAAGTTCAGCCCATGACATGAACTACCTCAAACTTCAGAGATGTTCAAATCTAAATTTAGCTATTTTATTTTAAAAAACTATGAGGAAAAATCAATCTCCTTCAGGGGAGTTGTAGGAAAGCTACTATGAATGAGGTCTGAAGAGAGCTACAGAATTTGGAAGTTGGTTAAATGCAGTTTCGACAGTGGTATGAACGCAGAAACACTTTTTTCCTCAGTGCAAAACTGAACTGCACTGCTAACCTGTTACTCCCTTACAGAGTCTGTGCTACATAGAGCTGTTCACAGTCTATGAAAACATAATACAATACTCTTGACTATCTTTGCAAGATTCTAATGATACCTAGAGATAGAAAAAAAAATAAATCACAAACTAAATATTTGTTGATGTAATGGATCACAAATTAGAATAGTTTCCATGACAACCCCTTTAGTCTTCTTTCAGGAAAGACTGCCAACATGTTTTGTTTGCTCCTTATTTAAAATGCAATCTGCTACATGCTACCACATGTATCATTTCTCTCATACCCTCTGTAAAAAAAAAAAATCCAATGTCTTCAATAAGTCATGTCAAAAGTATACAAAAAAAGTGCAAGAATTATACAAACCCATCATAGATACAACTAACTGCAGATAATATGTTTACAAAATTAGCGTGTATAAAATATGTTCTGCTTTTTATTTGGAATTTTGTTTGGGGGAGTTGGATTATATTTAAAAAGGAAGCAACATAAGTTCCAGTATAGCATGTTTTGGAGCTATCTATTTTTCATTACAGTAATTTAGAAAAACTATAAAGCTTGCTCCATCACCTACATCAGAACATGCTTTGTCACTTGGAGTGTCTCTTCTTCACAGTCTTGAAAAGGCTTGCTCACTGATGAAGATCCTAGCACTGAAACATTGCATGTTTAAGTCCCTTTCATGCACACAGGGCAGCAGTAAGATGAGAAGATGCCACATGTCCTGAAATGAAACTCTCCATTACCTGAAGAAATTACAGAGATGCTAAGCTGGAGCTACTATTCTCACTTGGTGCATACAGGAGAGACTGTTCCATCCAGGTTGCTGAAGATGTGAAATTTGTATGAAAAATTCCTGGCACCACTTGCTGCCACAGAGCATTACACATACCAGCATGTGCATCCCCGAGTCAGGCATTCCCTGTCAAATGGCCAAAAGTCCTGTGTCTTTGGCAGGAAAGAGTAGGTAGTCCTGGAACTTGCGTACAGCTCTGCTGCAACTGCATACTTACTCTGAGCCAGATGCACAGATGGTTAAATCAAATCACTAGAAGCTGTCCTCAGGAACAAGGCCACTGCCCTGAACTCTTCTTACTCTCTTTATGTCCCTAGTTATGGTCAGAATGTAAATAGATCTAGGTGTTCTCTGGGCTGACTTCTTTATGGTATTATAAAGTGCTTTTGTTTTCATTGGAAAATTCCTGGTACTGCTTATAAAGTGCTTTAACCGCTTCAGCAATATGAATTATATGTCTCAAAACGTGAAGGGCTGTGGACGTGGTCAAACAGAATGTCAGTCTGCTTTACAACATAAAAAGAAAGATGCATGGATCTTCCTGAGCATTACTACTTGCCTTACAGTGCCAAACACAGACATGGAGACAGGTCCTTACAAGCACAGGATCAGGTTTGATCTGACATACCCTCACAGATTCTGAACAATCCTGCTCATGTTARGAATGGTAACTAGAGTTTCATTGTTTTAATTTCCAACACCACTATACTGCTTTTGGAGGAAAGGATATCCCACAAAGAGTTTGGTAAGTAAGTGGTGCAGCAACCAGTTATTTTAACCTAATTTCTTAAAATTTCCATGATTATTTGTGATTTAGCCTTACAGTGAGGTATAAAGTTGCAACAACATCCAGTCATCTTACTGGGATTGCAAATGCTTAATTTCTCTCAGGATTAAAATTTGGTTAGAAAAACGTTGCAAAGGCTCACTTAAACATGAACTAATATGCTTAACTTCCTTTGAGTCTCAGTATTTACGTTAGGTGAGAAGATAAAATATTCAGCTTTAAGACAGGGTGATTATATATAAAATGCAATTGGATTGATAGTGCTACTTGAGCAAGTGTATAGACCATATCTTGGCAGGTGTAGATGGTACTGGCTCCAACACTAAGAAGGTAAGGAAGAGGAACACATGGTAAAACAGTGGCTGTCGCACTTTCTGCTTAGAGATACTAGCATTTAAGAAGGATTAATGGACCAAACCCAGCAGAGTTTACCCCCAGG
The DNA here is from genome assembly GCA_035582835.1 of Phoebastria nigripes. Classification (NCBI taxonomy): domain Eukaryota; kingdom Metazoa; phylum Chordata; class Aves; order Procellariiformes; family Diomedeidae; genus Phoebastria; species Phoebastria nigripes. Next base: position 40,470 of record JAYKAV010003481.1, on the reverse strand, counting down.
TCCTCTGGAGCTCAAAGCAATGACCCATAGTTGGAAGTGATCTAATATGCATGATTTTTCTCTCTGCTTTTCCTGTATACAGGTATTGGGAATTTACACACAAGCTAAAATGAATGCTAACAATGACATTTTCTAACTGTATTGGTTCTCTAGTGGATTTTTCCTTTGGGAAAAATTATGATTATGGAAAAAAATATGCAGGACCACTAACTTCAYGTAACACAATAACAAAAAAGGCAGAATTTTTTTACTTTATAGTCAAGTACAGGTCAACAAAATAAAGAAAATTTCAAGTAGCTTTGACATTAGAACTTGTTGTTATGTTGCTAAAGGCAAAAGGAAATGTAATTTCTGTAACCTTGCACAGCAAGAAGCATGCAACATGAATACAGCAACAGATATAAATACRCATCTCAGGTGCAAAAAGAACACACTGACTGTAAAACAAAAACTAGTAATCTCAGTTGAAACTATGCAGCATGCAGAGCCAGAACATTCAGAAGCAATCTGGCATCACAATACAAGACAGCCTGCTTTACAGTCAAGGCAAGATTAGAACATTTCCTAAACTTTTATCAAAAAGGAATGTTTCAGCCTAAAGCTGATTAAAACAGTTCTTGCTTAAGCTTCCTATGAAAAAATCGCAATTCTGTTGGCCTGATTGGACTCAGTCCTGACTGACACGATGATTTGACAGCAAAGCAGAAGGAAGCAGAAGGCATCAAATTACAATTCACAAAGACTATCATGGCAACACTTCCTGACCAAAAGAGAATATTYGCTTTTTCAGAGAGCATATTTTGATTTCACATACATTTTGGTTAATGATGAAAAAGTTGATTAAAGCAACCAGGCATCTTTATTTTTAAAAAGTTTTGTTTCTAATAGAAGATGTGTTGTCACTAAAAAATTCTTGTTAGTATATTCCTGATTTGAATGGTAGTCTATGCCATTTATATGTAGCAAGATCTGTACACCAAGTAGACCATTACCTTTATTCTCCTGATGGCAAATACATAAGCATTATGAAACTTTTCTTTTTCCTCTCCAATTTTCATGCCAGTAGTTTGTTTGAGAAACAAATCTGAATGGGCATAATACTAGCTGCTAATGCTGTGAGAAAGACTCCATTGATGTAAGAAGAGGATCACATTAGGACAGAGGTCTTCCATATACATTCAGAACCAGTTAGGATCTTGGTGACTGTATTTTCTGTGTCAGTTTTGAGATACAACTCAATAATTTCCTGAAACCTGTTTTTCATTGGTACTAAAAACCTGTAGCTGGAGTGAAGTGGTGCTTTCAGTTTAAACAGCCAGTCTGAGGTCACAGATAGGCTCTGTAATCAATAAGAAGAGAGGCAAAGCAGTTTACAGGCACTGTATGCATTACAACAGTTGTGAAAGTGTTTAACAATATGTTGTGTTACAACAACTGGTGACACGAGTGTTGTTTCATCACTGTATTAAGCACAGCAACTTGAGCTAAACATAGGAGAGAAGACAAATGCTGTTTTTGTAAGTTCTGAGTTTCATTTTCATAACTGTTTTGCAGGTTATTTTCTCAGTTACAGACAAATAAGTACCACAATTAAAGAAATGAACAATTTCTGCAGACCTAAACAGGACAATATAGCAACTACCAGTACAAGTTAACACCTAGAAAGTTCCTTAGTGAGTTGTAAAAAAAAAAACAATCAACAAAAAACCCCACACACAAACCAAAAAAACCCAAAACAAACCAACCAGGAGGAAAAGAATGTTCCTTTCTGTAATAAAAAGGCAGAGAGCAAGGAGAATTTTGCAGTGAAAAATTTTAACTCAGTATTTTTTCAATAGCATTTGATACAGGTATAATATTTGTGTATGCATTAATACATCTTAATAAGGATTTATTAATATTCTAGGAAATAATTGGACACATCAAGACAAATATTTTTATTTGATTTGAAAATCTAYCCATTTATCTCACAAGATTTCAGAGTACATCTGGTGTTGTTCCAACATTAATTGCAGCCTACAGAATATAAGGCAATCTTATTTATTTATTTAACAGAAAATCAGTCACTTGCACACACTATTCAGAGAAGCACGTGAGGCAGCTTAGCATAATGACAGCCAGAGGTCTGATGGTTTTATACTCATATCTGTGAACATCTACATTATGTTTCTGATATAGCTGAAATTGTTAATATGYTATAGTTGCTATTCACATTAATACAAAGGTAAGCTAAATCATCATGTCCTTACTTAATGATTTTTAATGTTACACTTTTGTCCTTGAATTGGAAAATATCTCTCCTTTTTCCAGCAGTAAAGTACATTTTGTTTGCATTTAAATTACTGATTAAAGCATTTTCCTCATGACTATATTCCCAAAAATTTTTTTCCTTGCTCAAAGCAAACAAATTATAAAACAGTATTTATCATTAACAATAAAGAGTGGAATAATAAACTTTCCATTAATATCACAAATAATTTATATTTTTAGATCCACTGAAAAATACAAAATTACTGGAAATGAGTTTCCAGTAACATACTGTAAGAAATTCACCAAATCAAAACCACTGTAATAAAACAGTAAATGCAACTCTACCAGCTGTCCGGTTACAAGTAGGGGCTCCATTTCATGGCCCAGGAGCCCGCGAAGGACTTCCACATCTCATCATAGCGTTCTAAATTAGTTCTAAATTTCAGCCACTGAACTTTCAAAAMACACAACCTAAAGTGCAAGTGGATGAAACCTCAAAATATCAGATCTTTACCAGAACAGGGAAGGTAATTAAAAAGATASTAGGCCAAATTCTGGCTTTGTCAATCATGCATATAATTCACTCCCAGGGTAAAAGAAACAGGATGAAAGAAAAGCACATAGATTTGCCAAACCTAGTCATAACACTTTCCACCCCCAATCAACTTATCACAGTGCATCAGCAGAATCAGTCTGGCTGTAAGTAACTCTATATACGTATAAATATGTAACCTATTTTGTCAAAACATTATGGATAAGAGTTTCTACATAGTGTTCCCTGTCACAGATGTGATTACAAAATAATTAGTAGCAACAATTCTTAGCCTAACAATATTTAGATGATGTTAAAATAAATACAGACATGCCTAATGTTGTTGTTGGATTTATTTATCCACACCACTTTGCTGGTAAATAAGATTAATTAGTTTACAGCACTTATACACTCCTATGAGACAGTTCTGGGAACAACTCAGAGTAACAGCTAATCCCAGTGTCTACATCTCCTCAAAACCAGTCATGAGCCACATCAAAGCGTTCCAACAGCCCAGGCTTCTTCATCAATGGTTTATCGTTAATTAGTCATTTTACGAAGAGCAGAGGTACAGCCAGAAGGCTTTCACAAGCCTCACAATCACTCTCACCACCACAGGTGCTCCCAATCAGCTCACACCTCATTTTCTGGGGCCCGTCCTTCCCCAGCATGCCACACCAGACAGGGCAGCTGTGGCCCCTCTCCTCCCCTCTCCCCACCCCTGCCTGCCTTCACACGTTTCCTCAGCTCCCCAGGTTCCTCACCTCCGACTCCATCCCAGGAGCACAACAGGCCTGAAGACCCCTGCCTGTCATCTGGTAACCACTGCTTCCTGCCCTGCCTGTGGGGAAAGTGCCCAGGTAGGGACTAGTATTCCCCCTCCACTGTCAGATTTACCAGTCCTCAGCCCCCCACAGCAGACACTGCTGTGAGACTAATGGTCAGGGCTGGGCTGAGGGAAGCACCTTACCACCCACCAGCTCTTTGACCGGGCAGCTAAACCAGATATAAGTCAGAGCTGATTTCTCTGGGCTGGCTCTAATTAGGCAATACTGCCAACCTGACAAGACGACCACAAGATTACATTAAAAAAAGAGATAGTCTCCTGCCTTTTTGTTTTCTTGCTCAAGTGAGAGGAGAGAGCACCCTGCTGCCAACCCTCCCTCCATAAGAGGTGATTATGGCCATTCCTCCCAGCCCCGAGGGCCAGGCCTGCCGTCCATCGTAAGTGGCTGATGGGCTCTTTTAACACAGGTTGAGGGATCGCTACCTGGGAGAGGTCTGTGTAAAACCTTGGGAGCTGCCAGGGCCCTGGTGGGCTTCAGCYGGGGCAGAAGGTGGGAGGCTGAGGCATGGGAGCCGAGGGAGGCAGGCCTGTCTGCATCCCTTCCTGTTTTATTTTCAAGAGGGGGCTGTTAATCTCTGTGTTTCATTAGAGCATATGAAGGGGAACTCCACCAAAACCCAACAAACTGATTACCTCTTTATATTTGACTCAGCAATTTTGGCTGGGAGAATAAATAGCAAAAATATAATAAAAATGAATAATATAATAAATATAGTAACAATAAATAGTAAAGCAGTGTTATTATGGTACATGTGGCTTGGTTGGGGAGACAGGAGTAGGAGTATTATAAGGTTCAGTTTTGTTCTAGTCAGGTGATTTTCTAAAATGCTAAATGAGAAGATTAAAAACATGTTTCAGAAATAGCTATCTAGTAACATTGACATTAGCCTTGGATAACATGTTGTTTTCACTCACTTTTAATGTAGTGTGAAACCTTCAAGTGGGGTCAAAATCAGATAAATTAACTAATCTTTTGTAGGCTTCTAAATGTTGTATTTTCGTATGTTGGAATATGTGTGCCTCTACATCATTTTCTGGGATCAGTATATGCTTTTGAAACAGGTAAGTTTAATATTGCAATAAATAGTGTACCTTAGGCTATTTCTTTCTTAATTCCTACTTAGAGCTTAGAAAATATTGTACAAAATAATTGGATATTTAACAAGTATCATTTGGTTGTGCTCAATTTCTTATTTGTTTGCTTTTGGTGACTACTTAAAGTACTGAGCTTTATTAGTATAAATGTTTTGGAAAGTGAATTTTCAGCTTACACAGGCAAAAGCTTGCCAAAGCACAGCTTAAATTTACAAATGTAAACATTTATCCAGGAAACATTTCTGTATATGTAATTGGCTTACAAATAAAAATGTACATTGTTTGACTGATAACAACGAGGCAAGAAACCTACATTTTCAAAAGGTCATAGGCAACCTATGGAGCTTCAAAATTATGTTTGTACAGCAAATGCAAATACTACATACAGAAATAAATCTGCTTTGGCATTTGTGACAATTAAGAGAAAAGCTACATTTCAAATAAATTATTCATGGCATGTGATTCACTCAAACTCTGATGTTAACTTAACCTTGAGTTGCTTTTATTGTGATCTAGAGAAATTATTCCTATGCCCTCTACAAACACATTAGGGCTTGGAAATGTCACTACTCCTGCTTCATCTCTGAACTTTTTTCTGACATTTCCATTTAAAGAGAAACTGTAGCAGATATTCAGGAGCACATTTACACTTATTTTGTATAAAACAAAAATAGCACAATTTCCACATTAGTATGAGAACCACAGTCTTTGTACTAGTTGTGATTTTCTCTTTTTGAAGCTAGTAAAAATTGAAATTTAGAAAGTAGTCTCATGCACTGTGCCTTGAATATAGTTAAACTGTATTATTACACTGATTCATTAAAGTGTCTATATTTTATTTTCTCTTCACTTTGACCCTCCACCCACGTTTTAATTCTGAGACAAGCACTGTATGCGTTGCATAATACATCACATAGGCAAGAGGTCTTCCATTTTAAACAGCTTAATGCAGCTGTTGGTTTTACTTCATAAACCAGAGCAAACATGCAGGAAATKGCTATATTGATCCTTTATTTTATAGTCAGCTAATATTAACTTTAGTTTCTTTTATTTACTTTACTGTTATTAGTATGATACCTGCATTTTTAAAAGGGATTTCAACAGTCAGATATGTTTTTTATGATRTGATATTTAAAAGAACTTTGTTTAGAATTACACGTATCAGTAAAGCATTTTATGCATGTTGATTTTCAGGTCCACAATTTGTATTWTGTCGGAGCTGCATCTTGCACTAATACTTGAGTTGTATCCAAATTGTATGAATAACTCCTGATGTAATTTTTTACTCTTTTTTCATCCAAGATTTTGATGTTGTAGCCGACTTAAAACTTACAATGGAATTGGTGATTCCAAAATTTCTGTTTTGGAATTCTGTCTTGCCCTTTTGATTATCTGAATGAACGATGTATGTTTGAAGATCTGATGAATTTTCAGATACTAGTTGCCGGGTGAGTGCCAGGATGAATCTCATACCATGATTTCTGTATGATGTAAATATTTTAGTATCCATTTATATGCATATAACATTGTTCACTACAGAGTTCCTTCATTGTGTTAAGTAACACTTCATCTATCTTTATAAGATGATTTAGTTAGTTTAGAAAGAACTATCAGTTACATATTAAAGAAATAGCTAAGAACAGAATGCACAGTTTAGGATAGCAGAATTTCCCTATTGTACTTGAAAGATTCATGTTGTTTTGATGTCTCAGCACTAATATATATATATGTATGAGAAAGGAGCTGTTTTTTAATATTTTCCCTTAAACTTTCCTCTACTAGTTGTCTTCTGTTATTTTGTAGAATTTTGTCTCTATCTGATCAGTGAAATTTCTGGTGACAACCTTTACCTGAAGGAGGGTCGTCTTATTTTACTTGAATCACAATCAAGTTGAAGTTCTGGGTTGTGTCATTTACCAGAAAACAGCAAATTATGTGGTTAGCACTGGTTGCTTAAATGTTCTTCATATATCGTGAACTCAATTATAATGAGAAGACTTACATATGGAAAACTTAATTTGCTAATTAATCCCTGTTAACTTTATGCCAAGCTTGAACTACTTTTTATTATTTTTTTCCAGATAATGGTTTACATCACTTTAAGATTAGGAACAATATCAGTGTCTTCACTTTGCAATTGTTATTTTTGATACCACAGAATGTAATCTATGCAATGCAGTTGACTGGTCTTAAGTTAAAAGGAGAATCTATTAGAAAAATCTCTTCCTTTTTATGTATTTCAATAGATTTCAATAACATTTAAGTATGCAAGACAACTGGGAAAAGGAAGGAAGAAAGACTTTTCAATCATGCACAAAGTTTCAAGCTGCCCACAAGATGGTAGTTCTGCAATTGCAGAGTTATAATTCTTTGATGACAAGCCTTCAAAATGAAGTGGTGTTTTTTCACTCCATATTGGAAGAAAACATGGGGTTTTTTCAAAGTTTGTGGCTTATTGATTAGGTCTGCAATGTGGCAAAACCAGGTTGAGTTCCTTGCTTGGCTGAAATGAGGGCAGTATTCCATTGCAGTTGCTCACTGAACTGGAGTGGGAATCTTAGTTTGGCATTGCCACCTCACAGGCTGCTGGCACAGGCATAGCAAAATTTTTTTTTCAAAAAATGTTTCCAATAACATCTCTGAAATATTTTAACATCAGCTGCACAGCATATGACAACTACCTTTCCTTTTTTGATGTGTCCCAAGCAGCTCTAGTTCTAAATGTTTATGGAATAAATAATTTTTTTTCATGGTACAACTAATTTAATKAATTGCTTTAAATTCGTGTAGTAAAAGTATTTTTTTCAGCACCATGCAGGTAAAACTCAAGAAAGGTTCGTCTGGACAGATTCTGCTCTTGTCATCTTCAATAATTCACACAGATGTTACTGAGAACAAAATTTTCCCATCCGTTGGAAGTCTCATAAAAGTAATGTCATTGATACGTAGGAATAATTTTGAAATGTGTGTTGTTCTTATCAAACAGAAACTGAGTGTAGTGTTCTGCTATTATGATATTAGTAATTAATGTAAAAATCAATTACAATACAGGATGTGAGTTAAGAGTCTTAATTTATTCCTACTCAACCTATAGTTGGAACACACTCTGTGAAATTTCCTGTATTAACTTATTGCTGCTACTGTTTAAGCACAAGGTGAGTTACAGCTGAACRTTACCAGAAAATTACTGATCTAATCTGGGATACTTTGTAAGTTCCAGTCACTCATGCTGAGGAATGATGAATAAAGGATGAAATGGGCACACAAAGATCATGGGATTTTCAGGAGAAGGAAGACTTTGTCCTATTTTAAAAAAAAAAAAAAAAAAAANAAAAAAAAAAAAAAAAAAAAAAAAAAAAAGAGAGAGAGAGAGAGATGTTGTTTTGTCTTGGTAAAAGATACAGTCATTCTTTAGGGGGTACCAGGAAATGGAAGAGAATTTGGAGAAAAATGTTGGCCCAGAAGCTGATGGGTGTGAACTGGCTAGAAATTAGGAGAGTTCTGCACATCAGAACAATGAGGTTCACTGCAGGGCAGTGGGTTTGGGAGGAAGTTAACTACTAGTTTTTAAGACAGGGCTTGCTGAAAGTATTGTTGCCCATGTCTGGCTATGATACAGCAAAATATTATTTAACTGTAATACAATATCACCATTTGAGATCTTAGTAGTGTTTTGTAGTGAGCGTAAACATGATATTAATGAGTAGAATATTTGAAGCAGACCAGGATACATTCTGGGTACTTTCCTCTGAATGAATTGCTGACTCATTTTGTATAGCTTAACATTACTTGACCTTCTTGTACTCCTGTTAATATAGTGTTTGTACTTAAAGCATAGGAAAATGTTTGAAAAGCTAGCCTGAAACTATTACAACAAAGTAATTAAAAGTAACACCAGATGAACTGAAATCTATCCTATTCATTGACTATAATGTCATAGGTTGTTCAGTGATGAGAATAACTGCAGCAGAAACAGTGCTTTTCCTCTATCTTGGGAAAARGGCAGCATGACTAGGATGAGTATGACTAGAATGGCTCAGGGTTATGTTGTTAATTTAACTATGCTAGATCCTTCTGCTTGTTATAAGACGGTCCATTTATACAAACTGCCGGTTCCCTTTTGACTTTGATGGTGTCAAGTTGACCACACTTTTAATTTAGCCACCTTATGATTAATTTTATGTTGTTCTGAGAACAGCAGTAATGTAATGCACCTAAAGTTGCTCTGCTTTATTTAATTGGTTATTATGAGATTACTTATTGAAAAAACATTTTTTCTAAAGCATTTTTTTCTTTGGAAAAGCCATCCATTTCAAGGAAAATATCTTTCCATACAGTTAAGTGTAGAATAGCAGCAAGGTCAYTTAGAACAACAAGTCCAGGTGGCCCTGGCTCTCTGACTGTTAAATCTTGGGTGAAATATATGCTGTCAGCCACTGAGATTAACAATTTTATTTGCTGTTTAGTATATTTGAGAAGCYCCTATTATTAATGTAATTTGGGAAGAATTTAAACTTCTCAAGGCCTTTTTTAGAGTCTTATCTGTAAGGTAGCATCTTATAAAAGGCAAAATAATGTGGCAAATTTATCTCAGTAGAATTGTGCTCAGAAATATCTGATTGACGTATTTCTCATTCAATAATTATTCCTTATAGCTCTATTTGCTCTCAACTACCTTTAATTAAAAAAAAAAAAAAAAAAAATAACTGGAGACAAGAGATGCATTAAGACTTGTTTTGGAATTTGTAATATTCCCATTATTCTTGGTGAGTCATATATTATTTTCCTCATTAAGCAGAAATATGATTTTGTGTTACTAGTAGTTTTAAAGCAGTGTATGTCTTGCCTTTGGGTGTTTTGATAGATATTGTACAATTGTAATATATCAGCAAATTTCTCATGTCTCCTTTTAATGGGACAATGTCAATCTCTGTTTATACAGTTTTTACCTCAAGCAGTAGGCAAGTAGGCTGAAATTTTAAATATTTACATCCTTTTGTTATGCTGGTGTAACAGGCAATTGTTGTATTACACACCAAAATACTGTACTTYAGTCTTCTGGGCAGTATGAACACAAGACAATCTTTTAGTTGTCATTCTAGCAAATTCCTTTAAATTTGTAATAAATGTATTATTACATGGTAGGCTATAAGATTAAAATTTTATTAAGGGTTAGATTTCCATATGTCCTGATATTTTTCAGTAATCTTGTATACCAAAACAGCAGGTAACAAGGGTATTTTGGATTTTCTTTACATGCAAAGTGAATATAATATATTCCTGCATTCATGGTAAGTTTTAGATGAATATGCAACACAAATAACGCTATTCATGTATTTCAGTTAGTCCCCAGCATGCTAGGCAAAATGGGATAAGCAGGCTACAAGAAGATATAGTCCTTATATGCCACTGAAAKTTTTCCAATCTCTTGTTTGTTTTCTTGCTTAAGAAACTAAACTCCTGATGAGAGTAAAGATGACTTAACAAAGGGTGCAGAATAGGAGTTGCTTGGTCTCTGACCTTGTGTGGTATTTTGGGAATATATTGTCTGGGATAATCTATCAAAGAACACTTTTTCAGGATATCTGTTGTGACTCTGGTCTTACAGCATGAACACAAATGTGCTTAAAATGTTAATATAATAAATCCAGCTTTGAGTGTTTGAGTCTATATTCTGCAAGGTCCCAAGAGTATTTAACTTTTGCTCTAGTCAGGGGAAAGGAGCATTTAATGCCTACAAAAAAAAATCTTCTGCAACTTGCAGATTCAGTCTCTTTTACATAATTAGTAAGCTTCAGAGCTGTAACTCAAAATTTACACAGTACCACTGGTAGTAGCAATGCTGTTRGAAAGAGAGACCAGTATCCTGTTGATTAAAACTACTCAGTGAAGAACTGTTCCTAAATCTTGTGTAACTTAGTCTTTGAGAAGTTGTATTCATAATGCAAGCTGCAAATTTGTAGTGAGTATTACAGTGGAATTCACTAGTGTATCCTAATTCTCTCAGTTTGGATATTGGCCTTTGAGCAAGATAGAAACTAGGGCTGAAATAATAGAATAATATACTTCATTTCGGGTTTGGTTCTGGTTTTGGATTACTTGCTTGCATTATGACAGTGTGCAAGAGTTAATCCCAGTTTAGATTTGTAAATGGTAGATTGCTGTGGTGTGACTCATTTAATTCAAAGATAATCTCTAACATGGACTCATAGGAACATTGCCATAGAAATGTCTTTCTCTCTCCTTGCTGCAAGGCTCACTTAGCTAGGTAATTCATATATAGATAATCTGCAGAGAGATCTGTGGGTGCAGACAGAGGACTTTCTGTGGGTGAGGTGCGTGGACTGTAAAAACCCATGTCACAACAAGGACCTATGTTTTTAGGCAAATATGTTTTCAGGTGGCTTTGTGTGGTGCTATTTGTGTGTGGATATGCAGGTAATGGTAAGACCCTCTTGTTGATAGTGCAGATGACGGAATTTAGACTACAGAATTGGGCTCTGAAGAGTAACATGTTTTTTAGATAGGACTTGCTGAAAAATTATTTAAATATTAAATGCACTAAATTTCAGATTAAAAAAATGTGTGTACTAATTATGCGTGTGTTTGAACAACAGTGTAAAGAAACACACTGAAGGTTTGCATGCAGATCTCTAGAAAAGTAACTACTTGCATGTGTGCTCAGATATCCATCTACATTTGCTAAACGTACCAAAGCAGTTGTGCTGCTTTTCACACACACTTTTTTTTTTTTTAAACTAAAGGTTCTACATGTTGGTATTTCATTGGGAAACTAAAAAGCTGTATGCAATGGCAGCAAAAATGATTTAAAAAAACCCAAAACTATTTCATGAGCTATGAGAATATAGAATAATTTAAAAGGTAGCAGGTCAGGCACCAGTTTGCATTTTGAGCCATGACTGTTCAGCTTATTTTAGGGTTTGGGGGATTTTTTTGGCTAATACCTTGTCTCTGTTATTTCAAATAACCTTCTTGCACTGCTAGAGGAAATAGACTTGACCAATTCCTGACTTCAGCATAACCTTTTGAATCCCATAATCTTCCCCAATTGCTCCTACTGTGTCAGGTTATGAAGTGGAGCTTTGTCTCACTTTTGTATTGTGGGAAAAACCAAAACAACAAAACAAAATTCCCTTCTGTTGTTTTTCCGAAACATTCTTGCCTTTTGTTTTCAGCCTCCATAAAGTGTAGAGAGAGGTGCATGTAGTTTGCAGGCAGTCTCTTGTGAGAACTCTAGAATGGGGGCACTGTCACAGCAGTTGGATTTTATGTGTTTTGATGAAATTTCCTAATATATAGGCAAATATTTAACAAGTGAGTTCTTACTTAGTTTACTGGAATGCGTGGGTCTCCACATCTGTCTGGAAAAAGCTTTGTTCCCTGAAGCATCTTTGTCACTTCCTTGTTATTCCACACACATTTATGAAATGCTAAACCAGCCTTTGGGTAATCAGTTGTGCTGTCTCTTGACTTCTGTTTTTGCTGGGACTACTATGTGTAACTTCTTACCCACCTGATACCTTCGAGGGGAAACTGCCTCTTTATATCAGAGTCTGCATATTTCCCAAGTTCAGTAATATTTCAAGGAAGCCTTGAAATAAGAATTTACTGTTAATACTGTTAACACATAATGAATATTTCATACCAAGATGAACATGGGTTCTGAATCTAAAAGATCGTGTAGTACCAAACTTTAAGTTAGGAAATGAAATATATTTAAATTACATTGAAGAAGGCTCTGATTAACAGCCATTAACATTAAACTTGGCATTTTATTAAAAACACATGATGTGCTCAGTAAGAAGTGCTGTATCTTCCTAGAAGTATTTCTGTATACATTTGTCTTCTCCTTTATGCAGGGCTCTGCTGAAGCATTTTGCAGAGAATTGTCTAAGTATCTGCATAGTCTTCACAGTGTCAGGATGACAAACATGCCCCTCCCAGTGACTTTTACCTGATGCAGCAATAGCTGGTTTTGAAATACTTGAAATTTGTGATTCTGTGGGGAACTTTTTACAAAGGTTGTACATAATTTACAATGCACTCTCTGAATCCTATCCCTGTGCAACTCATTTTATACTTTTCTTGCTTTCAGAAAACTTAATTAAATTTAGAGTAGGCTCACTGCCTCTGTTTGAAGGAAGAATTGGTTTTATGCTTATGTCTGCAGTTGGGGCCTATGAGTGGTATAACTTGGTGAAACCAGTCCTCTGCGTGCTCCCTGTTTAGTAAATCAGGGCAGAGAAACAGAGCGTGCAGCACCTCTTAAGCCTTATTGTCCTGGACCTAGACCCCAGTGAGGTAACATGGAGTGTGATCTACACCTTAACTGTGGCAAGGCACAGTTTACAAATATGCCTTTTAAGGCAATTATCTTTAAAAGTATATGTACATTTGTGAAGGATGAGAATAAAAGCCCTTAGGAATGGGAAAACAAATTGCCAGCGTATCACCCTTTAATAGAATTGGTTTTATCTGTTATCTAAGTTGATGTAGCAGGTCTATTAAATTTCAGACCAGCCCCTCTTGATCTTTCGGGGGCTTTTCATGGCTTGGAAGTCCATCAGACAACAGTTTTTGTTGGGGGGATGGAGCAGAATAATATAATATTAATTAAACCATCAGTCATATGAGTTCATAGAGTTGTCTGTCATGTATATTCGTAGGGTTGTGTGTGTTTGAGTTTGTCTTCAAGTCTTATTTCATATTGCTGCTTTTCCTACCTATTATGGGATTTGCCTACATACAAAATGGCAGCTGGTATTCTGGAGGGAGAAAAGTTTTATCAGCTTTGCTAGGGATGCAAGCTTTTATGCATAGACAGGTAAGCCGATTGCAAAATTTTGGTTTTAGTCCTCTCACCCCCTCAAAGATACTGCTGTATTTGGATGCCCATGCTTTTGAAAGTGTAAGTAGTGGTTAAGATTGCAAAAAGCTCTTGGAAGACAGGAACTTCTGTGTTTCACTTGTGTTTTGAAGTAGAGTTCTTAAATTTACTGAAAAAGATAATTGGGGTGAAAGTGAAATAGCATATTTTTGAAATAAAGCTAATCTGAAAATGTAAAAGGTAAAATTTATTTGGACTTACATATTTTTGGACAATATGTCTATGAAGGAAAATGTACCAGTTTGTCTAATTTAATTGCTTCTTTTGGCATGGTAACATTCACTTTATTTTTTTTTTTTTTTTAAAAACCTCAAATATCTCTGTACTAGAACAACATATTTTTTTGTTTGGTTCTGCTGTAAGATTACAACAGTAGAATTTGAGATGTGGTTGGGTTARTATTTTGTGAAAGGTGCGATATTTTTCAGACATGTTTTACAAAACTTACATACTTTGGAAAAACGGTATTGCCATACTATTCCAGGTATTTTCTAGAATAGTATTAAATCCCTCATTTTTTTCAGATCTTCTTATCCTTGTGTCCGGAAGACGAAATAGCTGATAAAATATGCCCTATTATGTTTTTTTTGTATCCTGTATTTAAAATGAGCTGTTAGTTATCAAACTATTTCACTATAATGATTTCTGTTGTAGAAGCAGATATACTGTTATTAGGTTTCTTTCTATATATTAAGTATTCTCCACTGAGAGCTGGGTGGCTCCTGCAAACAATATATACCCTCTGCTACCATTGAAGAATTTTAATGTGACTGTCCCAGTACTTTGCAGACTAAAGTCTTATTTGGCTAGAAGGTCCTTCACCCCCTCCTCTGCAATTGTTGCTTGAACTCTGATATGTTTAAGTCCTTTTTGAGGCTTTTTCTAAGTACTCTTACTAAGATCCCATGTAAATTACAGAAATTATGCTTTCACTAAGATGCTCAGATCTAATCCTTAGCAGTTTTCTAGTATTGTGGAATTATTTTATGACTAATTTCAGATGCAACTTCTAAAAAAMCAGTATGCTTTCCTCCTCAATAATGATTGCATATCTTGCTCTGCAGCACTGAGACATGTTTCTCTTCATGCCAAATGCCAACCGTTTTGCAGAAGAATTTATTACTATGCACAATTTGTTTATGCAATAAATTTTAATCGTATAAAATACTTTACAAAACAAGAAAGYGCAAACCATTGGTAGGTAGGTAGATATACTTTACTTATTTCAAGGTTTATTTACCTGGAGTCCAGCATTTGAAGTATTATTTCATATTCTCTAGGTGCAAATTTAAGAACTAGAAAGAAACTGGCTTTAGGGTTTTCTTGTGTTGCATGYGAATAAAATTGGGATGTCTTGGGTTTGGATGAGAGAAAGAAGAAGAGAAAGAGTGACTAAAAATAGCTAGAAGGATAGTTGTTGAGACTTAACTGTGGGATGTAGGAGATGCAGGTTCAAGGCCATGGCTTGAATCAAAACTTGGCAGAATTGAATCAAAATTTAATAAATTTCATCATCCTCAAACTTTTATGCTCTCCTCAAGCTTTTAGCTGTTTTGGAGCCAACATTTGTCCCTTTCTCATACTTAAATTTTTTTATGACTGCTGAATCATTGGCATTAAGTAAAAATTACGCCTTTGTACTTCAGAAATACTGGCCAATAAAAGACCAGACTTTTCAGTTGCACACAGAATTCATTGATAAAAGTAGAGTATATTTTCTGGAGCACTTCTGCAAACCACTCTGGCATACCAAAGTGGAAGTCAAGTTTYCTCACCATCACAAGCAAAATATGGAAAAATTACCTTAAGAAATAAGTGAAGCTTTATTAAAGACCTTTGTCAGATGTCTCCATCAAACATAGAATTGGCCCAATCATTAAAAGATATTGGGTAGCTTGCATAGATACAGCAAAGGYTGTACATGAGCAAAGGCAGATTCTGTATATACTACAAATTTTCTGTAGTAGAAATCTTCCACTGCATTAGTGATGTAACAAAATTAGCCTCCCCTCCTCACAGACACGGCTACTACAGTCTTTTCTGCTTGGTGTGTAGGCTTATTGGGGAAGAAAAATTTGCTGTGGTTCAGAGGTATAAGTTTTTCTGTCTTTCACATCAGGCTGGTTTCTACTGTAAGTACCTGCTCTAAGACTACCTACACGGTGAAAATATTCCAGTGACCTTAGTGTGGTGAACAGACCCACAAAGTAATATGGAGAACTTAATATCCTAGGTATCAGAAATAAGGGGATCTTGATGCATCAATGAAAGATAAAAGCAAAAATGCTTCTATTGGATTAATTCTAAATTAAAATTGGAGAAAGACCCATTAAAGACATGGGAAGTTTTTAAGAATATGCAGGTGGAGAATTGCATCTGAGGATTACTGTTTCTCATTTTCTGATGAGTCGTAAAAATCATTGTTTCATGTAAGATGGATAGGTGATATTTTACCTTTACAAGCAGTTTGTCAGCTCTTACAGACTCAACAGATTATGCTGAATAAAGCTTCAACTTTAATTTTTATTTGAAGATGTCTAGTATTATCTGTAGGTATAAACTGTATAAAGGTATTTAGATGAGTTTGTCTTGATTTCATTGGGAGTGACTCAAATTCAATAAAGAGAAAAGTAATGCAATCTTTTATTGCCAGATTTACCAACATAGTGATTGTAAAATTTYATTTATGGTTTTTAGAAGTTGACAAATATACTCCTTAAGTGAACAAGAAGTAATGAAATCCATTTCAGAGATATTAGACTTAAATGTTGCCTGTTTTTGCTAGTGGTGAGATTACTAAGCATTGGAACTAGAGGCAGCAAAGTAAATATTTCATATTCCAAGACATTAGGTGTCAAGTAGATAAATGAAAATTCAAATTAAACCTGTTAGCAGTGTTTCAACTTCAGAAAGTCCACATRCGGTAGTAAGGTGTTGTTATTGTTTTGATACTCTGTATGAAAAATAACATCCTTTGGAGACCAACTTGATATTCATATGGCTGGCTTATAGCTGGGACTATTAAATGGGAATTGGCCTACTAAGTTTTGGTGGAGGATGGCTGATGAAAGTTATTCTCTAAGCAGATGTTCTTGTGCAATAAAATAAACAAAGCTCTGTATATGAACTAATCAGATTTGTTGCATATTATTTAAAAGCAGTGCATTGTTAATAAACCCACCCCAAACCAAACCACTTTCCTTGTGAATACAATGTAGCTATGAAAATTAGGCGGAGTCTTGAAGTGGAAAACTTTATATTCTCATGAAGACCTCTGTGTAGTATGCAAATATAATATACAGTATTTAGTGGATCAATAATAATAATAGTAAACCAGGTTAAACAGAAAATCCCTCAAAGGGAAAGAACCAACAGAAGTGTTATTGCACAAATACTTTATTTGAAGATTACAATAATTTTTTGTCTGTTATAAGTTTTATAGCTAGAACATACTACAGTACGTTATCCTGCAATGACAAACAAAAAGATGTGAGTTTAATGCATTCTTTAGGAACAGCAGTTTTGTGCATCTTGATTTAGGAGGAGAGACTCATCTGTTTACATGAATTATGGAACTTTGAGTTGCTTCTTTTAAAATCTGGCTGCAAGTAGAACTGCCAGTTTATTGAGGCCAAAGTGTAGTTTCTGCTCACTGATGATAAGAGGTGGTTGGCAGCACATGCAATCTGATAGGGTGAGGACAGACTGAATGTCAGGACCGTAATGTGAAGAATGGTAGCAAGTCATTGAAAGTAATGGTTTGCAAAAATTTCACTTGGTTACTTCCAATGTGGTTCATTTTCTGCCATCTGCTCCAAGACATCAAAACAATAAGATGAAACATGAAATTATCTGCATACTTCATTTGCATAATGAGGATGTAGATGTAGTTTTGCTGGCTAGCCTTTCAGTTTGGGCCAAAACAGATTGTTTAACTTGTCACTGGCCAGTTCATACAATGTTAGCACATGACTGAAATATAAATCAAACCTAGAAACTCAGAGCTAAGAGTAAATAGGTTTGCAGAGGGTAAAGAGGGACAATTTCAAACATGCCATATTTAGCTTCTTTTGGTTTGATCAAATAATCCACTTTGTAACAGCTTAATTTCCCATACTTTTAAAAAGTCTAGTATATATAAAACATGCATTGTCAGTCTGTGAGAGTGAGTTAAACGGTTCATAGGGGTTGCCCAGAGAGATTATCTGAGAGCAGAGATATTGTCAGCAAGCCTATCACTGGAAAGCAAGGCTCTGGAGCAAGCTAAAACTTGTTCATCAGACTGCCTGGGGCTGGAATTGTCAGAGGTTAGTCGTAACAGGAGATTAGCTAATGTCAGTCAAGAAACATGCTTCCTTGTGCCTGGAGGTAGGCTGCARTCATGATCGCAAGGTATTTTTGTTTGACTTGCTTGTTTACTTGCTTACAGAAGAAAAAAATCCAAGAGATCTTTATTCTGTAGTGTCTGTCCAAAAAAATGGAGTGGGGAATGGAAATTCTTGTATCATTTCTCAAAACGACTTACAAAACCCATGGTTGCAGCTGTGGATCCAGGCAGTCAAAGAACAAATGTGTTTTAACCCTTACACTGCCTTGTTCATGCATCTATGCACTGTCATTTCATTCTAAATCCCCTAGAGTGATACTAAGTTCGAAATGCTAAAGGTATACTCAGTTGATTTAAAAAGAAAACATTTGGTTTTAACATCATTTTGCTTGTTGCCAATCTGTTTTCAAGTCAAGTATTTTGATGGTAGGGTAGTGATAGCCTAGTAAGTTGTGCACCACAAGGTGGCACTGATGGTGTGTGGTGATTGTCTCATTTGAGACTTATTTTAGACATCTCTTTCTGGAAATCTGATCACATGCAAAAGGCCTGAACTAAATAACTCCCTTTGACCTCCCTGGGAAATACCTGTATTGTGCACCAGGCAAATAGACTGAGGTGTGCATGCCTTGCTGCATAATGAATGAAACTACATTATGAGAGATCCCAGCATATTCTTAGCTGGGTGCATGACTGCAGAAGTGCATATGGGGAGGTTAGTGGAGTATCTGTAAAGGGGGAGATCTGGATTTCAGTCTCAGYAGATTTCAGATGTGCTTCTGTAGTAATGCTTTCTTCACTGATTTTGAAGATTGTGAAGAAAGCCTTATGAGTCACCATTCTTTTTTTTTTTTTTCCTTCTTTAAAATGCTGCTTTTTTAAAATGCTGATCAAAATAAAATGAAAAAAAGATATTTTGACTCAGTTTTGATTAAGAGGTTGATGGACAGGGTCTTCTGACTTACATCCCTTTTGGTCACTTTCTGAGTGCAGGACTGAATCAGTTAACATCATACTTTGAGATACATAGGGCACAATGTGTTTGAATTACTTTCTCTTGTAATTGTATTTCATTTTATTGATTGGATTTCTCCATACAAGTTCATAAAGGGAAATACAAAATAACTTTGTATTCTTCTTCAGTAATCTGATCTTATTTTCATCTCCAGCATGCTTCCTTGTATTAGGATCAGAGAAGAGCTTACAACATAGCCAAGACTATCTTTTACTCTGTGATGGAATTGTTTGTACTTGGCCTTTAAACATGTTTATTTAGAGCTGCCAGCATCCTGGGACAACTTGCTTCCAGTTCTCATTTACTGAGAACTGCCTTCCTGAAATGCAAATTGTTTTTATTGTGCTGTTATTTCCTCTGTCAGTTTTTAGTGGTGTAATGTATTATTATTTCATGATCACTGTCATCCAAGTTACCTTCCACTTTGACATCCTTAACCTGTTCCTTGCGCTTAGTGTGACATCAAGAGGGCTTTTCTTTTCACCATCATCTGTATCAAAAAAACAGACACCTGTGGGATTCAAGAATCTGCTGACTAGTTAGTGTCCTTCTGTATTGCTTGTCCAGCAGCTAGCTACCTCTGTAGTTAAAATTCCTTGTTATTGTCAGGTCTTCTAGAAAAGACCCTGCCCACCAGATTTTTCTGGTTGTAGGATCTGCTGTATACCCTCACCATTGATTGTATCTATGACCTTTTCCTATTTTATCCTGTAGTTAGTGATTTTCAACTGGTACAAATCATTCTCTATAAACTGGACCTATAAACACATACCTCTTTGTGCAGTTTTTTCTGTTCAGCCTGGAGAAGAGAAGGCTCTGGGGAGCCTTATTGTGTCCTTTCAATATATAAAGGGGGCTTATAAGACAGACTGAGAAAGACATTTTACCAGGGCCTGTACTGACAGGACAATGGGGAGTGGTTTTAAACTGAAAGAGGGTAGATTGATTTGGATATGGGGAAGAAATTTTTTTATGGTGAGGGTGGTGAGACATGGGAACAGGTTGCTCAGAGATGTTGTGGATGCCCCATCATTGGAAGTGTTCAAGGTCAGGTTAGATGGGGCTTTGAGCAACCTGATCTAGCGAAAGGTGTCCCTGCCTATGGCAGGTGGGTTGGACTAAATGGTCTTTAAATGTCCCTTCCAACCCAAACTATTCTATGATTCTGTGATATTGTTTGCTTAATATAACAGCTGAGGGATGCATCCATGAAGACTTAATCTGTGTTAAGTCTTAACCAGTAAGAGGGTTACTAAAATGTTTACTTTTGCATCAGGTCTTATACACTTACGTGCTATGCAGTAAGTGTAATGCATGTTTTATGGAAAATGTGTACACATATTTATGAAGATCTGCATATGTTGCTGAAAAGAATTAAAATTAATTGCTGCAGATCAGAGGTACTGGTATAATGCATTTCGGGTAGTAAAGCAACATAAGACTTTTTTTCTAATCAAATACAATTTGAGAAAAAAAAAGTCCAATAAAGGGTTCAGATTTATATGGTGATTTTTTTTTTTTTCCCCACCTGCTTTGTAACTTTTTACAAATGTTAATTATTGTACTGACATGAAGGAGAGACAGAAGATTGTTTCCCATATGGTAAGGGGAAAAGTCTGATGAGAAAGATGCCTTTTGTATCCTTCTCCATGTTAAGCCCATACAGCTGCCCTTGCCTGTGACTACTTGGGAAAAATTCTTCCAAGTGATCCTCTGGCTGGGCTACACGGTGGGGGGAAAAAGGCAATATAATCGGGTTGTTCTGTGCTAGATGATATGCTACAATGGTCTTTTAGATCTGTGTGAGAAAGGCACAGTCTTGCTTGAATGTGGCAGCCTCAAAGGGATCTCTCTGGCATTTTACCTCCATGTTTTCTTTTCTGAAGCATTCCTCAGAAGCTCGTAAGTATATACAGCTCTTGGATTTAGATCGTATTTGCTGTAAACTTACGAATGACTGGAAAATACTTTTTGATAAAACACAGAGGATGTTTCTAAACTGAACAGAGCTCCCAAGTCCTTACAGCTAGTACTTACCACACTTATAATAGTATTGYTTTCACGTGTCAGATGAGAGAAATGTAACTTCAGAAAAACATTAAAATTCTGCTGAGATTTTTAAACCTCATAATTAATGAGGAAAATACTACATATTCATGTCCTAGAAATATTGTACCTGGGCATCTTACAAACAACATCATCTTCAAAGCTGGTTAACTGTTGTATGCTGTTTTTTTTAGTGACAAGCATATTTTCAGACTTACATAAGAAAATGTATAAGACCCGTGTGATAAGAATTAATCTGAATGCTCAAGATTTAAGGCTTAATTATAATTCTGTTCCAAGGCAACAGACTGTGTGAACTGCTATTACTAAACTGTACTGTGTAAACACTGCATACTGATGGAATTTGCTTGTCAACCCCAGTGGCATTTCTGCGCACTAAGCTTGTTGTTCTGTCAGCCAAGTGCATCACGGGAAAAGATGAGTATCTCAAGGGAATGTGATCTGCATTTTTAAGAAGAAAGTCAACCTCAAAGGCGCCACAGAAGGACTCACAGATTACTTAAACACAAATTACTTTGTTCAAGAGAGAGCTGGTTTATTGGCTGTAAATTTTGCATGCTTCTTAGGTGATGACATACATTTATGTTGCTAAAACTGACTGAATGTATCCATTTTTACGTTTCATTGCTGATGAAATGATTGGTAAAAGATCTTGGTGCAGTATTATAGCATAGGAAACAGTCACTAAATCCAAAGGATTCTGAAACGTTAGGTTGCTATTCCAATATTTGTTTTCTTTTTTGCCCCTCAAACTTTAGATTTGTGTGTAATGTACTCCTCCCAAATAAAGAGAATAACATGACTCATGACAGGTGTTTTAGTACAGTGTGTACAACAGCAAGCAAGATTAAAACAGTCAAAGTAAAGGAAGTAAGACTTAAGCAAACTTCTGTTCTGTTTACAAGTTAGAACACTAGATTATCTTCAGAATAAAAAAGAAAGGGCAAGTCAAGATCAGGTTGTGATCAAAAATATTAGTTCAGAACTAAAGCTTGATGAGGTAGAATGATACAGGAATAGCAGAGAAACAGACAAGAATGATATTAAGATGCTTGTTTAGGAAAAGAAAAAACTAATACAGCAGCTGCTTAATTTGGTGACAAAATTTCCTTTAAACTCCATTGGAGGTAGAAGGACAAACGTGTGTTTTTAGGTATGTGCTGAAGGGATGTAATCTGTCTTTTCCAAGTGCATTTGTTGATGAATGCAAGAAGGTACCTCTGAATACAGCTGAATAGTTTGAAGCTGTAAATTTGTTAGGTTTTTCTGTTTTTCTTTTAATAACTGTTACTTAATTTTTCAACATTACCTCAAAACTTTCTTCAGTGATGTGTTTTCATGTAAAACATTAAAGTTTCTAAAGAAGCAGCAGAGATGCTTTGCCTCTCAGCTACTGTTTATGCTACAGAAGAGCAATTAAACTGTGAATATTTATGCCAAAGTTTTGTACCTTTACTGTAACAGATAAAACAGTGTCTGATTTTGCTTCTCTCCAAGTTGATGGGAGTTTTGTAATTGATTTTGCTATTGGTAACAAAACTGGGCCAAGCATTTTGAGCTGTAAATATCATTGGCGTTTTGAAAATGGAAGTACCTTTAAATTGCAATGCTGACAATGGATTATCCCACATTAAACAGGTTTCAGTTAAGTTTTATTATGTGTAGGCTAGTCATTATAATTCAAGATTTCTATGTGTGTGGGAAGCTTAATATACTATGTTTTTTACATAGTCCTGTATATATGTTAATGGAATTGCGGAACTCCCTTAATGCTTCAATAAATATGCCAAATGTCTGTAGCAACCTGCTGTTCACTGTGCCCAGATTGCTTCTTTGTAAGTAGGTATCAATCTTCGTACTTGCTGCATTCAGCCTCTCCTAGCCTTTGATCAGGATCCATCTGTTCGACTGTATTTGGTAGTGTGGGTTTTTTATGATATATATAGGCTTCAAAAATGTTAATCTCCAAGTGGTGCCTGATCCCTACTGTTTTATATTTGTCAGCATAATGGTTTCAAACTGCAAAGAGATAAAGTCATGCACTTGCAAGTAACAAAGTGTTTTGTTGCTTTGTTCCATTTACATAGTCAGGCTGGGCTGATTGTGATAAAAGGGTCAAATTTTGTTCTCAGTTATATGTTTATGAACCTTAAAAAAACCCACTTGCCTTTATTCTGAGTTACTGCAATAAAGCTGAAATATTGTTTCTATATGGATATTCAATATTGAAATACAAGACTAGATGCATCCTGAAAAAATAATTTTTGATTTTTAGACATTGTATCTTTTTCTTTGGTCTTTACCTTCTTCCAGCAGTACTGGACCATGTCTGTTAAAATGTGAAAAGTGTGGGAAATCTAAAGTCAGCACATGGATTCATAACCTTAGACAATTTATTTGCAAATATAATTTTGTATAAAATGAATTGATGAAGCATCAGTTCAAATTTAGATAACATATTATAGGTGTACCAAGTGGCTAAACATACTAGTTCTGCTGGAAATAGTTTTACAAATGTATTTGTGATCTACTACCTGCCACAACAATATAGCTCTGTCCCTGATCTGTTATGCTTATAATAACAGAAGGCAATATCATCTGCAAATAAGCAAATGATATGTGTGATTGTGAGTTTGACACTGTCAGCATCTGTGCTTTGAGTCATGGTTCATATACATTAAAGTACATTAATTGAATAATGACCMTCAAATGGCAAGACTACACGTATCTGATAGTTTGCAGTTGTATGGATTTCACCATAAATGTGAGCGTGTCTAAATGGAACCCAGGAACAGCCATGTTAAATAGAATGCCTGACATTTGGCCTGTTATGAAAATGGTTTGCAGGTAAAGTTTTTGTTGTGAAAAATGATATTAAGAATACTTTCATTTACTTACATACTTAAGATACTTTCATTTTATTGTCATTTTCAGTATCTACTTCATCTCACACTGAAAAAAGTTTTTAATGTAAATCTTTAACCCCCTTATCACAACTACACATTTAGATGTAATAAATGCATATAACGCACATAAAGATTACAGGAAAATGATTTCTTTAATGCTTTTGCTGTGATGCAGGTCAATATATACAATCTGAGTATATACACAATATATGCAAGCTGGAAGAGTGCTGACTAAAGCTGGACAGAAGTTGGCTAACTTTTACACCCCTAGCATTGCTCATGTTTATCTCAGTCTTGCAACAATTCTATTCCTTTTCCTCTGTATTTTTAAGTCATGGTGTTTTGCCAATTTGTGCTAGTCTGTTTAACATGAATAAACAGGACTTGGGATTAAGAGTACATTATGAGGATGGGTGTAAAATAAAGAGCAGTTTTTCAGAGTTGTTTCCTGTAAGTACGCTAGTTTTTTATATTGTTTACATCCTGGCGAGTAGTATCAGAAACTCTTCGTATGCTTTTTGGTGAAATAAACCTCTCCCTTGGATTGCAGTATATATTCAGGTATTATGTGAGTCAGAGGTGAGGTTTCTGTTCCGTATCTCTGTGTCCTAGATTATAAGTATTCTTATAGTCTGACTTTTTTTAAAGTTGTATCTTATCTCCTACTGATCACTTCTCTTTAAAAGGATTTTCTGCCTGGTAACCTTATTTAYGTATGAGTCATCCAAGTCAAGAGAAGAAAGCTGCAGACTTTAGTTAGATAGAGGACATAAAAATATAATTATTTTCTGTTGAACTGTTTTCAGTCCATGCATCATAACTTGCATTTGCCCAGCTATTTCAAAGGAGGATCTCAAAACATTTTAGAAAAGAGAGTTAAGCTCAGTCCCTGGAGAACTAGGACTATAACTGGCATACTATATGTGAGTCAAACAACCTGATAAGTTGTTAGTAGCGTAATGTCATGAAATCCATCTCCCATCTTATTCTCCTTTCTAAGTGCTAAACTTTTCCTTATAAAGAATGGTGGCTTGAACTGATAGCTAAATTATTTGCACACAGAATCAACTTCTGCTTATGTCAGACCAATGTTTCTATCAGTGTTAGATTGTATACCTGAGTATACCTTTGTACCTGGTGTACAAAGAGGTAGATGCATGGGATTTTAGCTGAAATTTGAACTCCTTCATATGACTAACAAATGCAAAGCTTTTGCTAAGTGGGTACTGAAAATGCATGCATGAGCCTAAGCCCAGTTTCCTGTCAATTTGTAAACTCTGCTCTGGTTCGCCTGTGGTCTTTAAAATGTACCACTGTCACCAGACATTTTGGCCAATGTACTAGAAAACAGAAATATGGATACCCATCACACTGAAATCCATATCATTGTAAATTGGTAAAGATAATTTTATACTTGCTAATAAATAAGGCATAATTTTTGTTTTCCAAGTTATCCAGAAAAACCTCCTTGCTTTCTCCTTTCAATTTCCAATATGTAACTTGCTATATTGAGAACTTTCATTGTGTCAGTAAAGAAGTAATTTCCTTTTAAAAGATGTATCATAAATCAAGCAGAGGCAATGGTGACACTTTTGTGGTACCCTGTATTACATGTGATGTCAGGCTGATGGTCTCTGGACTTCAAGAATCTGTGAATCCAGGAAACTCCAGTAGAAATAGTAATGTAGTCCAGTCAATGAGAAGCTTAAATGTGGTGTCATTAAAACCAGCATTAAAGTATAATAGGGAGCATAGTGAGGAAAATGCAGGTCGTTTAAAAATAGGAAGGTGCTTCTTGGTAGTACTCAATCTAATTATTTGCTAAGGAGAAAGTATTAGTACAAATAACAGGAAACAACCTACCAGATGCACAAGTACCTATTTTTCTTTATCTTCATGGTAGGGTCAACTGTCAAACTGAGCAGGTAGAATCCTGGTCAGTTAGGAACTGCTTAGTATTGTATTTAGTAGTGCAAGGGAGATGCCTTTATATGTACCAAGTATGCTGTATTTTCCAAGTGAGGATAGCTTAAGCTTTAGCCTGAAGAAAACTTCTGAACTCTGGAATATCTTGTCTTGAGAACAGGTGCATATAATGGAAACAGACACTTTCATTAAGGTAGCATGCACCATGATCAGAAGCCCCTTCAAAGAAGTGCTTGTGACGGTAGCGATCTGCAGAAGCAGCATTGATCAAGAACTGTTTCTGCTGGAGGGATGCATAACTGCAGTCAGCTGCAGCCAGCAGCCATTACAGGTGTCCATACCCTGAACTGAAATGAAATTGTCAATTTAACCTTCCTGTGCCCAAACTTAAGGAGAAGGGCTTCTCAAAGTAGCAGGAAATGAGCCAAATTCTGCTTATATCAAGGTCAGTAGCAAAGCCACCTTTACTAATTAAATCAAGATGATACCTGAGTTTTCTAGAAAGAATATCAAATATGTGAACCTTTGTGCGCCATGCTAGAAATCTGCTGCTTTCTGCCATTGCTACCAGATATTCTTACTGCCTCTGGTTAAAATTCCCTTTGTAAGGATGTTTGACCTCTGTCTGTCATGATAGCATTTCTTGCACTTTCCTTTGAAGCATCAGATATTGGCTGTTAAGAGGAATAGGATTCTGCCAGACAAGTGCCAATCTAATATTGCAATTCTTGCAACCCCTTTTTAAATTGGGAATAGGGTCAAACTATAAATTAATTGGAAATTTTGTGTCAGTCTTAATAATAAATGCTTAATTATTAAAAAAAAAAAAAAGTCAAGCTAATATTTGGGAATTAATTTTATTTACTAGATTTCTTGTAAAAGTAGAACAGGAGACACAATTGCATCTTTTTTCCCAATCTAACAGCAAGCACTGATGGCAACTGAATAGCTCTGCATCACAAACTGCTAAAATATGATATTGAAAAACAAAATCAGATATGTATTTCTGTGCGTCTGTTTTTAAGGATGAATTTTCTATAATAGCAAAATTACAGATGCCTTGTATAGTGGTGTATACAAAAACCACTTTGAGCACTTTTTAATCCTGATATATCTCTAGAGGGAAGATGATACAGAATGCACTAAAGATTATGCCTGACATTCTCATGAGATTTTAAAAAAACATGTAGAAAGGCAAGCTTGCGTGGGCTGAGTGCTTAGGTAAAGCATGCCTGAAACTTGCTTGAGACCTAGCAAGGAATTCTCTTTTTCTATGGGGAATTTCCACCACCAGGTAAAGTCACTGCACTTTGTGATGGTTGCCTTAATTTTCCCTAGCATAAAAGAAGGAAGGTTACACTGAGGAGCCTGTGAAGTTTAGCTCTGCTATGCCCGTTCTGTCACTTGAAGGAGCCTACTGTCTGTACAGCAAAATCCTATCAGGCTTGCGCTTGAGCAAAAAAATTAATCAAGATTGATTCTCTGTGGCTATACCTCCCCTCTGTCTCTAAACAGACCTCAAGCAAAATGGAAATGAAGACCCAAGTAAAAAAACCACAATATCCAATGTGCTTTGGGAAAAAATGGTATTTTACTCATAGTTTTGTTAATTAAATAAATCCTGTATTTAATTACTTAAAATTAAGGGTAGTCTTCCTTAAGTGTTACGGATTTTTTTTTTTTTTTTTTTTTTTTTTTTTGCCTTTAGTCTCTGTGAAAATAAAGCTCTGCTATGTCCCACATGCCTGTAGAACAGGCATTTGCTAATACTAAGAGCGTTTAAGGGAGAATGGCACAATACATCAAACAGGAACCGAGAACTATTAGTGACAGATTGTGTTCTGAAAATAAGCATATTCTTTAGGTGTAAGCAGCCTCTATCAGTATGGTTCAGCAAGGTCTCAGAGCTGGCATACCACAGTTGCAGGCTTTCTTCCTGAAAAGACCTGTTCATGACATAGGAGTGAGAATAAGAAATTTGAACGTTTCTTAACACAAACATAGTTTAGTGGGTTCTTCGCAGGCTTTAATGACTTAAAGCTTGCTGATGAGTTTAACTGACAGTTACGGAAGAAAAGTTGCTTGCAGGTGAAACAGTTGACTTACTAGTGAAACACTGAAACAGTTCTGTATTTAGGTGGCTGGAATGTGACTTTTTCACTCTTATTCTTCACACACACAAAAAATCTCAATATGGAAGCAACTGTGTTTGCAGAATGAGTAAATTGCAGTGTGGCTTGAGATGAAAGATGAACTAGTCTAGAATTGTCATCCCACATACACCAGTGCTGCCAGAAAGAGTTAGTGGTTGCTCCTCAGTTTCCTCATGTTCAATACCTGAGTCAAGTTTTTTGGCATGCAAAAACATGTCCAGTCAGTCAAAGTAATTCTGAACTTGTCTGGGAATGAGTAAGCACAAATCCATTACAGTTATCCATTCTTTGATATTCCTTAACTGTTCCATCTGACTCTTCATATTTGCATGGACAATGTCTCCTTGTGATTCTGAGAAATGAGTGATGTGTTGTTCTGTGAGGGGAAGTTTGCTGATCAATTCAGAAAAAATAGATATTTCTTCACTGCTATCTCCCATACAAAATATTTCCTTAACAGGGACCTTTTCTGTAACATGAAATTTCAATTTTTAACGAATACAGAGTTTAGATTTTGTAAATATTTTTCCTACCTTGTTTAAAGGGCAGTATGTAACAAGTATTTTTAACAATGATAATGTTCTACAGAACAGCTTTTGAAGATTTCTTTTTTTTTCTTCTTAATAGTTTTCTAAACCTCTCAAAATAAGGCAAATGGTTAATTAACTTATATGCACTAACTATGCTTGACTTTT
>JAYKAV010003481.1:0-11744 GCA_035582835.1 Phoebastria nigripes | reverse complement strand
GAAAGCTACTATTTTGTACCTTATAACATAAAAAATACTTATATGCACGCCCAGCTGAATGTTAGTTGTGGAATTCTGAAGTAGCTCTTCTTGCATTGTTCGTGTTGTTCTCTAACTCCACCTCTTCTTCAAGACTTGTTATTTTAGGTTTTTTTTTTTTCACCTTTTCCTTTATGATTTTTATTCTCTGCATTTGTCATCTTGGCTTTTTCTGTGCTTTTGAGCTCTTTCAGATTAGTCCTTTAGGACAGCAGATCATTTAATGGGAGAGAGTCTTTCCTTTTCCTAAATACTTTGTTGGCTTCCAACTTTCCAAAGCAACAAACCTACTTTGTACTCTATCCACTGCTCAGATATGCCATATATAATGTATGAACTGATTTTTTTTTTTGTCTGCCATTTTTAGAGGAGCAGCTTTCTAAGCAGCAGATTTGAAGCCAAACCATTTTCTGTAGCTAAAGCCAATGAGTGTACCAGGATTTGACCTTTCAAAAGTTCAATTATACTTTACTTAGGATATTTTAATTTATGGAATGATATTCAGTCCTTAGCTATCTTTTAGCCAGTTGCCAGACTCCCTTAAGTCTCTAAATGTCTTGTACTCAGTTTTGGTGTTTCCAATACGTATTGCAGAAGTCGTCTTACGAGTGCCAAATAACCAATTTTCTGGACCTGCTGGTTATATTCTGGTAGCACAGCCTAAGGTATGGTTAGTCATGTTCACCTTGCTTTCTAGCAGGATCCTTAGGTCCTTTCTGCAGAACTACTCAACGGCTGTTTGGCCCCCAGCCTGTATTGATGGATTT
The DNA here is from genome assembly GCA_035582835.1 of Phoebastria nigripes. Taxonomy (NCBI): domain Eukaryota; kingdom Metazoa; phylum Chordata; class Aves; order Procellariiformes; family Diomedeidae; genus Phoebastria; species Phoebastria nigripes. The sequence continues at coordinate 10,938 of JAYKAV010003481.1, read as the reverse complement.
TTCCATGCTCAGAACAGGACTCTGCATTTGTCTTTGTTCCAGCATGAGATTCCTGTCAGCCTGGAACTGCAGCTTCTCCAGGTCACCAGCTTATCAAGCACTCCTCCCAGTTTGTTCCTATAAGCCACATCGCAGGGTCTGAAAGACTTCTTCAATCTACAGGAAAATACTGGTTCAAGTATATTGATGTAGATCCCAGCTGCTGGGACCCTACTCTTTCTCAGTTGCAATGAACGTGCATAGCTCAAAACTTTGTGAGTTGCGATTCCTCTGCAGACACTCTGAATACAGCAAATCCTGGGTTGCTTTGTCAAATTTCTTCTTGATTCTGCTAATGGCAACAGCTGTAGGATGACTTTCTTCCCCCTGACAACCCAGTTCAAAGATGCAGGGATGATTATGTGCTTTTATGATACTCAAAGCAAGTCAGTTAATACCTATTGAAAACCCTGTAAGCTGCTTCCTTGCTTCTGCTGTTTTGCCTTGAGACCCACCAAGTGGAAGTAGGGCAACTGAGCCCTGGTGCTTTGCATGAGATCAATCCATGTCCTTTATGATCCTGTGCGGTCAGCAGATGTTATACACGTTACTATATGTGAGTATACATTATTAGTACCTGTATGCTAAGCAATGTATATCAAAGGGAAATATAAACTATACTAGAGTCTCTGACATCATTGAGTTTGTCAGTTTATCCACTGTAATCTTTTCTCTTCAAAAAGAGAAGGTGATAAAGAAAATCMAAACTTTTTCTATGAGATTGAAAAGTTGTTACACACCATTCAGATGAACAATATGGTTACTGGATGTTATGTTCTGGTCTTACTGAGTGAAGCCACACAGCTACCTTCACTGGACTAGCTTGTTAAATTTCGGCTCTTTTAGTAACTGTTCTCTTTTTCTCCTGCATTCAGTGGTTAATGATATTTTTACAAGAAAAACTGCTCCTCGGTCTTCAAAACAATTTTACAGTACTGTGCTCATCAACACTAAAAACTCAATGTGAGTCACTGTACTTAAAAGATACTGAGATGGAGAAGTAAAACAATAGCAAGTGGAAATTAAAAGTGGTAGAAGTACACAATGTCTTTTTTAATAGCTCTGAGGGATGATGTGGTTATCTAGCAATGAAAAGTTACAGCTTCTCATTCTTTTTTATATGAGACAGTGAAATTGCATCTGGAATTTCAGAGCAAAGAGTGGAGCTCCTCCACATTTCAGAGACACCATATTATACCTTCCCTTCATCTCAGTAGCTACTTTTTCTGTAGTTTGGTAGTTATAGAATATATTATTAGATTCCTTTGGGAGCTCAGGTGTGGTTTTCAGAGGAATTTAAGAGATTTAGGTACTGCAGCTCTAAGCTGCTTTGGAACACTTAGTTAACTCACAGCTCAACATTGAGGACTGGGCCATATGTTTTCCAAAATTTATCCCAGTGCTCTGACATACCTGATCCTAGGCTTTTCAACCACACCATAGTAAAACTGAGTTCCTCCAGAACCACATTGTTACCTCTTAACAAAGGTTAAGAGGGTCCTGTCTTCTGTCTGATGGAAGAGGAGCAATGAAAGAGCTCAAGGGAATACAGGGAATTTTCTTGTGTTTCTACCACTTAGAGTGCTACAAAACCAGAAACAGGATTTCAAACCTGCAGAGTGACAAGAAATAACCTAGCTCTGATGGACTCTATACCAGCTTTCCTTTGAGACTGAGAGTAGTGATAGCCACACAACAAAATGTGCTTTATATTGAGGAATTCAAGACTTAATATCTCAGTCCTGAGAAAATAGAGTATCATTAAGAAAATAAGAGAAGGGCTTCTAGGGATTTCAATTTGTATTGTTCTTCAGTGCCTTTCCATTGGGCCATTGTTCACATCTAGTGTGAAATCCAGCTGAAAGCAATTTGAATGATCTCATTCCATTTAGCAGTGGCTGTCATCTCAAAGGCCACCACTGTAGTATCCTGTTGTCAGCTTCAACTGAGAGGCCAGTGGGTTAATGAGAGAGACTGAAATACCTTCTGATCCAGACAGGTGGTCTTTCCAAATCAGGCAGAACTGGCAGAACAGCATAGCGAAGCTCAAAGCTGGAGTTGCCACTGCSTGCAGCTGGAACACTTTAGTATCCAGAGCTGTCAGTCCAGAATYTTTCATGAGCTCTGACTTCATTTTAGAATATAGGGAAAAAAAAGCAAGGACTGCAAAGCTAAGTTATCTGTGCTTTGAGTTTTTATATGCAGCTTGAAGATACCAGCCATTTCTGAATATGCATGTGTTTTATCTAAACACCATATGGTTTTGCTGACCTATGCAATGTTGATATTTCTACCCTAATTTGTATGTGTTTCTCTGTACAGTGCCTGTTTTAGTTGTAGGAAAATGGCTAAAGTGCTGCTGAGTCAGTGCAGCTGGGATAATGAGTTGACCTACTTTTTCTGTCTCGTTGGGACATCTATGCATTATTGGAAGAAAAATTAATTGCTAAAGATAATCTTTTCCATGGTAAAGTCAATGTGGAAAATCACTGCACCTATCACTATCTTTTCTTTCCCTTTGCATGATATTTGTCCCTAAACCCAGCCATAAAGCAGCCTACAGCAATAATACTAGAAACAGTACTAGCTGAGAAAAATATTAAAGTAGCATTCATGTGTAAAAACTGTGCAGCCCAAGGTCATAAAGCAAGTACTCAAAGCACCAAAACATGGGCTGCAACAAGCTATGTTTTGTAAATTTTGCAGTGGAATGGTGAAGATGTGAAAAGTGTTAATTCGTTCAGACTGTGCTATCATCTTTTAATACAAGCTCTTCACTTTCAAAATGGGCTGTAATTTTGTGTCTTATAGGGAGAAATAATCTTTTTTTTTTCACTGAGCTTTTCCAACTCTTTGACCTGCAGCATTGTGGTTACAGCATCCTACAGTGTCTTCTCCTTTTGTCACTTGAGCTATAAAGATGGACCCCACCCACCTACCTTTGAGCTGTTGCGCTATGTAAAAATGAAGGAGCCTTCCTGAGGGAGCGGAATAAGGATTAGTAGGGACAAACCCAATTAGATGAGGACAGTGAAGTAAAGAAGCAGTCTAAATCTACTTCTGTAAGATTCAAAAGGAAAAGCAAGACGGAAGGACATACATCTTTGAACATTGTTGTAGGGTGCTGGGCTGGCTGTTGTAGGATTGTGAACAGCTGGTGGGCCAGGGATGTGCTTCCTCCTCAGTTCTTTCACTGTAGCTGCACTCTGTGAAAGATGCCAAGGAGGGAACTGCTGAAGGTATGGTGGATAGTGTTTTAGTCCCAGTTCTCACTGGACTTGCTGATTTCCTTACACATCTGTGAGCCATCAGTAAGTGTCTGGAGAAATGCCCTGTTTGACAGGCTAGGCAGTTACTGCTGATAGGTAGCATGAAAAATCAGACAATCGTTTCTCATTCACTGAGAATGTATACTACCTTTTATAGAATCATAGAATAGTTTGGGTTGGAAGGCACCTTTAAAGGTCATCTAGTCCAACCCCCCTGCCATGGGCAGGGACTTCTTCAACTAGATCAGGTTGCTCAGAGCCCCGTCCAACCTGACCTTGAATGTTTCCAGGGATGGGGCATCTACCACCTCTCTGGGCAACCTGTGCCAGTGTTTCACCACCCTTAGCGTAAAAAAATTTCTTCCTTATATCTAGTCTAAACCTACCCTCTTTTAGTTTAAAGCCATTCCCCCTTGTCCTATCACAACAGGCCCTGCTAAAAAGTTTGTCCCCATCTTTTTTATAAGCCCCCTTTAGGTACTGAAAGGCCGCAATAAGGTCTCCCCAGAGCCTTCTCTTCTCTAGGCTGAACAACCCCAAATCTCTCAGCCTTTCTTCGTAGGAGAGGTGTTCCAGCCCTCTGATCATTTTCGTGGCCCTCCTCTGGACCCGCTCCAACAGGTCTATGTTTTTCCTGTGCTGAGGGTTCCAGAGCTGGATGCAGTACTGCAGGTGGGGTCTCACCAGAGCAGAGTAGAGGGGCAGAATCACCTCCCTCGACCTGCTGGCCACACTTCTTTTGATGCAGCCCGGGATACAGTTGAAAAACAAGATTATACAAAATATTAATTATCAATTATAAAACAAGAGTTTTAGTAATTTTTATTTGGGTGACCTTTTGATTAAATTTGCTGTAAGAACATTCCCTGTAGTTATTGAGCTAGCTCTGGTGGGCCATCTTAGCATCAAAATCCAGCTTCATTTATTGGGACTTTATCTGTACAAGGGCTGAATGTTTTCATTTATTGTTAGCTAGAGTAGGGGAAAGCAGACAGCACTATTGTAAATGGATTTATATCAGGGGAAATTAATTTAATTTATTACCAATCAAATCAGAGTAGGGTAATGAGAAATAAAAACTAAATCTTAAAACACCTTCCCCCCCACCCCTCCCTTCTTTCTGGGCTTAACTTTACTCCTGATTTCTCTACCTCCTCCCCGACAGTGGTGCAGAGGGACGGGGAAAGAGGGTTGCGGTCAGTTCATCACATGTTGTTTCTGCTGCTCCTTCCTCCTCAGGGGGAGGACTCCTCACACTCTTCCCCTGCTCCAGTGTGGGGTCCCTCCCATGGCAGACAGTCCTCCACGAACTTCTCCAATGTGGGTCCTTCCCACGGGCTGCAGTTCTTCACGAACTACTCCAGCGTAGGTCCTTTCCATGGGGTGCAGTCCTTCAGGAACAGACTGCTCCAGCATGGGTCCCCTGTGGGGTCACTAGTCCTGCCAGCAAATCTGCTCCAGCGTGGGCTCCTCTTTCCACAGGGTCACAGGTCCCGCCAGGAGCCTGTTCCAGCATGGACTCTCCACAGGGTGACAGCCTCCTTTGGGCGCATCCACCTGCTCCAGTGTGGGGTCCTCCATGGGCTGCAGGTGGATATCTGCTCCACTGTTTACCTCCATGGGCTGCAGGGGGACAGCCTGCCTCACCATGGTCTTCACCACGGGCTGCAGGGGAATCTCTGCTCTGGTGCCTGGAGCACCTCCTCCCCCTCCTTCTTCACTGACCTTGGTGTCTGCAGAGTTGTTTCACATATTCTCACTCCTCTCTCCAGCTGCAGTTGCTGTTGTGCAGGTTTTTTTTTTTTCCCCCTTTCTTAAATATGTTATCCCAGAGGCGCTACCACTGTTGCTGATTGGCTTGGCCTTGGCCAGCAGTGGGTCTGTCTTGGAGCTGGCTGGCGTTGGCTCTGTCAGACATGGGGGAAGCTTCTAGCAGCTTCTCACAGAAGCCACTCCTGTAGCCCCCTGCCTCCAAAACCTTGCCACGCAAACCCAATACATATAGTTTAAAAAAAAAAAGGACAAGGGCTAGGATATGTCTTGAAAGACCATTTGGTCCATTCATCTGCAGGCAAGAGTCAGTGGATATGTAAATAATTCCTGATAAATGTTTACTTAAGCTGTTCTTAAAAGCACCGGTAGGAGAAATTCTGCAGTGACCAGCCACTCTAGTCCAGTGATTTACTAACCTTACCTTTGGAAAGCTTATCTTAATGTTTAATATAAATCTTCTTGCTTCAATTTAAATGCATTATTTTATTCCATGAACCCAAGTACTAAGGAGAAACATTTCCTTTCCTTTTTGCAGTAAATTAATATATATGGCAACCTATTTTGCTTCAGTCATCTGTAAACTGTTTCATTTCTTTTAGTAAGGTCATGTTTTTTGGAAAAGACTTTATTTTTTCCTTTGTGGTAATATAATGTTGTTAATTGATGTTCAATTGTCAATGCTGTTGTCTTGAGAACACTTGGTTTTGATTTGGGGATTCCAGGGGAAGTCCCATGTTGACCCTGCAAAACTCATTAGGTGAGGCCAGAGGAAAGGATATTCTGCAGCAAAATAGGTTCAGTTCCTGTGTCCACAAGAACTTTTATATGGGCTTAAGAAAAGCTCTATCTTGGAGGAAAAATTCAATAATGTAATCAAGGTGCTGAGAAGGAATGATTTAGGGGCCTTACTAAACATGATAGGTAGAAGGTATTTCAATTCAAAAAGTTGAATCAGTCTGCTCTTGATATTGCTGGTCTGAGATGATTATCTACCCCCCTTAAAAAAAACCCTAAAGATTCATGCTAGTGATAAACCCCCAAAAAGGGAAAAAAGGGCATTCTTGATTTGTGTACCTGTTTTTGAGACAGATATGATTATAACAAATTATGTGTTTTTTAGCCTTGGAACACTAATTTACAATAAAAGATCATTAAATACCTCATGAAGAATGTGAGAGAAAAAACAATTGTAGAAGTTATAAGGAGAAATGAAGCACTATCTTACTCAAAATAATAAGTAAAACCAGCAAAGATCTATGCAAAAAATCTTGATTCTTATCTGCATGTCTTTTATATACTGGTTTTAAGGTAAAACACTGTGTTCCATTATTCTATGATATATGTAGAATTGTTGCAACAAATAGAAGTTACTTCAGTAAAATATGCCTGAAATCAGGGTGATGTAATTTCCAGGGTTCATGAAGTTACACATTAGGTATTGTGGGTAGAATACCTGAATTTTGCCAGAATTTACCACTTTCAGAGAGCTTATCTGACTGGGTGGAGCTGATTCAGCAAAGTGACTCACCTACTGTAGTGGTGGTAGGGTAGAGCACCAAGATTTAGCATAGCTTGGTGATGCTGATAGACACGCCATCAATTTGGGGATGTCTACACTGGGTGCACCCTTAGATTCATTCCTAAGCTAACCCTGGGGTAGCTGCCAGGTCTACATAGCAAAGTCCAGTTTCATGCAGAGATACTAGCTTCGATCCTAGAAGCAGTATACTGTATCCAGTATAGCCAACGTGCTACCCCAGGGCAGTGCCATCCTGGTAGTGTTATGTCTCCAGTTCTGGAATGACGTTTATGTTAGAATTAGCTGAGATATCACAGCACGGTACATCCTTGCACGGTGTTGAAATACCCTTAACACACAATCCTGGCTGACTATCTGTGGAGTTAGATCCCTGCATCCTGAGTACACTGATCAGCCAAGGGAGCAAGCTTGTAAGCTGGCGTGAAATTTAGGACTGTAGAAGAGATGACATCAAAATGAAAAAATCAGTGGCCAAAGCGCAGCAGTTTATGTGGAAATGTRGGCATGAAAATTAAATGGATGGCAGCCATTTCACTGCTCAAGTCACCCTGGTACCCTCTTTTTCTAGAGTTCATAAAAGAGTATAAATTAACGATGCCAGCTGCCTGCAAGGAACACATTTCTGGTATTTGCTATGTAACAGTATCTTTCCTATATAGCTACTCAATTGCCAATGCTATGGGCAGAGCCTTGTGTTCCTGCCAGACTACCAGAATGCAGCATCTGCTTCTCTCCTGCCAGCAGAGTCTGGCAGTAAAACCAGCGTGTCTGGCACAGGAAGATCAGCACAGATTTTCTTCCCTGGGTGGAACAGGTTTACCTGCTGGTCTGGAGACTCCTAGGCCACGTTCCCTCATTCTAGGATCTGCATGGATGAAAGTAAAGAGGCTGCTGCTCATCCATTCTTCTAGCAGATGTAATTTCATGTTTTTTAGCAACTTAAAGCATCTCTTAGGCTGTTTGAATTTATCCCTATGTACAGTGATCCCAGGGCTACTGGGGTATAGAGTGCTGAGATTCATGAACTACCCTTCCTGGCTCATGCTGTGATATCTGTGATGTTATGTGAGTCTTTCTCCTAAAATCTTTATTTGGGTAAGGAGCCACAGCCTTCTCTGTTCCTATTACTGATTCAATTGGCCCCTTTTCACTGTGTGTTCGGATTGTCCTCTCTATAGTAGGAAAGGAGCAGATATATGTTTCTTTATCTCTATGGACCATTTAACTGATGCTACATTTCAACATTGAATATTAAAGTCACAGAGATGGTTTATGTAACARAACAATAAAGCATTCATAATTCTTCTCCCTTGCAGGAGAAATAACAGAACCATACAATTTAACATAAATCTTCAGCTAACTCTAGACGTATGTAAAGTTGTTTATTATTAGTTTTGCTCTTCCACGGTCCAGTCATTTTCTTCATTCTCCTCTGAGACTTCTGCCTGCAATTTCTCTCTAAACTCTGCATTAGATAGTCTGTTTCAGTGCAGTTCTGAAAATTGTGCATTTTTTATTCTAAACAATGTTACAGATGTACTGACAACAAGCTGTTGGACACTGCTTCATCTGGAAGATTTAAACATCTTATAAGTGAGCCATCTTCCCATGCTAGGGTTGGACAAACTATGATCAGGAAGAAAAACAGTTGTTATTTATGTGATAGACCATGCTTCCAATTTAAATACATGCATATAGTGAATAATTAGACTTCAGTAATCAATGTCTGTTGATTTTTTCCTCTTTTTTGTTTTTTCTTTTTTTCTCCAGAAGCAAACTTGCTCTTGCAAGCCTGGAGCTGCAAAGCTGTAATATTTAGTAGTATTTGGAAAATATTGCTAGTATTTTTCTTTGAATACTGCTCAAGATTTCACTTGGACTGTATGCTGGTGGATTAACATGATAATAGGAATGTATGCACGCATCAAGTGCATAAAAGAAATGACAGGTAGATACATGGAAAGTACATTTTGAGTTTTCTGAATGTGAATGGTAACACATCTGAAAATGTTAATGAATGTCTCAGAGACAATCCTCTCTGAGAAAAAGTTAGCATTTTAAAAACACAGCCAGAATTCTGCATAAGGAGAAAATTCTGAAACAGACCCAGGTGAGGGAAATGACTTGGAGTGACATTAGRTTCTTTATGCCTGAGGGGTATTTTAATCCTATCAGGAGCTAATCTATATTATGGATGCATATAAGGAAAGAAAAGATAATTTTGGATAGTGAATGCTTATGGTAAGCTCTGGATGACTTCAGTTAAACTCAGTCACCCTTTATAAAGGCTAAATCTAATGAATGTATGTTTTTTCCCCTTATACTTTTACAGATCTATTTACGTCATTTAAGGTCAATACAAGGTAAAATTATCCTGCTTGTATGTAAAATACTTGTAGTTCCTGTCTCTTCAGGTATTTGTAAGATAAATTCTTGTTTTCTTTATTAGTTTCTGAACCTTGTCTTTATTTCCATTATATTTTTTTTCCTATTTGCAAACATCTTTTTTCAGTGATAGTTTGTATTTGGATGCATTTGTATTTCCAAGAGCAACTGCAATGCAGTCTATTCAAATGCATTGCAAAGAATGTTTGGCATAATTGCAAAGAAAACACAGTGTAATTGCAAGATATTTCACTGATTTTTAACCGGAATACTGGCAATACAGCCATGGTGAAGTGTAACTATGAGGTGCTCTGGTGGTGGAAATGTGTCATTATATACAAAGAATTTTTCTCAATAATGCTAGATACAACAGTTACCAAACAGCTAGAGACTAATCACGTCAGTAGTAGTCTCTGGGTGCTATAAAAGCACATTTCCTCCTAAATTTTGTTACTTAGGACACTGTTAATTGGAACATTAGACTTGTGTCTGATATATGTTTACCTAACATTATTAAAAGTAACACACAAGGTTACAGAAACTGAAAGTTTCAGTTTGTTTGTCTTGATTGTTAAGAAGTACTTTTTATTTTGGTTCTTTCACTTTTCCATGTGCATCCACTTTTCACTTCGGGATTTTTTTTTTTTTAATTATGTTAAAATGTTCCTTTAGGCCTTTCAATTATAGTTCTGCAAGGGGATAAAACAACTTTTAAAGTCTAACTATACATGAAACCGTCTATTTGCCCAAACAAAAGCCCCGGATTATATATGCGTTACATTTTTTGGTGTTGCAGTGATTTTTTTTACACTTTCATAAAAAGTGAGATCCACTTAGCAAATGAGATTTAATTAAAATGGAGAAAATATATAATTAAATAACATAATCTTAAACTTTCCAACTTTAAATACATCTCATGTCCGCTTCACTAGAATTCCTGTCTCAGTAAAAGAAGAATCTTTACTGAAGCTGAAGAAAATCTGTCACACTTTTAAGACAGGATCTGTTTGCAAAGCTATGGGCAATTTGATGGATTTATCATAGCAGTTCTTGCAAATCATACTGTTACATGCATAAACTAGTTATAATTCSAGCTATTAGAGCTATTCTTGCAGTAAAAAATCTTTCTGTTTCTGCTAGTCCTATTTGTGTCTTACTAGGGAAGAAAAGCTTGAGGGCTCTTGATTGTTTTCCTTCTGTCACAGACAACCATGCTATATGATCTCCTTCATGTGCCAGTTAAGTCCTGCCTTGCCATGGAAAGGCTGTTGAAATACCTTTTTCCAGAGTGTTAGATGTTTTCTCACTTATAGAAGGGAGTATTTCAGAAAAGGCTTCTGGGCCTGTGAATCTCATCCTGATTGCAAACTTACATTCTTGATTGTTGAGATATTCAGAATAGTATTACTCAAAATCAACTTGATCTGTTATTTAGGTATTGATGGGACCCAAATTTCTTCCCTGTGTTTCAGTGGGTCGGGTGAAGAGCTAGATCTTTTAGTTATAGAGACTGAGAGAGGCAGAAAAAATTATGGCGCACTTACAGTGCATTGTCAGGAATACAGAACTGATTTCCTGGATAAGGACTATCAATTACATTGTCTGAAGACCCACACCAAATGATAGTGATTCTTCCAAAGCACACAAAACTGTGCAATTATCATTAATAATGTATGTGATTAAACATTTTGCAATTGATCACACAGGACCAAATCTTAATGCCTTTACTCTATTACTTCAAAAAGTTCCTAGTTTAAATTTGTCTTTACAAATATGTTGTGGTTTAACCCGGCAGGCAGTCAAACACCACACAGCCGCTCGCTCACTCCCCCTCCCCTCAGTGGGATGGGGGAGAGAATCGAAAAAAAGTAAAATTCGTGGATTGAGATAAAGACAGTTTAATAAAACAGAAGAGGAAGGGAAAATAATTAT
>JAYKAV010003480.1:224851-258664 GCA_035582835.1 Phoebastria nigripes | reverse complement strand
CCCTGCCACTGAAGGGATTGAGGAAAACACTACCTGTGCTCCTGATCCTTCAACCAATCGCCCCAGTGCCCTGAAGTCCCTTTTGATCGCTTCTGGGCTTCTCTCTGCAACCTCGTCGCTGCCAGCCTGTATAACCAATAGCGGGTAGTAATCAGAGGGCCGTACCAGACCGGGGAGTTTCTTAATAATGTCTCTAACCCGGGCCCCAGGGAGGCAGCAGACTTCCCTGTGGGATGGGTCTGGTCGGCGTATTGGGCCCTCTGTTCGCCTCAGAAGGGAATCGCCTACGACAATTACCCTCCTTTTTTTCTTGGCCGAGGCAGTCAYGATGCGTGGGGCTGGCCACCTCACCCTAGGCAACCCCTTGGATGGAGCTTCATCTACATCCTGATTTGCCTGGCCCTCAAGTTCCAGAGCCCCATACCTGTTGTGTAAGGGCTACTGGGAAGGTGAGGGAGGCCGGGCAGGGGTTCGCCTGGCACCCCGAGCAGGGACCTGTTTCCATTCCCTGCCGTCTCTTAGGTCCCCTCCTTCTGCCTTGTGGCAAGAGGGCAGGGGATCCTCTGCTTCTTGCGGAGCCTCCATCTGCCGCCTTTGCCTCAGGTTTGGTACAGGTTATCTTTTAAGAGAGATTTCTATAGAAACTAAAAAGCCTTAAAAGGCTTAAAAGTACTTCTTTGCCATTATTAAATACTCATTTAAAACTACAAAGGTGGGGGGTTTTTTTCAGTTGTTGACGTCTTGACATATCTTTCCAGTGTAGAGTGGACTTAGAGTTTTGTCCTGTAACAAAGCAGTAAATGTTTTTTACACTGGATGTAAGGATGGTTCTTACTGCACTGGCCAGCGGAGGGGTGGTGAGATTTTTAAAACCCAGAATTGGTCACAAATTTTTAGGAATAAACAGGAAACGGGCAACATTTTCATTTTGGTGGCAGATGTGTGAATTCATTGTGTAATAATTTTTTTCCTGTTCACCTACTCCTCAGGCATTTGTTGAAACTATAAGGCTGATGGATGATGAACTGCTAAAAGCTCAAACAAAAGAAAATGGTGATGTCTTTATGTGGTTAAAACATGAAGCAACAAGAGGAAATGCAGCTGCACAGGTATAAAGTAATACATTTGGCTGTGGATGTGGTCTACCTGGACTTCAGTAAAGCCTTCGACACTGTCTCCCACAGCATTCTCCTAGAGAAGCTGGCGGCTCATGGCCTAGACAGGTGTACTCTTTGCTGGGTAAAAAACTGGCTGGACGGCTGGGCCCAGAGAGTTGTGGTGAATGGAGTGAAATCCAGTTGGTGGCCGGTCACGAGCAGTGTCCCCCAGGGCTCAGTTTTGGGGCCAGTCTTGTCCAATATCTTTATCAATGATCTGGATGAGGGGATTGAGTGCTCCCTCAGTAAGTTTGCAGATGACGCCAAGTTGGGCGGGAGTGTCGATCTGCTTGAGGGTAGGAAGGCTCTGCAGAGGGACCTGGACAGGCTGGATCGATGGGCTGAGGCCAACTGYATGAGGTTCAACAAGGCCAAGTGCCGGGTCCTGCACTTCGGCCACAACAACCCTATGCGCTACAGGCTTGGGGAAGAGTGGCTGGAAAGCTGCCCGGCGGAAAAGGACCTGGGGTGCTGGTTGACAGCCAGCTGAATATGAGCCAGCAGTGTGCCCAGGTGGCCAAGAAGGCCCAACAGCATCCTGGCCTGTATCAGAAATAGTGTGGCCAGCAGGACTAGGGAAGTGATCCTGCCCCTGTACTTGGCACTGGTGAGGCCGCACCTCAAATACTGTGTTCAGTTTTGGGCCCCTCACTACAAGAAGGACATTGAGGTGCTGGAGTGTGTCCAGAGAAGGGCAACGAAGCTGGTGAAGGGTCTGGAGAGCAAGTCTTATGAGGAGCGGCTGAGGGAACTGGGACTGTTTAGTCTGGAGAAGAGGAGGCTCAGGGGAGACCTTGTCGCGCTCTACAACTACCTGAAAGGAGGTTGTAGTGAGGTGGGTGTTGGTCTCTTCTGCCAAGTAACTAGCGAGAGGACGAGAGGAAATGGCCTCAAGTTGTGCCAGGGGAGGTTTAGATTGGACMTTAGGAAAAATTTCTTTACTGAAAGAGTGGTTAAACGTTGGAACAGGCTGCCCAGGGAAGTGGTGGAGTCACCATCCCTGGAGGTATTTAAAAGACGTGTAGATGAGGCACTTAAGGACATGTTTTAGTGGGCATGGTGGTGTTGGGTTGACGGTTGGACTCAATGATCTTAGAGGTCTTTCCCAACCTTAATGATTCTATGATTCTATGATTTCCCCTTTCTTGGTTTTATGCACACATCGTGTATGTACATCTATAGACTATGTAGGAAAGTTGTGGAGGAGAGTGAAGCGGACAGACGTTTTCTCTTTCCACCCAGAATTGCCTCTTTTTTATGAGCTTGAACTATTTCCCATGTTTCTGTCTGATAATATCCAGTGACCATGCAAAAAGCTACAACAATGATGCAAGGCAAAAGGGAAGAGTTGTCAAGATTTAGCAACCTCCTTCTCTGATCATTTTCCCTGGGTTTGTATTTGACACAGTGCAGTTATTGCTGCTGATCTGAGACCAGCAGCAATATGTTGTAATACTGAGCCATTTGCATGCATCAAATCTGCCTTTATCACTTACATTGCACTTAAATCAAGCCAGAGTTTCATGGTACTGACAGCTGTAAAAAATAACCCTGCTGTAGATTTAATATCAGTACATTTCACCACTGGGAAGCTCTCTGAATATTCCTGATAACCAATTGTTTTCAAACTGTTGAGGACATATAACTAGTTTCTTCACATATTTAAAATCCATTTAAGCCAACAAAAATCTGCTCCTGCAATTCTGGTTTCAATACTAGCATTTATAACATTAGTGCTTATGTTGTTTTCTTTTAGCAACGATTGGCTCAGATGCTGTTTTGGGGCCAACAAGGAGTGGCAAAAAATCCTGAAGCTGCAATAGAATGGTATGCAAAGGGTGCAATAGAAACAGAAGATCCAGTGTTAATATATGATTATGCCATTGTGTTATTTAAGGTAAGTCATGTTTCATATTTTCACTTCAAAAAAATCGTTCTATGACATGGATGTTTGTACATTATCTGCAGTGACACACTGTGAGAGTGTATGCAAGTGCTTTTTCGATTTGCTCTGAAAATCAATCAATAGTTATGAAGCAAATGTTGATTTTTACCAGATATGCACAAAAATTTTTAAAAGAGCAAGTTAAAAGCAGTTCAGTCACTTTGTTCCTAGCCAGATTCGGGATCAAAATACCACCTAAATTGTGGGTCCTAATTTTTCCTAATGGCTTGTCACCTCAAATCTAATTGGCGAGTAAGCATAGGCCTTGGTGTAGAGATGTAGGTGAAAGTTCGATCCTTTCTTAGAATGCCCTTTATTAGATCTCTGGGAATCTTTTTTTTTAGTAGGAATTAAATAGTCTCTGCATGCAGTTAGTTTTTCCCTGCTAGAAGCAGTAGACAGCAGAGGCTAAACTCAGGCATAACCCCACCCGAGTCAAATAAGTTTTATCAGCTAAGCGGTGTCACCCACAAGACATTCAACAGTACTAAAGGTTAGAGATATTAGTGAAGAACTGTTAGGTCTTCATCTCATTCCTTTGACAGTGGAGGGCTGTTCTCTACAAAACGCTTGCTTAAGTTTTGCTTGTGTTTATTTTGAGCACCCATAGTCTGTTTAGCCCTTGTCTGGAATTAATTTATGTGGACATCGTCAGCATAATATCTGTGTATTTCCTCTGGAGACACTCTGACATCCTTTTTCAGGAAAGCTGAGAGCTCATACTCATTGCCAAGTCATGAACAATTTATGCACCTTTGAATGCTATTCATTCTTCCTTAGTTGCCGAAAATTAAAGATCTGTGATATTATTTACCCATAAAAATCACTTGGATCGACTCATGAAATAATTTTTCCTAGGCTGAATCACTGAGATTTTGTAAAGCTGTGAATGAAGGATGAGCACAAAGCTGCTTTTTTTGTTGTAGCTCTTTAAAGCTGAATAACACCTAGTAAATAATAGTATCAATGTTAAAATGCATTTTGAATGTGTATATGTGAATTCTCATCAGCCTGTATTCTGTATTTGTAAACAATCATTGTTTCACATATCCATTTCCTAGGGCCAAGGTGTGAAAAAGAATACAAAACTTGCTTTGGAATTGATGAAGAAAGCAGCAGCCAAGGTAAAATGTAATAAATATTTTGTGCTAATACCAGGTGCTAATAATAATGAACTCTGATTTATATAAAATGCATATTATCATAGTTCTGTGTAAATACTAGTTGCTTCTCCCAGTGTCTTCACCATGAATGGTGAAAGCCTTATTTCCCCATATTGGGAGACTAGACCACTCATAACAAGCCAAAATTTCTATGGAAGAAAGGAATTCTCTCTACTTACATCTTTTGGAACCTGATGATAGTTAAGTGACTTACAGAGTGAATAGTTGATCCAGGAGTATGTTTTTGCCTCATGTTCCTAAGCATTTTCTTCTAGACCATACTAGGTATGTTTTTTCATAGGAGTGCCTACCAGGCTTGAGCTTTTGACATGGTGATCTCTCCGGAGTCAGGTAGAGATAACTGCCATCTTTGAAAATCCATGCCAGCAGGCTTTGCTATAATAACAGAGCGTCTTTAAGTTGTAACATGAATGAAAATGAGTAAAGACCAAGGTCTGGATTGTACTTCCACAGTCTGCACTGACTGATGGTGCATTCCTGCAGCACAAGAGCTGAATGCAGAATAATGGTGGCTTCCTGTCCCACCACCCCTGAGCTGTGGTAGTTTATGGCTAGTTCTCTCTGCTTAGAGTTGGAACTCCTGCAGGGGATGCTGGTGACTGGAAAAAGACTGTATGCGCTCTCTCTGGCCAGCTCTTCTCTACTTCAGGGAGAAGATCTGGATGTCCCAAAGCCTTCTGTTTTTTCCATAGCAGGGGGAAACATTGACAGGCACAACAGAGAAGAGGAGCTTCACTCCATTTAATATCTAGTACAGTCAGATTACCCAGGCCATGATCTGGTGCTTAGTATAAAAATAAGAGAGTACCTAGACCTTGAGTACCTTCCTAGCTCTAGAACCAGAACTAGTTAAATTACTGACAATGACAATAGGACTTCACTGCTGACCACCATCAGAAAAGAATTGTGCCGGTTCTATCATTCCTTTGAAACAGGAGAGACTACCTGTTCTACTGCCTGTTTGGGAAAGGCTTGAATAAACTGAATGGTTTTCACAGTGTGATCAAAATTCCCTTGACTCAGGATCTGAGGAACAGATTCCAGGAAGCATCCTAGAGACGACAATTTCGTTACTCTCCTTGAACCCAGATACTTATGTTTTTATGCTCCAGTGCACATTTTCTATACAAAAATAACACCATAATAATTGAAAAGTTTAACTGCTTTTGCATTTTAATGGGTAAGCTAGTAACACTGTTCAAATCTGAAAGCAAAAGGAATCCTTTTCTAGAGGGCCTTTGTAAGTGCCAGTAGTACACAGTTCTTTCTACAGAGATAACAGAAGGAGACTGTGCAGTGTAGCAGCCAATAGTAGCAAGCAAATAACTTGTATTTGTGCACTGAGATTTTTTTAGGTAGCTTTTACCTTATGTCACTGTTCTGGCATGGTTGCTATTAAACGTACATTGTAAAATAAGAGTAAACAGCATGTTCACGTTTATTGGTACAGAGTAATTTGAACTGCTGGCATACTTACAGCCACCATATGATCCACCAGTTTATGCAAGGAGATGGTGACTCATTGCAACTGAAATAAAAACTGTCCCAGGAAGATTTTCTCCTCTTGATCCATAATTATGGATGCAAAGATGCAACTTAGTAATAGCATGTAGCACTATCTTAAGCAGATCTGTATGGTGTTGGTGAAATACATTTTGGAAACAGCATCGCAAAGTTCTGTGTTCGTTGCTTCCTATTTATTCTTAGGGAAATGTTCTAGTTTAAAAGAAGTGGTTTTTTTGATTGCTAATCCTGTCAACCAGGTTCTGGGAGTTCACAACAATAGGTGTCCTGTTTTGGCTTTGCAGAGGAAACAGGTGAAAAACAGTCGCAGTTAGTTCTTGTCAACAAGTACAAATCTGAATGCAGACATGGCTGAGACTCTATAGAATAAGACAACACTGGAGTCTTATTCCTTGCTCTCAATATGAGGCCACAAAGAAGAACAGCGTGAAAAAAGCCAGCAAACCTTTATATCCCTTAGTCCCAGATCAGGGACTAATAATTTTGGCTGGATCCTTGTGCCAGGCATCTAGATAGGCAAGGTCACAAGAGCATCCAAAGTTGAGCAGCAGGTTGGAATTGCGAAGTGACCCAAAGCAGAATTAAACATGTGACCTGAGACTGCTCTTCTCCTTCCCTAAGGGCTTGCCCCAGGCAGTGAATGGATTGGGATGGTATTACCACAATTTTAAAAGAGACTACAGAAAAGCAGCCGAACACTGGTTAATTGCTGAAGAATTGGGAAATCCAGATGCATCATACAACCTTGGTGTCCTTTATTTAGATGGGATTTACCCTGGAGTACCTGGTAGAAATCAAGTGAGTAAATATTTAATAGTACTATTTCTTATGTATGGGCCCAGTTTAGAAGGTTTTGCTTCATTCTTGAGACTGCTGTGTTCACTCTGAGTCAGATTTTGATACCTTTTATCACAAAGAAGGGTGTTACTGAGGAATTCAGTCAGATTGCTTAGAGAGAGATGTTACTCAAATATCTCAGTCATACTTACGTGTATGTGTTTGTGTTCCGTTAATTTAGAAACAAAGCAGGTGCAGGTTTAGCTCCAGGGACTGCCTCTGCTTTCCTCCTTCCCGTGACACCAGCCAGGATAGTGTGTACTCTCACATCATGTGATCCTTTAGGTTTCTCTCAGTTTTAGATTGGAAAGGATGCTTTCCACAATAGATGAAAGCAGCAGCAGAACCTTGTCCCTGAACTTGTAATCAGCTATGCTACATTCACATAGCTTCTGTGAACCTCAGAACTGCAGTAAAGCACCTTCAACCCAGACTTCCATATGTAACTGTTTAATATAGTCCTGGTAAACTGCACTATTTTGATTTGTCTTTCTGTGACATGGTCCATTTATTTAATTTTGCCACATGTCAATGAGAAAAGTTATTTTCCCCTAATAGGAAGGGTCTACTTTGGTTATATTTCTTTTAATCAACTTTGCAAAAAATGTTCTGTGTAGGTAGTTCATGATCGACAGCACATAGTGAGGTAGGCTGTAATAAATGCAGGCAGACCTTGTGCTTTGAGCTAAAAGATGTTTCCATCCAAAATGTGGCCTCTGAGTTCCGAAATCTGGATATAGTCCAGACAGCAAGCATTTCTGCTGCCAACAGCAGCAGTGCTCACCAAAACATGCATTTGACAAACACGTTTTCCCTCCCTGGGGACCAAAATACACATTTCGGAGTGGACTGATTATAAGAGTACACCTAGAAGTGCCCAGGTTTCTTTATTCACCAAAGCCATGGGAAAGAAGTACTTTGTTATGGCTGTGGCGGATACTCTGAAGTCCATGCTCACTCACAGAAAACGTAACTCACATATATTGATGGTTAAAAATTTCCTGAAATAAATTATTTCAGGCTGTATGCTGCTTTGGTTTACATTACAGATTACTGTTTCTGAGCGTAAAACATGGGGAGTCACACAGCCCTCCGGCTTCTGTGGCCCTGGCCCTACCTACTCAGCCTGTGTTATCTTTTATAAGCCAGCTTCAGAGGCTTGAGCACTGTGGTTGTGCACTGCTGGACATACTGAGCACTGCTACTGCTCTTCACTGAGGCTTCACTGGAATAAAAGTCCCATTCCGTGTCTCTTCTCCAGGATTCCTTATTAATCTCCCTACTAGTGAATAACTAATTTTACTTTTGTCAGTGCACAGAAGACTTGTATGCTACCAGGTGTTAGTTACACATTTAGACACTTTTCTATTTGACATTCAATGTATTACCGGAATTTATGTTTTTAAAAACCTTTTTCCAGCCTAAACTATTAAAAAGTTAGAAGAAAGGAATTCAGTTCACCTAAGTACATTAAAAGTAGTTAAACTGACTTGCCCTCATTAGCCAATTGCCTCTTTTAATTCATTTGATGACATGAGTCCTGGGAAACAAAACTCAATAAACATTAATAATGCAGAGTTGCTAATTGTGTCTTGTTTCTTCGCAGACAGTTGCTGCACGCTATTTCTATAAAGCTGCCCAAGGAGGACATATAGAAGGGACTTTACGATGTTCTCTGTACTACATCACAGGAAATATGGAAGACTTCCCTAGAGATCCAGAAAAAGCTGTAATGTAAGGAATGAAACCATTTGTTAAAGGAGAATATATTTCTGGTGGGATTATTTTGATTATTGGTGATTTTTTTAAGTCCATAGTCTAAGTATCTTGTACTTCATGGTGCTTACCTCCTTGACAAAAGGTTCTTCTGCAGTAAAGTTTGATCCACATGAATATGTGTATTATTTAAATGACCAATAGATTTTGAGAGATGCTGAGTACTTTTAGTACTTTTTTTTCTGGAAGAACTCGGAGAGGTTGTATCTAACAAAGCCATGCTTATTTGATTTTCAAGAAATATCAGGCTCCTGATGTGGTAGAACTGGTATTTTGCATCAAGAAAATGACAGATAATTAGTTATAGCACTTATTAACTTATATTTGTTTTCTTAAAAAAAAAAAAAAAAGAAAAAAAAAAGAAAGTAATTTTGCCAAGAAAAAACGTAGGATGTCTCTGATACGCTCATGGAGATGAATGGACAAAATGTTCTCATTCAGTCAACAGTTACAAAACTGATTACTGTGAAATCCCATAGTTTGCCTTATGGAAGAAATCGGAATGAGATTCCATATCCTTTTGTGTCCTTTGTCAGTGTGAGTTGGGATAACATTACTGGAGCACAGCTGTTCATTTTTTATTGTTTGTTCTTTTCTACAGCTGGGCAAAACACATCGCAGAGAAGAACGGCTACTTAGGTCATGTCATCAGAAAAGCTCTCAATGCTTATCTGGAACTTTCATGGTATGCTTGTTCTGTTCTTCTCAAGTTCATTTTCTATTTTTCATAGCATGATAAAATAATTAACATTGGGCCATCACCTCAAAAAAACACAAATAGCAGCACCACTGAAATCAGTAGCAAAACACCCGTTGACGTAAAGGGAAGGAGGAGTTGACTCAAAGCATAATTCAACAGCTCTGACAGAATCAAGTGAAAAAGAGGGAGTTTGTAGAGTGAAATAGTGTTGTATCTGGTTTCTGTGATTTTTCATCCCATAGTACTGTAGCRTGTAACGTGCACTGGATTAGCCAGAGGAACACCTTTCACTTTTAATATTCCCTCTGTTCCAAAAACCATACTTTGCTTTCTCTCTTCTGTGTAATTCCATGTCATGAAAACTCAGGCTGCTGGATTAGATTTGTTCTTTTTTTGTATATGGTTAACATTATCTTTTCTGTAAAGTATAATAGGAGGCTACAATATCCAATGAGCCAACCAAGAGGTTTCAAAATAGCCACCAGGTTAATGCCGCATTTTTGCAGCAACCTGTAGGCATCAGCATCAGATACTGTACATGCAGGCATCTGACTGTCATATGTGATTAAGACAATGGCTCATTTAGTCCTGCAGCTTCCCCCTCCTAGTACTTAATTAGTGCTTCAGGCTGAGGAGATCTACAAGAAACTGTCAGTGGACTGTTCTGGAGTAACCCATTCCTAGAAGTTTCTTTTTATTCAGTCCGTCACAGACATTTCTCCTGAGACTTGACCTCACTTTTCAACACTGAAAAACTCTCAGTTAATATTTTTGTAGTATGTTCTGATGTACAAGCCTGTAACTCTACCCAGCTCGCTCTGCATGCAGTCGTATGAAAGTCCTGTGCACGTGACAGGTAGAGCATTAGCATCCCAGAAGGTCTGGTCTCAACAGCTAGGAGGAAAAATCTGCTGTAGTCCCACTTGAGATGCCAGTGACTGGGAGTGTATGGGTAGTTACTTACAAATACTGGTCCTAGTCATCTCCGGTTGTAGGAGTATGTTCATGTTAAAATCTTTGCTTCTGAATATTTCTTCAAGTATCTTGCACAGGTCTAAAATGTTACACTGCCAAGCAGACCAAGTAATATGTGTTCCTCAGTCATTGGAGTTAGCAGCCACGTGTTCTACACACCTGTTAGTCATGGTAGTTTGATCTTCAGAGACTGATTTAAAGGCCTTAAATGTAGTTTCTTTTCTGAATTGCCCTTTGAGACTTAAGCTTCAGAAGAACTAACTTCCCAGCTTAGGTATCCTGAGTTCCTTCTGTGGTGCCAGGTCTCCATTGTCCCAGATGTTTTTACAGGGCAAGTACAAGGAAGAATTTGTAATCTTGCAGAAGCATTTGGGAAACAGGAGGTTACACCTGCTAATTCTGTAAGGGCAACTGCTTTCACAATTTCATTTAAAGTTTCTTTGCTTAAGCACCTACTCTTGAAGTCAAATGCATATTTAACCATATTTGCTTCCAGTTAAACAAACCATTGAATCCTGAAATTTGCCATGGTTTTAGCTTTGTGTGGTAGAGGAAATCACTAGAAGCATGACCCTTTAATAAAAGCTTTAGTAGGAAAAAGTACACCAAGTGTTTTTTTATCTTATCTTGTAGTTTTAAAACCAAACACATGATTTTAAAGACTTCATCTTAATTTTGAATGCTTAGTCTTCATAATATTGAGTAGATGAGTGACTGAGAACATGAGATGCTGTCCTCTGAAATCATGAGCAGTGCTGTACCATTGTGCTGCAATACTGAATTGCTATACTGCAAATGTAAAATTAGCTTTTATTACTTGCTTTACAGTCAGTGAAGTGCCTAGAGTCCACAGAGGGACCGAGGCTGTTGTTTTATTCACACATTCAAATATAATGAGAGACAATTCCTGTTCCAAAGAGCCCATAATCTAAAAAGACAAGACAAACAATTCATAGAAATAAAAGGGTAAAGCATTCCAAAGAAGTACTCAGATGAATGTTTGGCAGATATATACACAGCTAAGTTACGGATTTTTTTTTTAAGTGGAGGAGGTAAGAGTCTTTTAAGAATGCTTTATCTGAAACATTTAAATAGATAATTGAGCTTAATATCAATTCAACTTTATCATCAGTCTTGCACTTAGAGTAAATGCACACTGGAGCCAATCTAGCTTCAATGCAAGAGAGAAAACACTGCAAATTCTCAAGTTCCAGCATTGCTTGTTACACCAAGTATTGCCAGTAGATGTAGCTGTTGCATGGGTTTGTCAGCCTCATGCTTTTAAACCTTGTACCAAAATTTTGCTCTTGGGTCATTTTATTAATTTATTTAGTTTTCTTTTTTTTAACTATAACTAAAATGCATGTTATTTTTGTTAGGTTTTTCACTGATTTATTTTATCTAACATTAGGCATGAAGCTCTGCTGCATTACGTTTTAGCTGCTGAAACTGGGATTGAAGTGTCACAGTCAAATTTAGCACACATCTGTGAAGAAAGACCAGTAAGTAAATGTATTCACAACTCACTATCCTAAAAGCAACACTTGTTAATAATATTGTGATCCTAATCTCTTACCTGTGATATGAATGGATCAATTATTTTCTTTCCAGGACCTAGCAAGGAAATACCTAGCAACTGATTGTGTTTGGAGATACTACAATTTCTCTGTTTCTCAAGTCAATGCACCCTCATTTGGTATGTATAAGGAATTATTTCTGAATTTTAGTTTTAGCTTTTTTTTAAATGTCAAAAACTATGTTTGTTACAACTTCTATGTGACCGAGCAAGTTAAGAGAAGAGTAATCCCTGCTTATCATACATTTCCTTTTTAGTGTTTTGATAGGAATATCGGGGGGATAAAGGTATTTTAAGTGTTGTGTTTCAGCAGAGCTTTTCTGAGAATTTCCTTTTTATGGCATAAAATGGATAAAATTTGAATAAAATAAAAAAGCTAAGCCCTGAGAAGGGGCTAGATATTTAGGAGCCTGAGCAATTGACTCAAGGTTGAAGAAAAAAAAAAAAATAGCAGTAGACTTTAGGAGCTCATGTTGTTTAGTTTATCAAAGAGAAAATCCAAAAGCAAATATACTTCCATATCATAATTGAGTCATGAGAAACTAATGAAGGCTAAAGGAATCCTTATCTAATTTATTATGAGTTTTTCTGAGAGGGTACAGAGTTTATCAACGTTGGCACAGCTTACCTTAGGGAACTAAAGGATTCTCTGTTTAAAAAAAAAAAAAAAAAAAAGCCTTTCTGGAAGAGAAGGTTTATTCACATATAAGTTACATTCCTCCAGCCTTAAATTTTACTACATCTGTGACTTTAGTGACTAAGTCATTTTGGTGCCTTTGAAAGAGTTATTCAGTATTTGAAAACATTGATCTGATTGTCTCACAAGAAGGTTTAAGTGCTTTGTAATAAGCATGTGGAAGAGTGGAGTGTAAAAATAATTCGAGCTACTCATTTAAATACAGCAGCATGGAAACTGAATACCACATTGATACAGCCTGAAGCCACAGGAGCTGACAAACCCTGTTAGCTTTTGTGAGGAGTTTGTAGATGCCTTAGCAAGGTGCAGTTTGGATGACCCTTTGGCAGATGCACTGGTACAATCTTACAGTAGAGAAGCTTCTGAAGGTCATACTCATGGGGTGAGACTGTGATTCCGTTCAAGTAAAGGAGAGAAGACTTGCTGGCTTCAACAGGGGAAGGATTTTATTACTTTATCTCTTCCTCACACGAGTAACCTAAGGAGAGTTTTATGTCAGACCCCTCTCTGCAGTAGTGGAAGGTCAAATCCCCAGTGTAGGGCCTGGGATGGAGAGTCTAACCCTGGCAGCAGAGATTCCCAGGGCTACGTTATCAGTGCACCCCAAGGCCACTGCCTATTGCGGGAGTGCTCTCCGGGCCAGGGCTGGAATGACGCAGTTGGTATGGTTGAGGGGAACTCTCTTCTTGATCATTCACTACAGTGTTCATGGCCCTCCACTCTGCATCTGTGCCAGCCCATCCACATAGTCTTTCTGCCTTTGCTGTTGGGTCAGTGACCGACTTGCTTCCTGGAAGAGCTCTGCTATAGTCCACTGTAAAAACAGGTGGGACTTCTAGGTGGTTGCCGTAGACGCACAAGGCAAGGTGTAGAAGTGTTTCAAACCATTTCGGGAAAGCTTAGGTCAGATAAGTATAGACATGGTCATGGGAGTTTTTAAACTCTTTAGCACAGATTAGTGCAATGTTATGCTTACTCCTGTCTGGGTCAATGCCCGCTCTGTTGGCGCATTTCATTACTGTGCAATATCACAGAAAGATGTTTGTAAAATATTTGCTGGGCTTTGCTTCCTTCTAGACCAGGAAAATTCTATACCTGTGGTTGTCCTGGATTGGGTTGGATTTGAAACTAATGAAATTATCATCAGCAAAGTTCTGTAACTTTTCAGCCACCATAGTGACACATACAGAACAAGCACTTAGACAGCATGTTTTTAAGTCTCATCAAGTTAGTAGGGCTAACCTGAATAATAAGGCTACAGGTTGCCCAAAGACAGATTCGGCAAGTAAAGAAAGAAAACAGTATTAAAGTCTCTAAGTCTTAGTTTTTGTAAAAATAGCAGTATCATTCACTAAATTCATTGAAGAGAAACCATGAAAAATTTCAGCCAGGATAAATATTTTCAGTAGTCAGTCTCATGTAAAGTAGCCATAGAGACAAACAGAGAGAAAGAGTACCTTTTTTTTTTTTTAGTATGCTGCTTTAAATAGAATTACTATTAACTTCTCCATCACATCAATAGTTGGTTAATTCTATCTCCACAAATACTCTAAATGATCTGCTACTGGTTTCTTCCACAGCTTATTTGAAGATGGGTGATTTCTATTACTATGGTTACCAGAACCAGTCTAAAGACCTTGAGCTCTCAATGCGGATGTACGCACAAGCTGCATTAGAGGGAGATTCACAGGTTGGTCTGCAGCCGTAATGTTTTTATAAAAAAACATCAGAGTTTAGAACAGTCTGAGGATTCACTTGAGATGCTTGGCTACATCTGTGCACTGAAGAGACCTGCTAGAATAAGTTACAATTATGTCAAAATACCATGTGAGTCAGTAGTTGCTGTTTCACGATAATAGAAGGTAAACCTAGCATAGATGGACAGTCCTAGAATTAGGCTGTTTTGAAAGCTAAAGGTGAATGGCCCAATTCAGTGCTACCCTACCTTGACACGATTGAGCTGTACTGGTATTTTTGCACCTGCAAGGGGAAGAATTAATAGACTGCTGAGTTTTATTCCAGTCCTACCCTCTGCTATTTTAGGAAATAAACAAGACAACTGGTCCATTTCCCTTGGTATATTGAATGACTCCTAGGGTGAATTTTGTTCACTCCACCAACAAAAGCTTCATCTTAAAATGTTTTATAATGAAAAGATACACCATGTCACATTACCAAAGACATGGAGTGTTTCAGCACTGAGTGTCCTGTCCTCAGACTCTCCTGAAACATCCTGGGTGCAATATTCTGTTCTCCCTGTCCCTATGACAATGTCCCCAGACAGTATCTTGTATGTGAATTTATTAGAGGTAGCATAGTTGGGTTCTGTTTTGAGGATATTGGGACAAAACATTACTGCTAAACTAGCAAAGGAAAGGAGAGAGGCATGAACAGTTACTTTAAAGTATGAAAGCCAAACTGATGGGGAATCCTGTAATACATCTCCTGTGTGTTCATCTTCATGGCTCTGAAAAGACATAGGGATGCCTAAGACTTGTCAAAACTGTAAGATTAAGGATTTAAATTGTGTGGAGCAAATTTCTGCTTTCAGTTTCACTATTCAGATTGCTATTGATCTCTAGAGCTAGGTGGAGGGGAATTAAATGGTAACAGAACAGGAATCCATTTCTGCTTTCAGTCTATATTTCCCTAGTAGATAAAAGATTACAGTTTGATATGGTGGCTGTGTTTAAAGAGCAACTAAAAATGAGAAAGCTCAGATCTTTTTCCAGATGGTTTCTAAGAAAACGGTGTCACAACAAGTGAGTGCTAATTCTTTTGCATTTTCAGTATTTACCTGGGTATGTGGTTAGGAGAGAAGGCTCTTGTAATTATTCAGTGAAGATCGCATTATACTAAATGAATTTATAGAAGACAGTTCTAATTATTTAGATACTTGATGCTTACATTAGACCTTAAATATACATGTGAAAATTTAATGGTTAAAAAGTATGTATACTTTTTTGTTGTTAGGGTTTCTTTAATTTGGCCCTTGTCATAGAAGAGGGCAACTCCATACCTTCCTACATTCTGGATCACTTGGAAATTGATCAGGCATTGCATTCTAGTAATACTTCACTTCTTCAGGAACTTTATTACAGGTGAGTCTTTTTTCCCCTTAATCAACATCATCTGCTTTTCCATTTACTCTGGAGAACAGCAACTCCTGTAATTATTAACTTTGTTCACTTGTACGATTTAAGGCAAGTTAGGGTCAACATGCTTCAAATGCTTAAACTGCCTAAATATCTTTCAGTTTATGCCTGTTTTGAGAGACCTGATTATATATAGTTACCTGAAGGGACTAGATTTAATTTTCCAATTCTGTGTATTTAAATTCCTAAGTTAGGCACTGACAATTTGTATACTGTCCAAAACAATCTTTTAATGATAAATATAGCATAATTTTAATGTGGAATTTAGAAGTATGTAATTGGGATAATAGCAGTCCTTCCTATTTATTCTGCAAAGACTTTCTAGCCTGTTTCTGCTCACACTGTGCCCCAGAGCATCCTGGCACAGATGTTGTGGCACAGAATATTACATATGTGAGAAGGTTACAGGTCTGCTGTCTGAACTGCCTGTGCCAGCACGTCATGCACAAACCACCTAGAGACCTCTGGTTCTAGTACAGAACTTAGGTTTCCTTTACCTGGGTAAAGCGACATATGTTGAAAAGCACAGTGGGAATGGGAAGCTTACACAATATTTGATGGATTTGCGGAATTGCCTTTCAGATATTTAAAGGAGGAGGAGTTCACGGTTTATACATGAGGCTGTGAACCAAGAATGAGTGGTTTATCTTCACTTTTGCTACTGAGTGTTGTGTGACCCAAAAAAAGTGGAAATATCAACGTTAAAGCCTCATTTGTGAATTCACCAACAACCCGCTGAAATTGTTCTTCACTGCAGTTAGCCTGAACTTGTACCCTAAATTACCTCCACTCCACATGAAATTCCTAGTCAGATAAATAGGGCTTCTGGACCAGCTGGTCCATCTGGGATTGTAAGCTTGAGTCTGAATTCTGCCTTCACTTGGGCTGAATCCATCTGCTTTGCAGTGAGAATAACTCCAAAGCTGACAGCGCTGCAGGGATTTTGCATCATCATACACTTTTGTCCAGAAGGGCACATACTTTTTACACACGCACCCCCACCCACCACCCTCCTCAGCTTGGTAGAAAAGAATCAATTGTAGCTTAAAATAGGTGCCTGTGATTTAGCTGTCTAAGCTCCCCCAGTTGGTGAAGTCCTAACTGATGAAGCAACTCAGCTCACTCCACAACAGATACCTCGTAGCTAGTCAGCTAAAGCAGTCTTTAAGCTCTGACTGTATTATGTAGTACTCCATTGTCTCTAAAGGGGGTTTAGGCACCAGTCTTCTGCATAGGCAACTAGATTTTGTACGTCTAATCTTGAATCAAGTCCTACTGCTGTTGACTCACATTAGTGGGTATGACCTTSTACCGTGACTGCTTGGCAAGGGTAGCCTGGATGCTTAGACCTGTTGTTGATTAATAAGAAAATAAAAATACACTCCTAGGGTAAGGTATTCTGTGCTTAGTGAGGTTAATCTGTTATTTCTATGAATTTTTACTTCACCATCTGTGAGAGAGCGATGATAATATCTGCTTGTTTTTCTGGGTTACTGAGGTTTGCTGCAAACCCACTTGAGATTCCCAGATGACAGATGCCACAAAATTGTAGAGCAGGACTAATTAGTTGTTTTAATTTTCTTCTTGTAGGTGCTGGAATAATAGTAACCAAGAATCAATTAGTCCATGCTCATTAGCATTGCTTTATTTTTACATGAGAGTTTTCTGGAACAATATTTTACAGTCTACTTTGGTATGTATTGCTCCTTTGGTACACGCACAGTTCATTTGGAGCACTACCTTGGCTTTGCACTGCTCTAATACATGTTTTTAAACTTACTGTCGCAGATCTACTTCATGGGAACCTTTCTTTTATCGGTTCTGGTTGCATTTGCAATGCAGTACTTTCAGTCTTTATCTGGTAAGTATTTGTCATAGTAAAACTGAAGAAGGAGGAGTGATCTTTTTATTTCAGTAAAAACTTCAAAAATAAAAGCAGGAATTCTAGGTTTGGTAGAGCTACCTCTGAACAACAACTTCTTTGACACGCAAGTCATTTTTTGGTCATTGAAAAGGGGTGGATGAAGCAAGGCATAAGTTTAAACCTGTTGGTTTCTGGAGAATTTCCCTTGATAAAGGAGATTCTTAATAAAAACATTAACTGCAGGAGACTATGACTGGAAATAAGCTATTGTTTCCCATGTCTCAACATGCAGTATTGTTAGAGTAATTATATGACTTTGATTTCATATGTTGTCTCTGCAATATGCGATGAGACTGTGTTCCCTGTTTCATATGACTGGATCCGTTCAGAAACAAGGTGGGAGAAAAAGTGAGGTTCAGAGAGCTGGTACATTGGAGTAACTTAGGAGGCGGCAGTTCAGCCTTCTGCAGACCAGTAACAGAATCAGTAAATACATTCAGTCAGCACTTCCAGACTACTCCTGTCCTAAACTAGAAAGGTTTGCTGTATGCTCTCCGTTCTGATGGGACAGAGAATACTAAGGGACAGAAAACCAAATGTCAGACTTCAGTCTCTTAAAACTCCCATTATTTTCTCACCATATTGAAAGAGATATCAGAGACAGAACTACATTGCTCAGGAAAGGGGGAAAAAACCCCTACCATCACATGCAAAAATAATGACTCATCATTTTAAAAGCATTGCCAGCTTCAACCAAGTGTTTCGCTTTAAATTGCAAGACAGGATCTTGATCAGAAGTTGTGAAATGAGTATGACCAGTTCTGAAAAGAATTTCTTCCACTAAATACATTTTCTTACGTTGTGGTTTAACCCCAATAGGCAGCTTAAGCCTATGTCAGAAAATACTGTTTTCTGACATATTTCTGTAATAAAATACAGAAAAAATTACTTACCACATTGACAACCCACACTTATAGGGAATAGTATTTAAAAAAAAAAAAAAAAAAAAAACACCAAAAAAAAACCCTTTTATAAAAAGATTATTTGAATTTTATAATTCCTAGATAGCATTTAAGACATGCAGCTGTCAATAATATGCTGACTATGGAAATAATTCTGAAACTCTGCTTTCCTTTCTTAAGTAGCTATAATTGATGTAGCTTGGGAATCATACTACATATGTACAAAGTATATAGTTAAAATTACAGATATTCTTCTTTCAGTATTTCATAACCTTTGAGTATTATCTTTATATTGTTATTTTATATCCACGTGATATTTAAATATTGATGAATAGACTTCCTAGACACAGTGGCGTCTTTTTTAATCATTTCTTTTGATGTTTTTCTGAAGCCCATAATTCTTCTGGAACAAGATCAGAACCATCATCAGATGAACCCTCTTCCTCAGGGAATAGCAACGAGGATGCTACCAGACTAGCACAGCAAGATGAATCTACTTTTTCAAACGATTTAGCACAGCAGGATTCAAACCCTCAGAATCCTCTTGTTAGGAGCTGAAGTGTAGTTTTCTTAAGGTTGACGTCCCATCGGGAAGATGGGATATGAACTACAAATCTAAGAACTGGCAACCAACCCTATTAGTGGCATTAATATCGCAGTCCAACAGACAAAATCATAGGGGAATTCACTGATCTAATTTCTCCACTATAGAGGAAAACCACCTCTACAATTTATTTAATGCTCCAAACAGATAATGCAGATTATCTCACTATACCCACCACATGATCATACTGTATTTCATTGAAGGACTGGAAGAAAACATGCAAAGTCTTTGCCTAATTGAAGAATGAGCAAACCTCCTGCTGGTTTTGATGAAGAAGAAATTTTACTCACATACCTAGTATCTTATTGAATTGTCTTTACTGCATTTCAGCTTATTTTACTGGTGACGTTACCAGAATTTTCCAAGTTGGAAGCATGGAAGTGATACAAAAGCGAAACCCAGTCACCAACACTTTCCAAGTTCATGGCACACCCACCAGGACTTCGGTACATGCAGTGATAACAATTACTTTTTTGGCATTTTTTTATTCCATCCTAACTCTTTGATGTGAAAAGTGTTTTGAAAGAAAAACACCAGGAAGATTTGCAATATGATCGTAACATAGTAGTTCTGCTGGCTAACCCTTGAAATGTCAACATTTCACAAGTGTCAGCAATTCCCTAGGGGTCACAACAGTTAATGTTTCCTGCTCTGCCAAAGTCACTTCCCTAATGAATAAATAAAAGAAAATTTAAGTGTGAACAGGTGACACAAAGTGAATGAACAATTTATTTTTGGATTCTTACGTAGATAACATTGGAAAGGATTTATTTCATGTTCTACAGTAACTCTTAGAGACACCTGTTTAAATGACAGTTTATTTGGTAAACGTTAGATGGGATATATGGATAATAAGTACGGAGTGCAAATGCCTTCTGTCTGATTTAAAGCTGTCAGGTAAGTGGCTGTAGGAAAGGTCTGACCTTTAAAGCAGGTGTGCATGCACCTCTGCAAAATGATGTAGATCACAGACTCTGAATTGCATCAATCTATGCATTATTGAGGGTTAAATCCACTCTTCTTGCACTACATTATTTACTCTTGTAAATAAAAATATTTTTCTAATTCAGCCTGTATGTGAAGGATTTTTTTTTAAAGCACCTGTCAGATGAAATTCACTTATCATAATATCTTGCTGTTGCAAATTCTGAAGAACATTATTTAGGTGTCTGCTTTCTTAGCTTCAGATGGGACAATCAACCTTTGCTTTCTTTGAGGAATACAGCATTCTCACAGAGCAGACCTGGAAGAGTTTTTGTTTTGTTTTTCAATCAAGACATGGGGTTTTTCAGTAAGAAAGGAATTAATTAAAAGGAGAAGAAACAAACACCTTCAAGAGAGATTAAAATATATATATAAATGTATGTATACACATATCATCAGGGTATGTTTCTCTTGCAGAAAACTGAAAATTCAAAAGTGTTTGGAGAAGAGTTGATACTTTGAGACAGCAGTTCCATTGAGTAAGCAAGGGGGGAAAATTCCAGATGTTGAAGCTCTTTTTTTTTTTTTTTCCTCTCACACATAATGAGAAAGTAAATTGTGTGCCACATTACTGATTTTTTCATTTATTTGAGTAAGAACAATGCAAATAGAGTACTTTTTGTTCTTAGTACAGTTGTATATAGAGACCATGTAACACATTTTGTTGTGCTTTTTTATGCATAGCTTGGTACTCCTTTCTACTAAGTATTCTGAAGTGTTACAGAGGAGCTTCACTTTTACATCCTAAACAGCTGTTGACTTGCAGAGGTTATATACTGTGCTTTTGGTATCCATTGCAAATGGATCACCAGCATTTTTTGAGTCTGTCTGAAGTTGCAAAAGCTTGCGTGGCTAAATTTGGTTATATGAAATTCCTTAACACAAATGTAAGGATATTTTAAGAATCCTCTCAACTTTACATTTATCACTTAATAAAAGAAAACAGTGTACATTTGTAGTAAAGCTGGCAGGGTCAGCTGGTGAACCCAGAGGTATTGCAGAAAGTCAAGTGTAGCCTTTGAAGATGAGTAGCCAATTTTCACAACAGAGGCGTGACATTAGGCACAAAATGGCACATACAGTTAGAGTGGTCGCAAAAAACCCTAACTATTGGGACATGTATATGGCAAATCTTGCTTGTAGTAAGCTACACATGTAAGATGGATTTTACTACATATGTCTTATCTACATAAGTGACGAGTCTTTACACAGTGTGTGCTGCTTTTTTTGAAGCCCCTAGTGAAATATTAATCCCAGTGAAGTTTGTCAGTGGTGGCATGATTGTAACCTATGTGTTGAAATCTTGGCATTCTTAGAGCAGCAGTGGTTTAGGTTGTGTACATAATGGGTCAGAGTTAAGTGTTCGCAGTCAGGCTAACTGCATTTTCCTCTCCAAAAGTAAGCCCATGTTCTCAACTTTAGTAATTGACTAATTTGAGGAGGTTTGCCAGAAATGTGATTTCACATCTGTATTTCAGAAGACAATTGCTGAAGCTGCAATATATTTCTTGACGCCAGCAGTTAATAGTTAGGTCTTTGTTTACTGTTATCTATTACATCAGAAGTTCCACCAAAGAATAGTTAAAGTATGTTAAGATAAGCGACTCTTCACAATAAACTGGCAATACTTAAGGCTGAAATAATAATAGTTACATTATTATCCTTCACTTACTATAAGATCTAGGAGGCTATTATTTGACAGCCTGGAGAATCAAAAAATTCCCAGAGAGGAGAGGATGGTTAGTTAAGCAAAGCAGCTATGTAGTTCTACTACATCCACAAGAAAAGAAAAAAAAAACCCACACCACAGAAAAAGGAGTGGGCATCCTTATGTGGGTGATTTTGTGACCACTGCATGATGCTGTTTCCTGGTGCATACAGTGATAAACATTCCATCCCAATATACAGGCATGAGCACGTGCTTGAAGTTATATATTAATACATGTTGAAAATTCATACCTTGCAATAGAAATTTATTCAGTGATAGAAAAACGGGCCAATTCATGGAAATTAGTCCTGGTACATTGATTATGATTATATGATGATTATAAGTATACCTCCTATTGGGACTTTTGTATTCCTGTTGGAGCTACAAGGAAAGCATAGACTGTCTTTCAAAGCACGTGGGAAACATGGATTATCTGTGAAGAGATTTGTTTTATAGCAGACTCTTGCCTGTGTAAGCTGTCCTCATTGACTGATGGCCTATGACATTTAACACTGGCTGTCGACCCTCACCCTGGATGAAATGCAGCACAAAGGTACGAAACAGGTTGAATACGCTTCAGCTGAGGAATTTCACCCACGCACCCTCTCCTCCCTCCCATGAACTGCATTAAGAGACTGGGATGTAGAAAGAAAACAGAAGGGAAAGAAACGGCTGCAATTTTTGAAGAACAAGCCCAAGTGTAAGGAAGTTAAAGAATGATGAGGGAAGTCTGAGCATGGAGCAGTTTCCCATGCTGTCTTCTAAGACCTAGGTGACAGGAGCAATTCCTGGATAATCAACAGAGCATTGTAAATGGAGAAACAGCAGTCACTGGGATATAGACGTGCTGGAAATGCATCACAGCTTGGATGTTTATGAAAAGACCTAATTCCTGTGCCAGAAGGCCAAATTATTATTTGCACTAAAAAAATTAACAGCAAGTCTCTGCCTAAATACGAGGCATCTGTGTTAAAAGCAGCTGCATACAGGTTCATGTAAGTCGCATAAGAACCAGAAAAGATCGGGAGTAATGAGTAACCAAAAACGGAAAGGAAAAGATCACTTGCATAATTGCAGCATGTGCTTACATTACAGTAAGCATTAGATTAGCATTAGATGTTTGGGAAAAAAAAAACCAAACACAAAACAACCCAAAAAAACCCCAAAACCACTTGCTGTAGATTAGATATTCTGAAGCATTGATGTTCCAAACTTAAATTGCACCAGTGCTATGTGCCCATTAACTTAAGGGACTTGGGTTGCTTGGTAAGTGCTATCAGACACCCATTCACCTCTGGGCATCTTAATAACCCCTTAGAAGAAAACTGGCTGCAACAGGTTTGTTTATAACTCTTGTGTTCAGTGATCTTTCCTCTCTGCTAACGTATTCCTTGAACTTGCTTCACTTCCCGGTTCACGTTTTCCAATTCCTGTTGTTCTCCCTCATTTGCCCACGCTGACCTCTCTCCTTAATCACTCATCAACCTTCTAGATAGCTCCTAATACTCAGCATTGCTATTTGCTCTTATCAGTTCTGCCAGGTGAACAGGAGGAAGCACAAGTCCATTAGCAGAGCCTAGCACCGTTTTATGACAGTCTGCCAAAGTAGGAACCGAGATACCTGCACTGCATTTTCTATCTGTTCATTATGGCATGGCCTTGAGTCATGGATTTACACAGCAAGTATCTCTAATTGTGCAATTTAGAAGCAAGTTTCCCTGCCTAGATTGTATTAATAAACTTATGAAGGCCAGGCTCCACTATCTGGCTGTGAGTGGTTAAACTCTTCCTGAGAATCTGGTTGCCTTGTGTACTGCTTGTTGGGACCAGTCCTGGTCCATAAAATCCCCTGAATGGTGCTGGGCCGTTGTCTAGGAGGGTACTATTCGAACAGGCTCAAGTTAGGCCAGGAAGCATGCTGCCAAATAGTGGAGATGATCATGAGGCAGTGCCCAAGCATATCCTTTGGGCCTTGTTCAGATGAATTGTGCAGACGAACTGAGACTGCTGGCCTCTCTGATTTAGGCTGTGAGACTCCATTCCACCCCCATGCCCCAAGCAACTGCTCCAAGATAAGTCCTCCTGATTTCACCAGCCTGTTTATCAATGTGTGCCTTCCAGCAGTCCAAACATGTTCAGAGCTGTTTTGAAGGCTTGCTTTATTGGGATCGGTATTCTCAGCAGGTGTTTGTAGACCACAGGACAGCCTTTCCAAAACACGCCAGTACTGACTGAAATAAGTCAAAGTCTCCACRCATGCTTTACCTCATTCTGGGAAGACCAAAGCGTAGTTTTCCCCTCTGCTCTGCAGAGTTGGTTAGTGGCAACGACACTGTCCCTGCCTCCTCATCCCCTGCCAACTCCATCTGCTATCCTACCCAGCTGCCAAGGTTTAGAGGCTCACATCTGCTCATCGGTGTTATATCGCCCTTCCAAGCCAGCTCCAGTTGCACGTGGACAGCTCTTCCGATTTCATTTTCGAGTCAGCCATAGCATGCTAGTCCCGGAAAACAAGTTAACCGTTTCAATTCAGTTGGTTACAATACCAGTAGGGGAAATCCAGGTACACCTACTGTAATGAAATAGCTGGAGTTGTCTACATGAAACAAATAATAGGAGAAATTGTGGAGAATCAGAAATCTTTCCTCTAGATACTTTAAATCTTTACTGCTCAGCTGTGTCTGGTCCCAAGCAATAATAAGTTATATATCAAAATCGCCAGCAGCCTTCAGAAGCACCTATAGGCCAATAACGAGGAGTTAATTTACTGACCTGGAAAGCTGCAATAAAAGAGAGACAAGAACCCAAACATTCCTTAGCCCAGAGTAATTCTGACCAAGTTCTTCAGATACCCAGCTCAGACTAATGGTATTAAAAGTGGTCTCCTACATTCATTAAAAGCACATAGATGTCCTTAGAGAGGCTGAAATCCACAACAGAAGTGACAGCCACGCAGAGATAACCGCGCACTGGCAAGCGTGGATGCGACCTCAGAGGCTCTTGGGGCCAGGGTCCAGGGGCAGTCTGGCAGCGGTGGTGCTGCACAGCCTGTTTCTCAGGCTCTCCTAGGGCAAACTCTTCTGTCCCGCGTGACACTACATTATTGTGCTCTGCAAACATACCCTCTGTGCCCTTCCAACGTTAAAGGAAATAAAAAGCTTCACTTTCATACCTTGTGTGTCCAGTGAGAATACACAGGAGATCCTTGGTGCTTGGATACCTCCAACACCACACAGGTTTGCGCAGAGGAACAGCATATGACAGAGTCGGTTACACTGGTGCTGATATCAGGGATAGGAAATACCTTGTTCAGCATTTTGAGTAATAAAATACCTATGCACCTTTCCAAGAAAGCTTTAATTACCCCATGTGCTAATTTAGTTAGCAAAAGAAAAGGGGGGGGGGGGGGGGAGGGAATCAGGCTACCCTCCAAACCCCTACCTTGTGCCTATTTATACCTTGTCCCCCAATACCATTATCCTGGGAATATTTAGATTCTGTTGTGATGCATTAAATGCTTGTTAAGTGTATGTGCATAAAATAAAGTCCCTCTTTCTGTTGGAATAATTTTTATGGTCGTAAGTCTGCCTATAAAAACCATAACAGGTAAATTCCCCAGGCACCCACCTACCCCACCGCCACTTGCAGATGAAAGCAGAAATTCAGATATCTACCTGCCACTTTGTGTACCTGCCTTATATAATTCCAGAACTATTTGAAGGGCAGAAGATGGGAGGCT
Organism: Phoebastria nigripes; assembly: GCA_035582835.1. Taxonomy (NCBI): domain Eukaryota; kingdom Metazoa; phylum Chordata; class Aves; order Procellariiformes; family Diomedeidae; genus Phoebastria; species Phoebastria nigripes. Next base: position 233,277 of record JAYKAV010003480.1, on the reverse strand, counting down.
GGGTTTGATAAAGAGCCCTACTGCAAATACGTAAAGATACATACAATCGATTCTTTCACTGAATCCAGTAAAAGGATTTTCTTTGAAACATTTAAGATCGTGCTAGTGTTAACAACTACACTCCTAGGACAAAGAGAAGTTCAGCTTATAAGATGCAACTTTTGAAGATACACAGTATCAATGCTACTTAACTGAAGAATGAGTCATGTAAAAACTCTTACATATTTCTCTCACCCTTGATCTCCTCCACACACAAAACCATCATGCCAGAGTCTTGTGCCTTAAATTGAGGCTAGCTGAAAAAGAAAGCCATTTTTATTTGGCTGTGAATAAATTGAAGCAAGGGAAAAAGAAGAAGGGAGAAGTCCTGAGAGTCTTCCAAAGCCTTCTACAGTCTCCATCACGCTTCCATCCAGAAAAAAAGAGCAGTTCTCTGGGTCTTTACTGCAGCTCTCTGATAAATACAGTGACTTTGTTTACAACAGCACAGAAGGGCTTAGAATATTCTCCTACAAGTCCATGTGTAGCACCAGTCAAGACAGAGTAGGTCAGGGATGATTCTTCAGGGTAGTTCCTTGCATGAGCTATCCCAGGCGCTATCAGCAAGTTAACCTCTACTTGCTCTTCAGTGCAGAGCTAACTGTCCCTTTTCAGCCAACAGTACTGGGCAAGGGTCCAGACAGCAGTAGTACTTGAACCCTGCTTGAGTTTGTAAGCTGTGTTAGATCACTGATGTCGAGCGGTAATGCCACAGGGAGCAGCACAGCATTTGAACACCCATAATTGGTCCAGGGCATGGCTGGACTGTGAACTGGGGCTTGTACCCTGTAAATTTTCCATACTGTTACCCTTGCCATAGTTTTCATTCCAGCAGCCCCAACATACATCTCAACCACTCAAGGCCAGTCCACACCGATGTGCATTTATTGGCACAGGTGAAGTAAATTCATGAGGTGCCTAATCTACACTGCAAGACAAATTTCTTTTGTCAGATTAAGACCATTGAGTCACTCTCGCAGTGTCCTCCTTCAAGGCTTCTGCTTGCTAGAAGCAAACGTAAGAGTGTGTCCTCAGGATTTGTGTCTCACCAATAAAAAAAAGTAATGAATTAGATTGTTCCCTTGGACATTTGACTTCCAGATGAAATATTGTACACGTTCAGCAGGACAGTTTCTGATAGAAATGGGTTATTGTTGCAGAAAGACTGGATTTTATACCGCCACGCAAATAAAACAGAGTGGTCCTGAGCAGTTCCCCTCAACGTAGAAAGAAACATCACATGACTGTCTTTGTGTTTTATGCCAGAAAACTGAATTGCTCTGCTAGACCTGACTGTAAGTATGAGCCTTTACAGTAATCTTCTTCCTGTTCAGGGACCACGGGAGAAATGCCCACAGGCCTTGGCAAGGGTGAGCATTCAGGAGCTAAAGGGCAAATTTGGGAACTGAATGTCCAACTTCATTAAAAATTAATATTTCTAGCAGTTTCTTCCACACGAAGGTAACACTCAGGTAGTCGATTTTTAAGAATTCAGAATAGTTACATTCTCAGTCCAAGCCTTTTCCTGCCTTACAAGCTGGAATTTAGACACCTAATTTTTGTTGACGTCTGCAATTATAAGCCCTCAAATCCATTTGAAATACCTGTCCTTATTTTTGCCTAATTTGTTCCAGCACTCTTTAAGACTCAAAGAAATAGCAATGAGGAACTCAATTCAGAGATATTTGTGGTACATCTTTCTGACTAACTTTGATTACAGCTTCTGGTTACTGTAAACACCAAAAAACTGTCTGTGTGAAGGTGCCCCAGTGCCTAGCATGTCCAAGAATCTGCTACTCTACTGCTGCGTTTTATATATATATATATAAAAAAAAATAAAAGTCTATACCTAATACACTGATAGGGCTGTGTGATTATACTACTGTCTTTGTAAAAAAAGCCAGCTTTTTTATTATCAAAACCAGCTTTGTGACTGGAGAACCTACCCAGGATGAAGCAGCACTCAACAGCCTCTTAGTCCAAGGAGGTTCATGTCTACATCTCTCACTCCACAGAAAACCGCCCTGCCCTTACAAATTATTGATACATCAGAGAAATGTGAAAGTCCTGTTAACATCACCTGTATTTGTGCCACAGGAGACACGAATGGGAGTTTGGCTTCGTAACATGTCTGGTCCATAAGCATTCTCAGGAGTTGTTTTACGCTCCAGTACTATTGTAACCCAGAGCCAGTGTTTTGGGCACTGCTGGTATTCATGAGTGTTTTCTCGGTTGCTACCTAGTCCTGTGGAAACCACTACAGGACTAAGATTTCTACAGGTGGCTACATGCAGAACCATCAGCTTGCCAAAGGTGCCAAGGGGATGTGCAAGGCTGCCCAGCCTAGCAGCCACCTCACACATGGCCCCAGCAGGATGCCTCCCCATCTTTTGGGGTTTGGGTTGGGTTTTTTTGGTTGGGTTTTTTTTGCTGTTGTTGTTGTTTTGGGGGGTTTTCTTTACTGGTGGTACCTGATCTGGGACACATGCTCCTGATGCTCTTCCCAAAAGGCTAATAGGAAAAAAAGCAGCCACCACCTGCCTGTTTCTCCAATAGCTCCTAAATTCAGCAATCTAAATTAATATCTCTTTTCTGCTTAGAGCTTTTGAGCCAGCCCTAGGCTGGAGACACCCAGGCCAGCTCACAGTAAGATCAAGTCCCTGAAGCAATATTGCCACTTCACATCATAATGGACATGACAATCCACACACACAGTATTGCCATGCACTATATAGACTGTGCCACTTGCAGCTCTGGTACAACCTACCTGTCACTAGGCTGGAGGATCTCAGCATCACATTGCTCTAACCCTCACCTTGTCATCCTCTCCAATGGATGGCTTCCCATGCCGTGTGGTTGTTCCTCTCTCAGCTGCCTAACTTTCCTTCCTTTGCACAGAGGAGTTCAAATGCCTGAAGCTAGGCAGCATAATGCCAAAAATTGTAGTGCTTCAGCTTTCCTTCCAGGACACGAATTCTGCCACTCAAGGCAAAGCAAAACAGGTGGGATTTTTGCTATTATTAAACGCTGTATTGCCTCACAAACTTGACTAAACCATAATATAGTGTTCGTCAACTCCATTTTGTTTCTGTAATCCAGTATACTGCATTCATTTTTAGTGAAAAGACTTTCAGGTAATAAATAACAGATTATGATCCCCCAGCATGTCAAGACCTTTGCTACAGTAATATTTTCTGCACGTTTATCTTGCTGTGTAATACGTTTAGAACAGTAGCGTCAGTAAGCGACTATCTGATTCTCAAATCGTTTGGTCAGAACCTAGCCTAACCTCCTGTCAACAAAGTACTAGTTTCCATTTACTCTTATCACTATAACCCAGCAGTTTTCCTGGTCTGCTTGTGGGCTGTCCTGCCAGCTATCAGCCCTGCACAACCCCAACCCAATCCATCCAGAGCTCCACCCAAGCAGAGAGTGTCTAAACTGGGTTTTAAAGACTGCTTTGCAACCTCAGTTAAGGCTCATATCCATTTCAATCTATTAGAGAAACCAGCACTCCCTCTTAACCGCTTCACGGCTGAGAAAACCACGTCCTTTTTAAGCATTTTATCACACGATACAACTGCAAGGCTCGTTCAATTTCCATTGCTTTTTATGGACTTACAGAGCCCTAGGTGATACTGGTTTGGTTCAGATCCCCTCTTCTGGCACAGCATGAGCTGCGTCTGCTGGGAATAGGCTGGGCTAGTTTTAGTTGATGGTCCTGAGCAAAGACAACAGGCAGGTAAGGAATAGACATTGGCCTGCATCAGGATGATTTTGGGTGGAATTTCCTCATGGCTTTCCTCATTCGGGTCCCTCCCTCCCATGTTTTCTTGTTCTACAGGGGCAAGTGCTGTTGTGGGGTGGATGCTGATGGAACAAGTGCAAACACTCAAGGCCAGACAGAATTCCCACTTTGAACTTCAGTTGGCTTTTCTGCAGGATGCCAACTAGATGGACAGGAGTTGTACCCCCAACCTCAGCAGCATCCCTTGTTTCACAGGAAAGCCTCCTACCTCAGGGGCTGCCCTGATGAGTTACACCCTTCACATGCAGGTGCCCTACCCTAAAGGGCAGGCAAGCATGATCAACCCAGGCAGCAAGATCTTCCTCAAAGTTATTTATTTAAAAGACAAGCCACCATGCCCACACGACAGCCTTGGGTAATCTCCTTTACTTATTACTAAGTACAGTTTCAGCTAGAAGTTCAGTCTCTGTGAGCACATCGGACACCAAATCTTGTCCTTACTGTAGGAGGAAGCGCTAATAAATCCCAACTGCTACTTTTTTTTCTTCCCTCTCTCCTGGGTCTGTCGTATCTGACTTCTCATGCTTAGATCCAAACAGGTAGGTAAATTCAGAGAGAAAATAATAATAAAACAAACAAGCAAAAACCCCACAAGCACACCTCACCAAAGTCTCTCTTACTGAGTGCAGGAGGCTGAGCACATGAGGTAATTCCTGCATTCAAATCCTAGTCTAGGTCTCTCATCCAGATTACTCCCCAGGCACAAGTCAGAAGCTCCCGCTGCTAAAGTCCCCCTGGCCAGGTCCCTCGACAAGGGTTCTACCCAACCTTTACTGCCAGGTACTTCCAACATGAGCAACCATACTCAAGCTTCCCTTCCTTTGCTCCAGCAGCTCTGGGATCAGTGATTGCCCCCCGTTCCTTACCCTCCCTTCCCCCAGCTTTCTCTGGTTTCATAAGAAAACACAACAAGGGGCTGTTCCTGTCCTGACTTGCCTCTTGCGTTCCACTGTCCTTCACCTTATCTTGGGGGAAAAAAAAAAGAGAAAAAAGAAAACCTGCTCAGCAAACACAAATTCAGGTACCCTCTCCAAGCCACAGCTCTAACTCAGCTGCAGAGCTGTCTCCTCCTGTCCCAGCAACATCCCTGCAGGTTACCTCCTCGGGGAAGACTGGCAACAAGCTTTTTCTTCCCAGGCACTCCTTGCCAATGCCTCTCCTCCCCACCATGTCCTGTCTCCCCATCACCCAGGCACTGTGTGCAGCTTGCATCTGTCTGCAGATCCTTCACATGCCATTTTTCTGGAGCAGAGGTTTCTCTATCCATCCCCAACTAAAACTCTCAGCGCTTCAGTTCCTGTAACATTCTTTTAGATGAGTTGGCTGCATTGTGTAGTGATGGTAACTAGTGATAGCCACATTTTACGCCTCTTTTTCCCCACAACAAAAAGTGCAAGCTTTCTTCAGAGAGACAAGCATTCTGCTCTGTATTTAGAAGTACCTAAAGCACAGAAATTCAATCCTTTCCTCCTAAAGAATTATAGCAATAATGAGCCATAAGTACATGCAGGTATCTATTGCCCTACTTGTTTTTCCTCTCCCAGAGACAGAATAAAGTCTTAACTTCATTGTTATTAAACTTATTAACTAATGTTTATCCATCACGTCCACTACACAGCTAGCAGACAGAATTACAAGTTTCATTTGTACATAAAATCTTCACAGAAATCAGCTCATGACCAGGGAAGAGGGAGAAATCAATAACACTCTTACAATAAAAATCAAGGAAGAGATCCTCAACGAGTACATCTTTCAGAACATCACTGATGTGCCCAAGCAAAAACATCCTCCCCTTCCCGCAAATCTCCTCTGCTTCAAGAAAACRCACACTCTGAATAGAAATCTCCTTCCCTTCTGCTATAGTACAATGGATTCAGACCAACTAACTGGTGCTAAATGATAAAAAAATTAAACCCTTACCTCCTCATTAAACAGCCACAGTCTTAAACTACATGTGTCCAAGACCATACTTGCCCACCATGAGCTAATCTTCATACACTTAAATACACAGCAGTTTCTGGCTCATACCCTTAAACCAGAAGCTGACAGCCCATAACAAGGTTTTTTCTTCTTCAGTCACTTTTCAGCTGTTTTCTATCACTCCCTTTTGCTTTAAAGCATCAACAGCTGTGCCCTAGGAGCCCTGATTTAGCTATTTGAGATACTTTGTCTCTCTTGGGAAGTTTTTCTCATCCTTTCTAAGCTGAAAAGCTGCTTAAAGCTTTTAGGGGAGGAAAAATTCCCCTTCCCATCTTGAATGGTGTTAATTTGTAACCCAATAGATATTAGGTAAAATTTTGAATGTTCATTTATTATTTTGCATTTCTACTTCATTTGTATGTTTGCATGCGTGGAAATACATGTGGATATTTAAAAAAACAATTACAGCTACTTGTGATATCTTCCACAGCACCAATTATCCTACTAGTCATTTGCAGACCTAAGACGAAGAAATGCCTATCGTACAACACGCACATTCAGGCATAGGCACACTTGGAAAGCTGTGCCCCACAGAGGCCAAGGTCAATGCCTGTTCCTGAGGTGAGCAAGACACCTGGCCCAGGTGAAGCAATTTTAAATTCCTCTGGGATTTGCATTTAGGAGAATTGCCAAGACATTTCAACAGATGATGCTGAAATGGCCCTTTCTACTGATCAGATAGGAAATTCGTTCTCAGCACTGTGATATTTTCCATTAACCAGAGTCTGCTTTGTTGAAGATGCTGTACGTATGCTGAAGGAATTCTGCTGTCCTGTCTCCCTTGTCATCTTTTAAAAGGTTGATAAACCTTTTAAATGTTAAATTTGATGTGAAAGCGCTAAGTGTTCACTCTCTAGTGAGGAACAAGGCATTTCGCAAAACTGATCTATCTAATATTTTGACTTAAATCAGCTCCTGAGCAAAAGAGGGGGGAGCCCCCACTGAGCTCCCTCTGTGTGCTGCCCCATGCCTGAGCCAGCCCCAAGCCCTGAGTCCTGGTGGCCGAAACCCCAGGAACTGGGGTGTCCTCAGGACCTGACAGCTCCACCGTCCTGGTGAAGTGAGTATGGGGACAGCCCCGGGAGAACGTACCTGGCCGTTTCATCCTGCCATATCTCCTGATTCTTCACTACCCTACAAATGCTCCAGCACACCACAGGGGTTATGGTTTGCCTTTGTGGATGCTCCAGCCGAGTCATCCTTCCAGCTCTTACCAGCTCAGCTTTTTGACCCAGAACAGCTTCTGCAACATTATCTATAGCGTCCCCGTAGTAAGATTTTTTCTTTGATTGAACCTCTCATTAATTACTTTTATTCAACAGATCATTAATTAAGAGTGACAATGGCTGACTAAACTTAGCTTCAAACATTCCTCCCAGGCGCGACAGGTCTTCCCCTGCAAGGCACTGCTGTGTGACAAGCTGATACGATGTGAGAAAGCCCCAAAGCTTTACACTAAACTGTGGTATGCTGTAATTCAGCCCTGTTACCTGTTACACATGGCTGAGATACCTTAACAGCTTTAAAAGTTGCCTCTCAGGGCTTATACCTCTCTGACTCACATCCAAGAGGGGCAGCTGAATACGGCTCGGGAACAAGTTAGTTTTACTAACAGAGAAGGAGTGTTCGTGCTGCTCTCAGGCAATATCCGTATCCATCACAGGACAAGTAGTCACAACAGTAGAAGACCACTTAACAAGCATAATCTCCAAATTCACCAGGAACCAGACCTCTCATTCTCTGGAGGGGCTAATGATGACCTTTAATGACCCACACAATTAATCTGTCCGACTATTTTTCAGTTACTGATTTCCACAGTGTTTTTTTCCTAGCTGTATATATCTCAGCTGTATAGTCACTGGTGCCTGGTTACTTTTTCACATGGGTCATTCTTCCAGCTGCAGATGTATGTCCTAAATGTACCAGCATGCAGTGCTTGCACCCAACACATCAGCACCCCTCCGTGTGTGTATATACCCAAGGAGAGATGGCCTGGATGCCATCCTGCAGAGGGAGCCAGGTCTCCTCCATCCCTCCCCAAGCAGTGCCCAAGATGAAGCCCTGTGATGGGGCACCCCTGAACACTGGGTTGCTTTCTCTCCTCAGCAACCTCAGCGAATGCTTTGAGTCCACTTTATTGAGGGCTTTGTTGAGTTTGTGAATGGATGGCTGGTGGTCTTCTACCTGACCAGGAGGTATGGACAGGAGGTGCTCCATCACATTTGTGACCACAGAATCATAGAATCATTAAGGTTGGAAAAGACCTCTAAGATCATCAAGTCCAACCATCAACCCGACACCACCATGCCCACTAAACCATGTCCCAAAGCGCCTCATCTACACGTCTTTTAAATACTTCCAGGGATGGTGACTCCACCACTTCCCTGGGCAGCCTGTTCCAATGCTTAACCACTCTTTCAGTAAAGAAATTTTTCCTAAGGTCCAATCTAAACCTCCCCTGGCGCAACTTGAGGCCATTTCCTCTCGTCCTATCGCTAGTTACTTGGCAGAAGAGACCAACACCCACCTCGCTGCAACCTCCTTTCAGGTAGTTGTAGAGTGCGGTAAGGTCTCCCTTCAGCCTCCTCCTCTCCAGGCC
>JAYKAV010003480.1:161492-222051 GCA_035582835.1 Phoebastria nigripes | reverse complement strand
GCCCCAGTGCCCTGAAGTCCCTTTTGATCGCTTCTGGGCTGCTGGCGTCTCTGCCAGTATAACCAATAGTGGGTAGTAATCAGAGGGCCGTACCACACCGGGGAGTTTCCTAGTAATGTCTCTAACTCGGGCCCCAGGACCATGAGCTATCTAGAGAAGGACTGCCAGTTCCGTAAGCCTGGGCTTAGGATGCCTCGCTGTGCTCACCAGGTGTTTTGTTTCACTCCAAAGGAAGTAAGATGGATTCCTTTCCCTGCATTTTAAACTAGTGTTGAAAGTGCTGCTGATGAATCGAAAGTGATCTCTGCCTGCTGTGGTGTACATGCAGTCGTCTAACCACCAGGTCCAACTGTCACCTAGCCCCAGTATCAATTTCACCTCATCTGACCCCCAGAAGTCCAGCCCTGTTTTGGAGCTCTGTTCCTCCAGCCCCACTCCTGCTCTGTCTGTGATTCCTCAGCCCCCAGCATCCCAGGCTTGCAATGTGGGGGAGGGAGGAGAAAAAACGAAATGTCATTCCCTGCCCCTATTTTTCCCAAGCTGGGTGAACATCAGCTTGGGGGTTCCTTGGTTCAGCAGCGTTGGCATGTCTGAAGGAAGGGGAGAAGAGCTGTCCCAAGCACACAGGACTGAAGGCAGAGATGGGATCCCACCTGAGCCACAATGAGCTGCTTGGGATTTTTCCCGCTCCTTTCCTCTTTTCCCTTTCTGTGAGAGAGGCGTCAGCTCTGAGGGCAGTGAGGACATGCCCAGCCTGGCCAAAGGCGGCAACCAGGCTAAGCAGATTTCCCCAGGACACACTTAGACCTCCTAAGTTTCTTTCAACTTCCAGCATACGAGCCCATGACCTGTGGGCTGCCATTGTGCCATTGTGCTGCCATTTTCATCAGAAATGCTCCTTGTGCCACACCTGTCCTCAAGCACGGGCCAAAGGATGCTCTGCACCTAGCGAGTGGGAGTAGCCATATGCTTCCCACTCTGCTGGGGGGTGTTTGAGACTGTGTTCTAGCACAGTCTTTGAGGAAGACAGAGAAATTACATTGATAGGTACCTTTAAATATATCTTTTCAGGCAATATAACAGCTGGAAGCAACAAGCAAGAGTCAATACCATATGTTTGTATTATACAGCAACACCAGAGCTAGCTTTCTGCTGTCAACCATTTGAGATCCAGTGCCTGAGGCCATTGCATTAGTCAGTTAAAATAGGGCTTAATGCTACCCCAGTTCACACGTGCACCAATTTTCCTCGTGTCAATTATGGTTGCATGTTGCCTAACCAAGGGCAGCATTTGGTCCATAAATTGTTTGCGTGCCCTGTAATTTATGCTTTTTGCATTGTGTAAAAAACCCCAATCTATCAACTGTGGTGTTGGTTGCAAAATATCTTCTCCTGTAATTACCCTGATTGTTTATGCTGCGGTAATGTGTCCTTAGACGTTGAGCAGTGTAAAAAGATTGATACATCCCAAAAGTGTAAATGGCAATTAGGGAATTTCATCAGATGCTGAGTAAGACGGAATGTTTGTCACATTTTAATGGTAGCCTTCGCTCTCTTTCTCCGTCTTGTTGAAACACTCAGATCTCAGTTGTTAGGGGAAGCCCGCTTAGGGACAGCTCAATGCAAATCAGTGTAATTACTATCCAATATGCAAAGTAAACACTCAGCTCTCTCATATGAATCACGTGTTTCTTTTGTAGTAGAATTGTAATGAAGGGACTAAGATCTACAGAGTATTCACTGTAAAAATATCATGAGTGGGTTTACACACACGATGTCATGCCTCTGGCATGTGGCAACACCAGGATTGGCCATTAGCTAGAGACAAAAACATCCGAATGCAGATAAAGCACTTGCATGGAAGCAYAGCCTATTGAAATTATGCAACTGAAGTGTGGCCTGGCATTCCCTGGTATCTGTATAGAGTATATCCTCCCTTAAGCAGCTTTTGAAATAGTGGATTTTTGCTCAGTACTACTCACTATTTATTTTTAACTGGGAGGGTCAGATCCTTTGCTATTGTGTGTTGGTTAAGCTACTGCCAGTGGTACCACACCAGTCTGCACCCCCAAATAATTCTCTGTAAATCAGAGAACAGCCTTTCTCAGCAGCATGCCAGCAGCTGTCCTGGGGACCTGACTGGGTGCCCACCACTACGTGGTAAGCTGAAGAAAGAGATGACGAAGCATTTAACCTGCATTTCTGACTAATGAGAACCCTTCATAGTGGTAGGCCTGGTGCAATTAAATGCAGTGTTATCAAGAATTTGAAACTGGGGGAAGTGAACGTGCAATTTCAGCAGAGGGTAAAAAAGCCCAACAGCACCAGAAGGAGCTGTGGACAACATGGTTAAGTCGCAAGCAGAGGGGAAGAGGACTGAGACCAGTCAGGCAATTAGCTGAAACATTATTTTGAATGTTTTGAAGGTTTCTGATCAGTGCAGCATTTCATGACATACCTGCTGTTAAATGCCTATAGGCATTGCTGAACTTTGCCCTAGGTAGCTCAGCAAAGAGTTTGGAAACGGTGAGACGGATGGCACAACCTGTGCGTGTTTCCTGGATGCACTTTGATTCCTGATGGACAGTGAGTCATGGAGGGTGATGGCACACAGAATTACAGTATTTCTGCATGGGTGTAAGAAGCTATAAGTTTTAAATCATGGGCCTAGGGTGCTTACTGCTTACATTTTTAGAAGACGACAGTTTACAGTGTAGTGCATAGGTATTTGTGTTCTAAAAAATACTTCTGTTATCTTCATTTCACTAAAATACGTTGTAGTTGGGAATGACAGCTGCTTTTGGGGCTGGTTCCTCAGCTACTGTTGAGCTTATTGTTAGGAAGTCGAATGACCTTTTTAAATAATCTTTAAGGCGTTTAAGGCATACTTTTTATTTCTCTCCATCTGCTTAATTTTAAGCTCCATAGGTCACGTGCGATTAAAAAAAGAGCAAAGATGGCTATTTTTGCCCAATTATAAGCCAGACATCGCTCAGGTCATGGGATATAAGAAGCATTTTGGAAACACTCTGTTGGCCATCTTTCATGTAGAAGGGAAAATGTGAGCCTAGCATAGCAATACATGTAACTTTCTATAACTCATCATGCACCCTGTTGTTACAACAGCCCTGGCTTTGCTCTCCCACGCTTACCTTCACTGAYGACAGTCTGCAGAACCCTGCTGGAAAATATCTTGACCCAGACAATTGCACTGAGCAATTGTTTTTATTTTTCTTCATATGAAAATCCCTCACTCATATGAAAATGTTGGACACACAGGCCTCTGGTGGTTTTCTTTAGTGCTTGATGCTAACGTCATTTCTTGTACATTGAATCAGCTCAGACTAGAACTTGTCTGCGTACTTATTTTTCTGCAAGCTCCCATGATATGTATATAAACTGATATTACAGAACTGACTTTTTTTTTTAAAACTTCTCTTTATTTTTACATTCAATGCACAAGGACAGACAAGATGAATATTCATGACAAAGTATAAAGCCATATACTCTCCTCAAAACAGTTAAAAGATACAGTGTTTCAGAGTTTTAAAAAGTATTTGAGAAACCTTGTATTTCCAAAATTCCTCATTACGGAAAATTCAAATCTTTTAGAAAAGTAGAGTTTGATAACCTTGTGCATTAAGCCACATTATGAAAATATGTAGGTGTTTTTCATCTTTACTTTAAGAAATCTGTCTCTGCATTGCTAACAATCTTTACATAACCTATTGATGGAGCCAACAGCCTCCATAATATGCAGTATACGCAGTTACAAACAATTTGAAAAGTTATATTACAAAATATACAGTAGTTCCTTTTTACATTTTTATAGATAAACATTGCATAGTTCTCAAATATGTAACATATAGCACAATCACGAGCCTTTTTCTGTATAATTTATGAAAAATTCTGTACACTCAAATAATTATAAATAAAGTGTGAATATCTTTTGGTAAGAGTAGGGGGGAAAATATGCCAAGACACGTTGTGCTGTCAACTGTTAAACAGAAATCTTTGTCAGAATCTGCCTAAAACAATAGCACAATATGGCCTGGAGCAAGGAGAGAAGAGAGTAAGAACTGAATATATCAGAGGGGAAATGTTACAATGAGGAACCATAAAGTACTAATATGTCTGACTATTAATTATTACCCTGATTCTTTTGTAAGAACTGCTTTCCCACAGTTATTATCACGGTGCTTGGCAGTTTTACCTCAAGATGCAAAATAAGGTGCACGTTGTTTAAGAAATGAGTAAAAGTAGATTAAAATGTTTCCTGTTTCAATGGGTGGTCAATGAAAACTTGAGATAACTTGGAAAGAATTCTGGATATTTTTCTCATATTTTTCCAGAGAAACAGAGCATGGGAAATGGATGCTGGGATTTAAAGAAACAGATTCTGAAAGCATCCACAATTGTGAGAATAAAACAAAGAAGAATTATTGGAGATACCAAAATTCCACTTTAAAAATGAGATGCTGACAAAATTCTGTTTCAACTATAGGAAGGACAAGGAAAATAATTTTTAAAATAATAGCTTGGCATAACTCAGCTCCCTGCTACTAAACCCCAAAAGAGCAGAACTACACCAGAACTAGATGCTTTTGGAAATTCACTCTGATTCTAAGCATTTTGTCACTGGCTCACAATTACAGAAACAGTTGGAATCTCAGTATGAATGCAATTGGCAAACACATTTTCAGCAACATAGTTTGCCAGTTTAAATGTCAGTTTAAAAAAGTAAATGAAAACAATTTTCACTTCTAAAATGTACATATTTACCTRATAGTCAAATTCAACCTACTGAATTCCAGAGCTCTGCAGAAAACAAACAACTCTTCAGAAGTAAATGTGTTCTAGCAGCACCGAGTGGCTATGTTAAACTAAGGATTTTCTCAGCATTTCCATTACAAATTTAATCTACAACTCAGCCATGTAAACTGGCTTTAAATGACACTTGGCCTATACTCGGCCACCTAATTTTTTTTTAACGTTAGTGGTCGGACTTCAGATATTATCCCATACTTGCTGATATCTAAGCTATTGAAGGCCAGCAGAAATACTCAGTGCGTCTTTGAAATGCTCTTTTTCTGGCATTGAAATTACGCCCTGTGTCAGCCCATGATTCAGAGCAGCCTCACGAGCATTTACTAAAACATAAGTAACGGTAAGATTTGAGCACAAGCAGCTTCCCACCAAGTGCTACACTATCTGTGGATTGACTACACATGGTAGTGACTACACTACTTACGGATTTTATTTGGGATTTGGATTGCTATATACAATTGCCAGTAAAATTCACATTCTTTCCAAGGAGGGTGGGTCAGAGCACAAAGTGATGGTGCAGAGCGAACACTCCTTTCTCTCCAGTGAACGTTACCATATGTCCCGCGCTAGCCATAATCTGCTCTCCAGGTTCTCTCTTTTGTAGCTCTAAAGCCAGTCTCCACCGCTACTCTGAAAGGTCATTTTGTGGCTCAGCCAAACGGAGCCACAGTTGCACACAGATCTCCTGGCATCAGCCCAGGCTTGGGCGGCTGTCTCTTCCCTACGCTGGCCACTTGTCCTCCCTCCTGCACCATTCCTCTGATTGTGGGGTTACACGGTGAACAGGATCGGAGAGGACCATCTAGAGAGAGGAATGGCCGCGCAACCACATCCTGAGTCCATCAAGTCCTTTGGTAACCACGCAGTGTCTCCAAACTCAGTGCTAAACCTTCAGCAGGCAGAGGGATCAGCAATTACTTTTATGGTCTTTAGCTTGAGATAATCAAAGATTGTAACTCCTGTCCCCTGTTAAAGTAGACAGAGCGGGCTCAAAAGGGGCTTATGCACACCCTTACGCCAGAGTAGGACTCCCAGAGATTCTGAAGGATGTCCCAGCATTTCGTTTTCCTTCACACACATGGAATAGATTTTGTCCATACTGGGAAAACTACTATTTTCCGTTTTGACCACTGCAAACAGGCCAATGAAAACATTCAGATTCTCTTTTTTTGTTGTTGGTTTTTTTTTGGNTTTTTTTTTTTTTTTCATTTCCAGAGCTTTTTAGGTATTATAAAGTAACTTCTGCTGAATAAGCCAGTAGGTCAGAAAGGGTATTCTACAAGTGCATTGTTTGTTTGTTTGTTTTTTAATTAAGTTTGAATTGATCACCACTCCTTTCATCCCTCTTTTCATGGGACTACATCAGGATTTCTTTTGTTTGCTACTGATAGCATTGGATGAAGGTACCGTATAGTAGATCGTCTGCAAGCAAATCTGTCATTAGCTTTTCAACTGATCATAGATTTTCTAGGGACTCTGTCAAGCTTGTTTGACTCCATTCCTTGATGAGTGATATATCACTGGCTGCAGGAACCTAACAAAATGTTCACTCTATCCTCAGTGCATTGTCCAAGGTGGTTTTCAAGAGCCTGACTGTCCTATGCTGTATCTCTGCTAATATGGGTTGATCCGCTACTATAAGGCTGTGTTGTTTGTGCCTGTTTTTTCAACACAAGCTGCAGCTGGTGCCCTTCTTCCACCTCTTTCTTCATCAGCCATCACAATGGTGTTTTCATAAACCTCCATAGTTTTTAGCTGCTTGTCTTTGGCACCCTCCTGTTCTGCATTGACTTTGCAGCACTTGCAGAAGCCGCAGCAGTGTTTCCCACAAAAGGAGAGCGAAGACATAATTATATTGTCCCAGGGCTCTAGGGAGTGCATCCAGATGGGTAGGAAATCCCAATTTTGGAGCTTCTCAGGCAGTGAATGTGGTCGCTTCGACTGCATAACATTAATTACAATCACAGCAATAAAAAGAGCAAACAGGGGAAGGCAAACACCCAAAAGGACGGGCCAACCTGCCAGTGACAGACCAAATACAAACAAAGGCAAAAGAAAGAAGCAGACGAGAAGATAAAATATAGCAAACCATCTGTACTTGGCTGTTACGTTTCCCAAGGTCTTGCACATGCGGATTGGCAGCCGGGTAAAAGGTAGTGGGTAAAACAGAATAATCCCAGAGATATTGAAGAAAAAGTGGCACAAGGCAATCTGAAAGCAAAAACATTTGAGAAGTTCATTAACTAAAATGCCTTTAAATGCTCCTACTCACATGATAATAACTTCCAGTGGCACTGAGACTCCATAGTTTCCCTTGCCTTGCTTCCCACTGTTCTTTCTTGTCTTTCTTGCCATTTCACTGCAAGGCCTTTCCTAGCATGAAGCAAGGACTCGGTAGTACCTCATACATTGTGAAGATCCCTGCCTACAAACAGGGGACAGCATTTGGAAACAAGGCAAGCCTAAAGGGGACGACATATCTCACCACAGATAGAGAAGTCTTAAAATGCAGCTTTCAACTGCAAGAAATATTAGAAATAAAGCTGACAAACCAAACAGCTATCAGGAAACAGTCCTGTTGTTAGTAAGGCATGAGAACTACACTAGAACTGTTCATWATTGGGTTCTGCATCCATAAGTTTTCAATTAAACGATGGGAAGTGTAAATTAGATATTGCATACAGGCTATTGAGAAATTGCTAATGGTACAAACCTGGATTTTCCAAAAATTAGCTAAAAGTTTATAGGGCACTGAGGAGATTCCTGGAATGTGACTTTGTCTGGGTCTTTTATAATCATTTGATTCACATTCTTCAAAACTGTGTTTTTAAAAAATAAGTGTGAAGAGACACCTACTTGCTAAAGCTTTCAGAAGTCGCTTGTTCAGAATAAGCATATACTGAATGAAACAGTACATTCCCTGCTCACCTTATCTTATTTTCATTCTATAACTGTTATCAGACTAAAGTAAACATGAAAGTACAGGGATTTATTTTTAAAGTACGTTATGAAAACAGCAAGTTATCACGAAATCTGAGCTTGGTCAAGATAGTATCTTCTCATGATTACATCTATTCTATCATGCCTGAGGACAATAAAATGACTTTTGTAATTTTCTTAATTTATTGTGGCTAGTAAAAAACAGTCATCCTATTCACAAAGGAAACTTTATTATCTTTTCATTCTTTGATGTAGAGGGCTCATTCAAATGTTATCTTCTGTCTGGAATGTTCTTTACTGGGTGGTAAATGGGAGCCCAAAGCCAGGCCTACTTTTCAAATAGTCTGAGGCAACAAGGAATTCAATAAAACCCACTCAGATTAGATTTACAATGAGAAAATAGATGTCATAGTGCTCACTGCAACCTCAGGTAGGTAGACAGCTTGCCATCTTACAGGTTGTGCAGCCTTCAATTAGGTTACAGGAGTCCCTACACACTGCATGAACAGAGTTAGGGTCCTGAGGAGAATAAGCATTCTGAGAATGCTTATTAAAAACTTTTTGCTCTAGTAGTTGAAATTAATGAGCTGCCATTAATAACTCAAAATTAAACATGACATCCTTGGCATATTTGCATCAGAGCCAATTTTGTCAGGTTTTTCTTCAGAAAAGTTGCAACTTCTAAATGAAGTCAAGGAAGCATTGGTTTATACTGACCTGTAATGAATATTTTAATGTACTCCCTGGACTTGCTAAAGCTGCAAGTATAGCTGTTGTGGTTGTGCCAATGTTAGCTCCTAAGGTAAGGGGATAAGAGCGCTCAATGCTTATAACGCCAATGCCTAGGAGAAAAGAAACAGGATTGAGTGGTTTCAGAATGATGGAAATGATGAAACACGGGGATAAAGAATACAGTATTGACAACTTACCAACAAGGGGTGTAATAGCAGATGTGAAAACAGAACTACTTTGGACAATGAAGGTCATACCAGCCCCTGCGAGCATAGCCAGGTATCCAGCTAGCCAAGTAAAAGGAAATGGGAAATCTAAAAAAATAGAGGGAGAACACAGTCTTTAGTATAGTCTTTAGTATAGTCTTTAGTCTTTAGTATAACAGAATGCTCTATGTAACAGTAACACAGCAGTGAAAAGACTATTAAGCATTTCAATTGTAGATATATTGTTGTGTATTTTCTCTTACATGACGATTTTGGGTCAGAGTCAGTTCTACTACTCTAATTTACCCTGTTTGCTTTACTCCCTCTCCAGCCTTCCACCACTGGATACACTTTGAGATGGATACTAGACTAGGTAGATATTTGTCCTGACCCAGGGTAGCATTTATGCTGTAATACAATTAGGTACCGGAAATGTTTCCACAGAGGTCAACACAACACTTTCTAGGTGTCTTGAGTGCCTTGGTTTCGGCAATCAGGCACCCACTGCATGGATTGGATCTTCAGAAAGCTCTGAAGACCATCCTGAGAAAATCAGGTTGGTTGTTCTAACTAGTTTCAAGCAGATCATCTCCTAAAAATTCACTTGTTAACTTTGCAAAGAAAAGCTAATCACACTGATTAGAGAAACTAGGCACAATGGTCCCCTGTATTCTGCAGATTTATGAGTGATCCAAGAAGTCAGGAATTRCTCAGTTGGGAAGACACAGAGTAACACAGAGTAGATCACAAATGAACAGTAACCGGCAGCTGATTACTTTCTACCCCTCATTTTTGATTCGGACACTGTTCTTTGCCCAGGAGAAGTGGAGACAGCATGGGGACCGCTTTCTTGCCTTCCCCATTTCTGTGAACCCTCTCTTCAACCACAACCAGAGACATGCCAGGACTGCTTTTCTCTGCCACAGGTTCTAACCCCTCCATTCAAGCGAGGATGAAGAAAAAGCAGCCAAGTGAAAAATAAAAACATTTGCACTCAGTGGATCCATGCTGAAAAAGCACCTGGAGAACACAGCGGAAGACAGCAAGTACCACTGTTCAGGGCTGCCTTATCCTACCGAAGAGAGGGTTAAGGAGTGGAACAGGGCAAGCAAAGGGAATCAGATAATTAGTCACCACAACCTTTTTTTCAAATTACTTTAGAAGAAACATGCAGGCTCTGTGCCAGAGCAGGCAATCACGATCTCAGCACTTCAGCACTGTCTTTTGAGGATGGGAACATTACATTTCTAACAGCTAATGATTATRCATCAAGAAACAGAGCCTGGACTTTGGTCTCTGTTGCTTTTAATCTGCTGCAGTTCACAAGCAAGCTGTTCGCTAATAGATTTTTAAAAGAAAGAAAATAACATGCTGAGGAGAAGAAATGTTGGGGGGGTGCAATTTTGGTTTAATACTGTTTTCTTTAAACTATTCTGTAATATCTGCCAGAACAGGAGATATCAATAAATGTGCTCAGTGTCCTTGTCATTCCCGAAAACAATCTTCAGGAAAAGCAGATAATTACCAGTGTTGATTGTCTTCTTGATGATGCTCGCCACTTGTCCTTTAAGCACAGAGTTTAATAGCTTAACGATCATCACCAAACAGGAGCACAGAACAAGCAGGGACAAAGCCAGAAGGATGAGACCGATGGCAAGATCAGGCAGGTCTGCATCTGCAAAGAGATGCCGGCCTGAAAAAGAAAAGGAAAATGAATTGGCCTAGCTACATTTTTACTTCTGATCCCAAGCCCAGATCTGGTTTTCATACATGCCCCTAAGAAAATGGAACCAAAGCACACACAGCTTGAGGGGGTGATGCAAAGAGTGAAAACGCCACCTCCCTTGCTCCACAAAAGCCATGTCTAAGAGGGGCTCTTGTATGGACGCGCTTATAAAATACACAGCGGGCATCCCTGCAGGGCGGGAAGGAGCTGCATGACCGTGTGTGCAAGGGAGAGGAATACAACGGTGTGAGGAAATTTTGGTGTGCTCTGAGACGGATGGTGGGTCAGCTCTTCCTAGAGGTGGCTGCATGCCTGAGAAAGGCTGTTCAAAGTCCTGAAGGGCACGCACAGGGATGGAGATATCCAAGCAACCATTACAGCAAAGTAACTGTAGCTACAAGTCACCTGAATAGTGAGGGTGACATGATACTGATACCAGGGAGCATGGAAAGAGATCCATCTCCAGCCAGATACCATGATGATGCTGGTAACTCCAGCTGTATAGCTACAACAGAGCACGGGCTGCTCTGACTGCACCTGCAGTAGTACCTTGTGTCCATATACAGGCGAGTGCCTCTCGATATACCTCTGAAATGGTCTGTTAACGCCATTAGAAAGCTATATACATTTGTAAAGATATTACTGAAGGAGAAATAGTTCTACTACTTACATTTACTGATATATTCTGTTTCAGTTACATTCTTGATGGTCCATGTCAAATTTCCTTCAGTCCAGCAAAGGTCAGGAGATGTGCAGTTTTCTGGAGGTGGAATTGTGACATTCTGCAGTGTCTAAAGATTGCCAGACAAAGCAGATACTTCAGTCACCTACAACCCTTCAGTAAGAGCTCATGCAAAGTTCTAGGTTTTTACTGCAACCAAGCATTCCTCAGCTAAAGGCAGATTTGTAAGCTGGAGTGTAAGCTGGCACCACATTAATGACAAGGCAAAATTTCTTGCATTCTTAAAATAGATGGTTGTGCTGTTACTGAAGTCAATCAATACAATATTTAAAGATTAAAATATCCCCCAGACCTTCTTCATTGTACTAACCATAACACCAAGTCATCAGTAGCTAAGAATCATAACTACTGATTTCAAGGTTCGTGGAAAGAAGTTCATGTTGGGCTGCAGCTGGGGGACAGTGGCATTCCTTTTCCAGCCAGTGCCACAGCTTCCCTGCGTCAAAGAAAGACCTCTTTACTGTCATCTTAACTGCAGTAAATGGTCTGGTGAGTATTGCACAGGACTGTGATTCAGAATACTACAATACTAGTGCAGCCTCTGTTGCTGGATGAGCACAAGCAGCTCACGCTGCCTTTCTGTGCCTCGGTTTTCCTACCTGTAGAAATAGAGGTGCTGCTACTACTTTCCTTTTTAAAGCTCAAATGCTATCTAAAGAGCTAATTACCAGCACTATGATTAGCATTAATATTACTGAGCTAAACCTGAATTTCTGTTTATACCGCAATAAAACCTTCCTTATAAGAGCTCCTAGCCCAGACCTATTGCATTCTGACACTAGGTCAGCAAGTCCTTACGCAGATTAAGGAAGAGTTTGCTGACTGAACTGTAAGTCCCCACAACAGCAGCTAACAGCCAAATGGACTCTTAACCTCGCTGCTGAACAGGAGATATCTTTAAGACATGTTTGAGCGATTCTCTTTTGTAGAAACAGGGAAAGAGAAATCAGATTTTCTTGCTGGGCACTGCCTGCGGACACCCACATTCGCATTCCCCCTCCAGCTGATGCAGATGGGCAAAGCCAGGGGTGGATCCAGTGCCCCCACATCTTCAGGGAGCGCCTGGTCTCCAGCCTGCCCCAGCACTTCAGCCTTTACAAACACAACACAACACAACACAACACAACACAACACAACGTTGTTTCCCGCCTTCCTGAATTTTTTTCAGACATCTGAGTTTCAAAGCAGCTGCATTAGATCAAAATGTTTATCCTTATGTTTTGCTGTAAACATATGGGGTCTGCACATATTTATCCCTGCCATAAGTCTGTTTAATCATTTTTGCCAGAAATTAGTTTAACTCACTAGGAATGTAAAACATTTAAATGACCTTTCTCTTCCCCCACCAAGTTCAAGTCAAGCTTGTAGGGGTTTCATGCGTTTTTGTAATTTGACTATATGCTTGGGCAGTAGTTACACAGCCAAARTATAGACAAACACAGAAAAAATTGTGCATATGGAAATGTAACCCTCAGCCTACACTTTCCGTGTAGTTGCTTGTCTTCTAAGAGTGGGGGCACTGCAGGACTCAGGGGCTCAGACCTCACTGAGAGTCAGGCTGTGCCTGCCTGGGCAGTGCGGCGAAGGGGTAGCCAAGCGCGGGCTGGGGGCCTGAAAGCAGTACAGCTGCCTAAGCATCATCCTCCCCGGAGATGAAACACCCAGCTCCTCAGCAGCGTGACCTGAGCAGAGTTCCACATGAGCACAGCTCTGCTCCTGGCACYATCTCCCCAGCTGGCGTTTCACTGGCCATCCAGACTGTCATTCAATAGGAGCTGGGCTCCTCTAAAAACCCAAGCTCTTAATTTTAACCTCCGCTGTGT
The DNA here is from genome assembly GCA_035582835.1 of Phoebastria nigripes. Taxonomy (NCBI): domain Eukaryota; kingdom Metazoa; phylum Chordata; class Aves; order Procellariiformes; family Diomedeidae; genus Phoebastria; species Phoebastria nigripes. The sequence continues at coordinate 209,055 of JAYKAV010003480.1, read as the reverse complement.
GTCCTTAACTATCTTCTGCCTCAGGACTTCAGGAATTATTTTTCTATACATACCAACGAGTAGAATAGTCTAATTAGAGATACAAGGGATATTTAATGCTCTAATTGTTAGTTAGCTGAGCGACGCAAACCAAACACTCAGCTCCACAGTTTACCAAAATACTCATTGGTGTCAATCTGGGCAACAGATTCCTTCAAGCTGCGGTGTTGCTTGGGTGAAGAACAACGGAACATAGCCCCACAGAGGCTTTCTCCAAGGGCAGTTTTCCAAGAAAGCTGCAAATAACCAGCTGCCACCAGATCACCCTAACACATGTAAGACTAAAGCTGCTCAGATCAATAGATAAATGGTGGGCAAAAAGATATTTTCTTTGGCCTGTATTGCAGATTTTTTCCACTTTCAGGGAGTCGGTAGGAGTATCAGAGTTCAGGCATTTGGATGTCAAAGGAGTAAAAGGCTTGGCTCCAAACCACCAGTTCTGATAAGCAAGGTCCTGCAGGGAACCGAAAGCAACCAGGTCAAGCTCACCACTGGTATGACATCCTTGGTTTAAGTGGAGCAGAAACTACATTAAATTGTTTTCATTCTTTGTCTGCTGAAAAAAAAATGATCATTTAAAAATCCAATTTCACAATCCTACGATAAGGATTGTCAGCTACAGATCAGTAATATATTTCCTGAGGAACCTGACAATGAATTTAGCATGATACTCACCACATTGGTTTCAGTTACACACCAAATCTTTACCAGGCTTTTGTTTTTTGCTGATTCATCATTTGTAGCAATTGCATTTATCACTGATTTATCAAGCTTTAAAAAAAAAAAAAAGAAGGAAAAAAAAAGGATTATTCCAACTTGCATCACACACTTCTGTTCAGCTCTACTCAAATAACTCCCTTTGGAAGCTCAGCCACATAAAGCCTGCATGACCATCTCTAATGCTGGAGCTGCTGCCCAACAGGCAGGAGGGGGTTTACTCCCAAAAAAAGGTACAACTCTATGCGCACAAACACTGTGCCTCATTCTCCCCAAATCCCCCTCCACCTCATCTCACGCTTTCTGTTTAAACAACTACACTGACACAACTGCCTAAATGTGTTTACTGTCATTTTAGGAGCTGTGCACATCCCCTCTGGCCTCCATCTGCCCCTCCAGATGCGAGTTTCCCATAATTTCTGTGTCATCTATGCAGATCCTATGCAGATCTTCTGGATGTGCTAGGTTGTCTCAGCTAGTACTCTCTGCCCATGTCTAGGCAACAGGCTGCCATCCCATCCATCCCACATGTCTGTATTTGTCCTCACCTGCCTTCCCAGTCCTCCTAGCTAGATCTATCATCATTAAGGTGAAATGGGGGGGAAATAGAAACAGGAAATATAGAGCTGGGGCTTTATGAAATGTGGATAAAAAGAAGAATCCATCTGCTAATGAGCTTTACCCCGAGGACACAAAGAAGTGAGTGGGAGCCCCCCCCCATATTCAGAGCATTTTAATTAGCTGTGACTGAATCAAGTGAGCAGCATCCTTGAAGAGAGAAAGAGCTTACCTCAATGATGAGCTTTGTAAAGGGGTCTGTGATAGCTTTTAGTAGCTCAGGGGCATCCTCACCACTTTCAAGATGAAAAGACTCAACTATAGCATTGGTGAGATGGTAAAGATAACCAGAAATAACCTCAATGGGCAACAGCGCAAACACAGCGAGCCAGTTAAAGAAATCATGGATTGTTGCCCCAGCAAAGGCCCTGCAAGAAGAAATTAAAAAACAGAGTTACTTTTAATTAAACAACATGTGCACAACATCAATTAAATATGAAATCATAGAGGTGGGGATGAAGCCCATTTCAAGGTGGAAATAATTTCATTTCTGGGGTCACAGGAGATGGCTAGTTTGCTCTAGAGCGCTAAGTTGTCTCCATGCCGTTGACCGAGTGAAAGAGCCAGCCAGGTGAGTGAAACAAGACAGACTAGAAAAGGCAAAAGTGATCCTTAACATGAGGCTGCCAAGAGTACTTGTCTGAAGAAAGAAGTGGCTGTACAGCCTACATTTGTTTTGCCTCTCACCCATTTTTGTTACATTTTTAATCCTCAGCCAGGCATTGCCTCTGGGACCTGTTCTCCCTGCCTCATGGGGGAAGATGGCTCTTGGCAGCCCTCTCACATGTTCTTGCAAACTGTTGGTGTACAACTCCCTTCCGGCTTCTCCACAGCCTGAGGAGCCACAGCTCTTCTCTCAGAGGCACTCTTTCCCACCTTCCTAATAGCTGCTTGTGGTCCTCTTAATTCTCTGCAATCTGCCTGTATTTGTTTTAAAATATAGCTCCTTAAATTAAGTGTTGTGAAGGAAGAAAATGTGGAGGAAAAATTCTTTGAAATGCTAATCCTGTAATTTAGGTTCCTACTGACAAACTGCTTGAGGGGAAATCAGGGGGAACGTTCAAAGTAGGCCAACAAAATTGACAGTGCTACCACCTTCAGTTTACGGACTGAAGCAATTGTTAATGATGTTAATGAATGTTAAAAATCAACTTCTTTCTCATCATTATTTAGTCTTCTCCTGAACAGATACTAACAGGCTACTTTGGCGTTCGAATTTCAGTGACAGAGAATAGCACAACCAAAGACTCAGGACAGTCAATCTTGGAGAAATATACTTTGGTTGAGTGTATTTCATAAGTCTGGTATGCCATAAATGACAAGGTATCAAAGCTTCATCTCCCTCCCAAGTTTACTGCCCATCTCCAGTAAGCCATGAGCTCTCTCAACGATAATGTCAAGTGGCAGTCTAAAAGTTGTCACTGTATATATTTGACAGTCAGAACACTTCATTTCTCTACAGTTACCAACTCTTGCTTACTGTAGACTTAAAAAACCTTCAACATTGAAGTGTCTTTTAAGGAGAGTAGACCAAAATACTGTACTATTAACTTCTCATACAGCCCTCCCATAATTAAGAGATAATCAAAGATGGGTGGTATAGTGGGAGCAGTTGAAAATTTATCCTTGTGCAAGGTCCAGTTAAAAACGGTGGATTCTTACAAAAACACAAAACTCTTAAAGGAACCCAGTATGCTTTTCTTCGAGTATATGAAGCCATATATCTAGACAGCATTATACCTTGGCCATGGCCATGCTTGTGACTTTCCTAACTAGACATTCAAATTTTGGTCAATAGAAAGGCTGAATGGCAGGTAGTAGTGATAGGGAATATGGAAGAGAACCTACAAAGAAGGAAGAAAAGCAACTTTTCAGATCCAGTGTTTAAGTACAATACCTTCTAAATTCATTCCTGTCCCCGGCTTGCATAAGTGCCACAATCGTGTTTGTAACTGAGGTGCCAATGTTTGCCCCCATTATGATAGGAATAGCTGATCGAACAGTCAGGACTACAAAGCAGAAAAGGAAGCATTGAATGAAAAAATCAGATCATCAGCAAGCTCTTTGCCCCAATGAAAATTAACATCTATTAATGTCACTGGAACCCTGACTTCCCTTGATGTCACTGGGATTAGGCGCTCCAATCCAGATATGTTTGCTTTAATCAAGCCCCCTGGGAATGTGGAACTCCCATAGTCCTGTGATCCCCACTGAAACTGCAGCCCATGGTTATCTGTTTTCACTACATGTTAGAGGGCCAGAGTAAGATAAAGTCTCTTCTTTCCCAGGCATTTTCCTACTTACTGCAGAATTTTGAAATGATGCCACAGAAACAAATGAAGTTCAGTAACTGGCTAACGTGAGAAAAGTATGCAGATACTTCTAAAATTAATGCATTCAATGCCAAGGCTTCCAATGATTTTCACTGCAGTTATGGACTTACTATTACTACTACTACTACTACTACTACTACTACTACTACTACTACTACTACTACTACTTTTTAAAATTTTATATCAGGGCAACAGGTGTGAAAAACTTTTCCTGCAGTCTCTACTCTTACACCCAAAGCTTCTACAACTTGAACACAGGTGGGAATATTTGCACCCCAGACCAAGATTTATGAATGATTTCTAGGAAGATACTGTAAGCAGACTTACGTGTGGAGGACACCATGCTGACCACAATGGATGAAGAAGTGCTGGAGCTCTGGACCATAACRGTCACCAGAACTCCAATCACCAATCCCGCAACAGGATTAGACAGCACTGAATCATCTTGAAAAATGTCCCCTGCTGCTTTACCTACAAAAACCATATTCTCAGAGTGAGGGAAGTGCAAGGTAAAGTCCATAGGAATTATCAGAGCGTTTAATTAAAGATCATTCAACCATTTAATTCATACATATATAGCTTGCCAGCCAAAAAATGTACAAGTTGATGTAGCCCAGGGATCCAAATTCAGGTCCTGAACTCTCAGTTTCTCAGTCATCAGAGAATACTTCATATTCTCTCATTTTGGTGACTGAACAAGCTCTACTGAACTCTGCAGAGAACCATATAAAACCACAGCCATCAGAGGAAAGACTGTAGGACAAAAAAACACACATGCATAGATTTAAATGCTATTACTGCCTTGATATTTTTGGTTACTTCATCAAGGAAAACTGAGTAATTCTGTTCCTGTAGCTTTCTGTGTTGCCAAAAATCCAAAATACTTCCACAGAAGCTCACATATTTCTCTYATAACCGCTTCTGAATCCATCAGCAGAATTCAACCCTTAGAGATACATAAATGTAAAAAATACATTTCAATAGTTTTCATCTTTGAAAGATTTGGGGAACATTTCAGTGCTGGATGCTTTGATCAAGAGCGCAATTTTCATATTTCGCCTTGTTGAAGGTGAAATACCTGGGCCTCCCTGCCCGGTGCCGGGGTAGATCCGGCCTCCCTGCCCGGTGTCCGGGTAGACCTGGCCTCGTTGGCCTTGCCTTGGGACATGGGACAGATTTATGCACAGATGTATTCATGTAAACTGTCACTAAAGTAACAGGAACCTATTAAGAAATCGGGGCCAATAATCCCTACAGCAACAGCTCTTTGGAATTTGAGAAACAAAAGCCCTTTCAAACAAATGAAGGTCAGTCTTCAATCAGAGCTACTTCCTTCTGAATCTATATCTCAACACATAAATCTATGGAGAATGTTCTTGAAGGGTGATACTTGTAATTTAGTCACTCAGATGAAATTTAATGCCTCATTCATAGTTTATTCTTGATATTTTAGACATTTTCATACCTCCTACCAGTTGAAAAGCAGAGCTCAGCACATCCAGAGAACACACGAACAAATAGAGTAATCCAAGTAGCATAATAAACTTCCCTATCCCGTAGAGTACACGAATGATTTTTCCTTTTCTATCCAGTTCTGCAAAACAAATACATTATGCATAAAGACTTGCTTGATGTATCTGGTGTTCCCTCTGGAACAGTCTAGTGCACAAGCAGAGACTATGGAGTCAAAGAGAGTGTTGTGACCCCAGTGTGTGATTAAACCCAAAAGAATGTTCTTCTTAATCAGATTTTAACTGCAGAAGTAGGTAGTTTGTTTACCTAGTTTTACCATATAAAAGCTTTTGGTACATGACAAAAGCCTTATGAAGTCTGAGATAGATTCTCGGTTTTACACAGTCATCCTACTGAGTAAAGAAAGACCAATAGGAGCCTGGATATAAAACCGTATTAGTTTTGGATTGTTTTCCATATGTCTCCTTGCGTTTTAAGGAGGATAAGCAGCATGATTTCCAGATTCTTCTTAACTGACTAAATATAATATCCCTATTCACTGTTGGGGAAGGTGAGACAGAGTGTAAAGCCTACATCTGAAAACTCCTCAAATCTTAAATTCAATTCTGCAGCAAATATCATTTCAGAAAAATAACTGAGACAGAGAGAGCAGAAGTGATGGAAAAAATAAATGCAGGTAACTTATTTACTGAGAAGTGGCTACCTGACCACTTGACCCCAGTGTCCTGCAGTTCCGGCAGGGCCCATGGGTCATCTTCTTCTGGCCTTGTCTCATCTATCAAGGCTATTGTGGAAAAAGCAGGTTGAATTTCCCCTTTATTTCCAAGTGAAGCCACGTTGCCTGATGAAATAGAACATCAAAAAAACAGTTTAATTACTTTCCATCTTCTCCAAGGAGCCCCAAAACTTATATATCTCTGTAACTCACAGGTGAGCACACATTACCTTTGTGATTTTCTCCTTCTTTCCCAGCCATGTTCTGATTTTGTTTGGAAGAGTCCCCAATATAGTTATTGGTTTCAGGCTTTTCCACCTCAGGCCAGGGAGCCATGATCTGTGACTAACAAAGTAGTGCTGATTAAAATGACCGTGCAGTCAAAACCTTCAACTTACGACAGGGTATGTAAGAAATATGATTAAGTTTAAGAGCAAAAGAGATGGAAATGGAATGGAAGCAATTTGTCCTTGAACGCAGCTTTTTACTAATCTTTATGAATTATTCCTTTATTTGCAAAATTGATTTCTCAATTATTTTTTAAATCACACAGCTGACTTATTTGTGCAATTTACACAATTAAAAAAATTATTTCCATCTCATGCCTGTATTTTTGTTCACTTTTAACTGTCATGAAAGCAAAGATTCTTCTGCTTTCCAAACCTTAGGCATTTCTTTTCTTTAATTCATTTTATTTCCTTTCAGCAAAAAGTCAGAGGACTGTTTTACTTTCTTCCACCTTCTGGATTTAATTGACTGCCTTTACCAAACTGGTAATTCAATATACAAACCTTAGCAAAGAAAGTTCTTCCCTAAAGCATGGCCTAGTTTGGGTCATGTATGCTAAACACGATCTTCTTGTTGCCTTTACTGGTTCATTCTCATGGAAGCATGGAGGGGAACGTGACCCTGGGCAAGGTGGAGGAAGATCCCACAGTTTCAAGCTCCAGAATGATGCTTGCTGAACGACTGGACAAGAGCGTAATTAAACAGCAGTGCCATTTGCAGGTCTATATTTGCCTGTTACCCACAGCCGATGCCGCAAGTGAAGCTGAGTCAGTGGCAGCAAGGTCAGGCTCACCCATCTCACGTAGGCTCTCTGCCTGAACCTCTTCTTTCCTGACCCCTTTTGAGCACATTTGACATGCGTTGTAATATTAACCAATAATAACTTAAAAAATAAGACAACACATGGCCAAATCCTGCCGGCACAGGTACAAGCACGTGACAGAGCTAGCCCAGGCACAAGAGGAGAAGGCAGCTGTTCCTTGAACCAAAACCTGGAAGACCCCTACTTATTTACTTCACCAATACCGGAAGCCGGAGGGAAGGACATGAAAGAGGGGGAAGGTGACCATGGGGAGCCGAGGCAATATATGATAATACTTCTACCTTTCCAGGCTTGTAAGGCTGTTAGTTAGCTCAGCCAGCATGACCGAAAACTTAGTGGAAAGGATGGGAGAGGTGAACCTTACCCAGAAAAGCCTCACCTTTGGGTCTGTCTCTTCCACCCTCTCTGCCACACGAATCGGTCAGTGCTGCGGGCAAACTTGCCCCGCGGCCGCCACGTCTGGCACCCACGCGGCTGAAACATCAATGAGCAAATTTGCCTGCAATGGTCCTCATAAACAGGGCACCTGTGCCCAGCCTCCAAAAGTGTCAGAGTTGGTATCATGCTCCCATAAACCAGGTTCACCTGCATTTAGCAGACACTCTAAGGGACTATAATTAATCTTTCATTTAATCATAATCCTTTATGTAGCTGATGGTGAAAATGTTTTGTCCCTGCCCATGTCAATAAGCCACACGTCCTCCTCCTTTAGCTGGGAAGGAAATGTCACAGACAAAATCACTCATGTCTCACTGTAACAGAGGAGGGTATTGTTTTCTGGCACGCCACAAAGAAAAGACTATCTCCCTTCCACATTAGCAAGAAAAATTATTCTACAATCCCATTACCAAAAATTATGCTTTTACACATTCTTTATCTGTGGCGTAAGATCCAGAGCAGCTCCCAAGATACACACAAAGAAAGATCTCAGAACAGATGGAAGAAAATCACTCTTGCTTGTTTCAACAAGGGTTTCCATTTGCTTGGAGCAAATTCTCATATTTTCACCCATGCCAGAACAACCTCCAAGCCCCACCCATGCCAGAACACCTCCGTCTTGTTAAACGAGTTTCATTTATACATGTTCAGCATTTGAAGATCTAAAAAATTACTGCTCAGCACAAGTGCTCCTTAAGTGAAATGCAATCGTGAAAATGCGTTGGAAATTCAGATGTGAAGTTGCATTGACAACATATTCCCACCATGGAGAGACACAGAATATGCTGGACACCGCCAGCCCTAGAGATGCCATCAGTACTTTTACAGCTCTTCTGTTACGCTCAGTATGGAAATGAAGGATTCAGCCTGCTTGATTATGGAAACTGAGCTGATGCATTCACTGGAGAAACTGGAGCTTGAAAACTTCAGCAGACAAACAGCCTCTACGTCTCCTAAATAAACTCTCCCCATTCAAGAATTCAGCAGGGCATTTTTTCATAATAAGCATCTCTCATGTTTCTGAGGCGCTCAGGATCCCACAGGTACGTCATGGATTATTATTGTTTTGCTTTATGTGATTAAATACCCTAGAATGAGAGTTGACCACCTCTGTGGAGGAAGTTTTTTTATAGGTATGTATATAAAATTATTCATATGATTCCTAGTCAACCTCTGATTTGGGAAGGTAGACTTGAATACCGGAGGTCCTTACAGTATTGGGCCTGTGCATTTGGGTTTGTAGAGGTATTACGAGAAGAGCCCATTCTGTGTGATTGGTATCAAGGACTGATGAAAGCAGAACCATCTAGATCCTTGAATCGCTACCAAAGCTGTCAGCTTTCTCCAGATCCTGACTCTTGTTAAGAGGAACAGCTGAGAAGATAGTTTACAGCCACCTGATACTCTGTTTGCTAGAGTCCTGGCCACAGCTACTTACTGTTAATTAATTGCTATGCTACAAGGATAATCTACATTCTACAGTTTTCCCTTCCAAGAATTCTTCCTTGGCCCAAATACAGACATTAATGTATGTTGATAACATTTTCTGAGAAAATACTCAGAAGAAAATCTGGGTGCTGTGGAGGAGCAGAGCAGTGGGTGACAAAGCTAACTGCATCTCATATTACCTGCGTTTTTGGAAAGGCTGACGTCAGGCGTGGTATAAAAGACCAACATCATTTGACGCAAGATATAAATGACAATGAAAACCCTAATAGTGGTTTACTTTTGAACACCGAAGACATAACTATACTGCAAAGGAACATGTTAGAGAACGGGCAGAGGATGGGCTGGTGACAACGCACGCCACAAGAAGGAGCTATGTTCAGCTGGACGCACCRGTCCAGGTCCAAAGGTAGGATAGCCACAATTGCTGGATGAAGTGCCCGGAGTGGTGAGCTCTGCCCATCCCCGTGCCAGCCCGGGTGTCTCAGCGCTGTGCGTCCGGTTCCTGCCTGAGCTGGTGGGACGCCGGCCAGGATGCCTGCACCCAGGGCGTAGTCATGGAGCTCGCATCCAGATAAGCACTGGCACTTTGGATATCCACCTGTTTGGAGCTGTGCTGAAATGGGAGCTAATTTCCTCCTGAAAGTGGCAGGGCAAAATATGCTATGCATATTGCAAAGGTCTGAAAACTAATGCCTGCGCAAACTGTAATCCAGTCCGTTTCGGTGAACCTCGCAGCAAATCCTCTCACACCATTGTGTGTGCTCCTTTCGTTGTAAGTATAGTCTTTCCTCATGTTCAGAAAATGCTAACTATGTGTGACATCCCTTCTAACTCCCAAAGAAGCTGAAACCTCCCGCTCCTAAGAGGGAGATAGATGGAAATCAATGGCATTCAAATTCTGAAATAAAATGTGTGAGAGAGACAGTCRAAGCCAAAGTGGGCTCCCGTGGTTTTTATATCTATACTGACTCCCTCACTGCAGCATTTCAAAGAGTTCAAGTCCCTGGGAATTATCTGAGCAACACTAGGTGTCATCCAGTTGCCCTACATTGCGTTCCTCAGTGACTCATTGGACTGTAACAGCATTGCCTCGGTTGCAGGGCTAGACTCTTGGTGCTTTTCAGTTTTAAATCAGAAACAGTTGTAAATCTATTTATTTTTCTGGACTTAACACGGAGAATATGAACTACCACTTGCATGTGCCTGGACGGTATTGTTTGTACCTCTCCACCCGTGACAGCTCACTGAAAGGCCACGTTGTGCCTGAAATAAGAACTACAAAGCAGTAAGCCTTAAAGAAATCTCACCTCCAGGGGAACAGACCCAGTCAAACCAAGATGAAATAAAAGTACTGGAGAAAATACCAGTATTTTCAAAACCAACTGGTAGTAACTGCAACAGCCACCAGCATGACCATACATGTGCCTACAGGTTGCTTAAGCAACTCCAAATCAAGTTTTGGGTTCAGCCAGGCTTTCCCCTCTCTCGCTCTCTCTCCTCTCTCAGCTTTTCTACAAAAACACATCACTTTCTTGTCATTCACCACTGCGCTACGTTTTTTATGTTAAAAAGCGATTTATCAGCTAATCTGATATCCAACTATGTGACTTAGTAAATATGAATATTTACCACATATACTTCATAGGAGTAAATACCAAGCTACATAGCAATCCTTCTTATACAYAGTTTGAAGAAATACTGTCTTTTTCCCCTCAAAACCTATCATTTCCAACATAGAAGCACATTATGTAAAGACAGGAAAGGAAAGAGCCTCAGCCAGCACAAATTCATTCAGTAGCTTTACATCAGCTGATAATTCTGCCCCAGAACCTGTTCCATGGCAGCCACAAAGCCCCAGGTGCAACAGAACAGGCAACGACTTAAATAAACACCAGCAATGATTCAGCCTTGCTAGGAGCAAGTCTTGTGTTTGCTCTGGCACCAGCTGCTTCCTTGGGACTTTTTCTCTGAATAAGTTAGCAGGTTTAGCCAGGATGTAAACTTTCAACTAATGCAGTAGTAAAGGAAAAAATAGATATGTGAAAGCTAAAAACAAATGAGCATTGTGCTCGCTGTTTATTCCTATGGATCCCTGAGACTTATTGCTCACAAGCTTGAATCTAACACATAGCAAAACTAAAAAAAAAATATAAAACAAACCAGTAAAGAGAACTAATTTCTAAGCAAGTGCAGAGAGACAATGAATCCCAAACATTAATTTTTGCGTTCACAACCAAACCAAGCACCAGACGCTGCCACTGAGGAGCCAGAGCCAGGAAACATCAGTGAACTACTTGAAATGCCTACTAGGTATTTAAATAAAACAATTACTTTTTTAGAATAAAACAACAAAAAAATAATCCCCCCAACAAGGAAATACAACAGATCTACCCCATCCCGAACACAAAAACACATAGTAAAGGATAGAGAGAGGGAAAAGTAATGACATTAAAAAGACTTACTGACCTAATGGAAGAGCTGCTAATAAAAGTTACTGAGAAACCAGTTGATTTCTGCCTACTGCCACATTAGTTGAGCTAACTACATTAGACTAATGTATTCCTTTTACCTCTGTGTATCAAACTGAATTAGCATAAGAACATGTTTCCATGAAGAATAGCCTGAGACGGCCATAGTGCAGCACACAGACTTTACACACTATCTATGCTAACACACAAACTGGCAGTATTTCCTTCCAATGTTTCATTAATCATATCCTAGACATTTTCCAGTATCCAATACCACTGATTACTATGACTTAAGATCTCACTTCTTYTCAATCCAAAAAATAGTTAAAACAATACTTTCTTATGCTATAGGCAGTTATTTCTGGGTTTTTTTGACAGCTGCTAATACAATGCTTTTTTTCTTTATCATATTCCATAAAAATAAATCTAGTTATTCGCAGACAAAAAGTAGCACAGTTTGTTTTTAGAACTACGATTTTTTATCACTTCCTTAAAATATAAATGCAGTTGAAAGAACACAAGGTGAAAATGCTAACAAGTGGATGACATTTCACATGCCGCTCCAGTTCCCCACGTTAGCTCTCTGTTGCCATTCCTTGAGCTACAAAAGCAGAGCTTTGGATTTATAAGCTGAACAAGTTCAAAAAAGAAGAAAAGAAAACTTGGTCTTAGTTGTTCTTACTTACCACTTCTTTATTCCCAGACAACAGAGCGAACGGATCAACTGGGCAGCCACTGAAACCTGCAATATATATAGACAGGTGTTGAGCAAAGTTTGCTTTCATCACTGCGCACTAACATTCCTATTTTACAGTCCAGAGGCACTGCCTACCTGCAACTTGATGATCACAATCAACCTTTTTTTAGCAGGAGTGGGCAGCAACCAAGACTGATAAAACTACGGGCTATTTCACACTTATCACATTCTAAAAAATGTCCCATCAGCATTTAAGTATGAGTTACAAATGCGTTCATGTGAATGCTGGGGAACAGTTTGTTCCAGCCTGAAAAACTGCCGTCCGCCTGATCATTCAGTAATCTTTTTTCCAATAATAATTTTCCAAAAATATTTTGCAATCTCAAAAGTCTGTCAAAAGGGTGTGAAGAAAATGTAGTACTGTTATTTGTCTGCTCAGGTGCCTATTAATCTGCCTAAGAACAGAAGTGAAGGAGAATCAGATAAAAAGCGGTGTAAGTAGGAAACACGTAAGAACTTCTTTGAGAACAGAGGATGGAGTTTCATTCTTATCAGTGCACAGTGTTTACAATTAAGGCGAGCTCATTAGCATTTTGGCTGTGGCTCTCCTTCTAAATGAGATTTAAAGATGTAAGGACACCTTTGATAATCGCATTCAGAATGCTAGCGAGGAAGAAGACGATATGATAAATAGATACGTTGTTCAATACGTACAGTACGGTATTACGGATTAGACAAAGCAGTCACTAACGTTGCTGTCTGTTCTACTGATGAGCTTAACGGGGAGCTGGGGCAGGCTGCATTAGGCACTGGAGCTTTATTATCTTTGAATTTTTTCTGTTTCAACAGGCAACTTATCCTGAGAAAATAAGCTGTAAACCAGCAGCCTAATCAGCAGATCTGCTTTGTCTGCGCGTACGCGGTCATATCTCCCAGCAGCTTAGTGACTTAGTAACTTAGAAAAATAAAACTCCTGCTTTTTGCACTTTTCAGTCCCACAGAGACGCCCAGCCTTTGGAGTTGTGAGTCAGAACTTACTCTTCACCTGTGTCGGCATCAGAAATGTTTAATAAGTGGTGATTGTAAAAGCCTCCGCAGCCCCGTATGCAGCATCACATCATGGCAGCGGAACCGCCGAGCACCTCCCCTGGCCGCAGTGGCTCTGCTGGTATATACCCCACCGCCCCCCTTACCCCGGGCACGGCTGATGTTGGAGCCCAAGGATGAACGCACCAGCCCTGCCTCGCCCTTCCCAGCTGCAGTGTGCACAGAGAAGGCTATGGAAAGGAAAAGGACTTTTCTTCTGTGCGAAGCGGAGAACAGTCCAAAGTGGAAAGAAGTAATAGAAAATGGACCCAAGGTCCACCTTGGTGGTTCACAGGCTCAGTTTTCTTAACAGAAGTGTGCTTTAACATTGCATCTAAAAATAACAGTTTTTCATTGATGCCCCACGTGTAGGAAATCAGATGAAGCTTTTAACTGGGAATCCTTGTGTTTCTCTGAGCTGTGGCTTATTCTCTTCTGAGTCACTGTTTGTGAAACCCAGCTCTGACAGTGAGAAGGTACGAGATGGGCACGTTCCAGGTACCCAGTTAGGGCTCAGCCAGCGCGTGGTGACGTCTTCCACGGCATTTTTATTCCAACGCTGCTCATTCCATTTGCTAAGCACAATCCTATGCGCTGACCATGTTAATGTTTTAGGAAGGCAACAATCCTACATCAGACCCATCGTATTCCCAAAAAAACCTTTAGGGAAGAAAAACCAGTCGCTCACACAAAGGCAGGTGATCTACAGTCTGTCTTTGGAAGTCCAGGGTGGACCTTCTGCAGAGTCAGTCTGGAAGAGTCTCCATAAGGAGCTAACTACCAGGGATGAAGGTGGATGTTATTTGTCCCAGAAGCCTTTCCCTCATTCAAGATCGGAGGAGAAGAGGCTGAAATTCTTCCCGGGACACCAGGGCAGTCAGAGCGATAGTCCAGAGCACTTTTCATGCATCCAGCACAGATTCAAAAGATGCTGCTGCTAAGGAAGCATAACCCACTGCTCTTTCTTCCCCCTTTAGGGTTTACTTTGAAGCAACTGACCTAATGTCAAAAAATATTATTGGATAGGGAACATTTAATAAAACAAAGCAAGCAAGAAAATTTCAAGGGTCCTGATTTCCTATCACAGAGGTGCTGGATTACTCTGCAGCTACTTGGAATAGTACCTGCAATAGTCTAGCATTTAGCAGGAGGTGCAACCACAGAAAATGTCTCTAACACAGAATGAGAAAAAATTCCTGGCATGTGCAAATCCTGTGAGAGGTGAACTCTGTCCAGTCACTGTTACATGTTGCAAGAAGTTATAACACAGGCAAGAAACATGTCTACATAACAGAGATCTGTGCTACAAGCTCCCTTACAGATCTCCCACACAAAAGAGATATTTGCTGTGCAAGTGTCAACCCCGTTCATCTTTAAGACCCAGGCCCTAGTACAGTAAACCAAGCGCACCTAAGTCACAACTAAAATAAAAATAATTAAAGGGAAGTAAAAGAAATGGTCATCCATCCTGCAAAGGTATCAGGGCAGCCCAAGATATATATTCACTAACAACAATATTCACATGATGAGGTTTGCTCTTTTAGTAGACACAGCTTCAAAAGACAGCATGCATGAGCAAGACTCCCAGCTAACACCAGGAGAGGAACTGTCTCTCTTACAGTTTAATTTAATTTTCAATGTTCCACAAATCCAAAGAATGCACAGCTAAACACTTACTGTACATTCGAGATGTTGGGATTCTGGAAAACAGCTACACAGCTCTTTACTGAAGAGAATTGGTATTGTTTCCATCATTTGGAAACAACATTTTCTGTTTTAACTTGTTCAGAAACCTTGAACAAATCTAGTTGTCTACATTTGGGAACAGCATTAGTGTAAATTCGCCTTCCTTCTTCCGGATATGTAGAACACAAAGCCTTGATCATTAAAGAGAGAGACAAGTGCTGATTTCAATATGAATTACAGTCAGAACAGTTATTTGGTTAAGGACTTACCCCTACTCAGCTGAAGAACACCTTCCTTCTTTGTGCAATTACCTGGAAGAATTTAAGCCCTGGCTTTCTCTGTTGTCTGAAAGGTATTCTGCATGTAAACATTTTAACAATGCAGTTTATTAATGAAAATGCCCAGTCAGATATGTTTTGTGAATATTAAATTCCACATTGATATACAGCTGGGTATTTACTAGGAATCAATATTTGTAGCAGACTCTGACCCTGGYATTATATAGGATGCTTTGATTTTGGAACATGTAGCAGTTGTAGCATGTAAATGTTACAACTTTGTAGCTGATCCGTTAATTTATTTTTCATTAAGAAATGCAAATTTGTCATTGAAGCTTCAATGCCTACCAGGAAATTCTCTGCTTTTAGCTATCCTGTACTCTTCTGCTTTAGGTGGTTATGGCTGCAATGCATCCTCAGACCAATTTTTTGCCCAATATTTCTACTATAGTTGGAAATATTAAAGAAGAACTCCTAAGACTACTTTGACAGCAATAAGAAAACACTGAATTTAATGTATAAAGAACCTGGATCCTATCACAAGGTTCTGTATTATAATACTGTGCATTTCGTCTCGCGCAAATGATACGCAAAAAAGTTAATGGAGTTACAGTAGTTAACATACCTCCAGAGCTGAGAAATGAATAAAGTCATAAAGAGGCAGCATTCAACAGAGCCAATGCCAGGAACGGGAGGGGGAAATAAAATGTGAAGTGAAGGAGTTGCAAAGAGAAAAACTACAGGAAGGGCTTTCACAGATAAAAAGGGAAAGAAATATTTCAATACAGGAAAGATTTTTTATGAAGGAATAATATGGCCAACAATCTTAGGCAGATAGCTGTGTTGTTTGACAGGAAAAAGGGACTCTGTTTTGGTCTTAAAATAATTGAGCAGCCCCTTCACCATAGAACCAGTTATTCTCATTACAACCATGCCTCAAATGTTTTTGTCAGTACAAATGCATCCTTGGGCTACAAGTTAGTGGGGTTATTTTGTTCACATCCTCTGTGATAGCTATGTTTTCCATTAAAGTCGCATATTGCAATTATTTTATTCTTCCTGGAGTATCTTATTTTGACTTCCTGTTTGGTTGATGTTTTGCTACTAACATATATCAGTAGCCATTCTAAACATTTACCAAAGCGTAAGGGACTGCTCAACCAGAGCCTGCAGTACAGGCGTAGGGGGACCATGGGTTCGGAGCGGTGGGAGCTCTGCCAAGCCCTGCAGCGAGACAGCAAGCGCTTCTTACCCTCTCGCAGGGGTGGCACGATGACAGGCAAAAAGGCACAGACTAAAACATGGCACATGTAAAAAAAATGCACCAGTACTAGCCTGAATTTGGTTTCAGCCAGAATCCTAAAAATATGAATTTTTAGCATTTAGTATCACCTGCTTTGAAAACTAAAGCCCAGATACATTTTCAAGCCATTTTTTATCACAGCTGCTCTAAACTTTTATTGTTTGTCTTGAACGTTTAACTAAAAGTTTTAAGAAATGCCCATTAAAAAACTCCAACCCTGAAACAAAGATCTGCTGATGCTTTAGGATAAGAAATTTTTAATCACAAAAGAAACCCAATATTATTCCCCTCTTGCTAACCTTTCCTTACTCTTTTTATAGTCTCTCTCCTTACCTCACCCCCACCCCGCAGCCCCTCTCCTCCCTGCTCCTGTTCGCTCTCTCAACCAATCTTATATTCCGCGTCCTCCCATTGCCTCCCACTTTGGACACATATTCATGAATGCAAATAGCATCTTCCCAACAAACAAGTAACGGGGAAGAGGAAGAAGAGAAGAAGCGAAAGGAAATATGAGAGCCCTTAAATAGTTAATAATATTTACACTCTTACGTAAACCTTAATTTACAGATCTCAAAGTGCTTCAGGAAAGTAGGTGTTGTTGACTCCTTCATTATTCACGACAGTTCAAAGAATTTTTTTTTTAAGAAATCCATTGTTTTCTTCCTACACAATTTGTTAACCCTTGGCTGACACTGGACATGGTGTTGCCGGTAGCAGGATGAGCAAGTATAATTACCAGCCAGCCAGCTGAGCGTGTTTACGCTGAAGAGAAGACTCATCTCACATTTCCAACCTGTCCACTTCTCCTGCACCTGCGTTGTACAGCCTGACGGCCTCCAGCGCTGCCTGCAGAGCAGCTGCTCCGGCACAACAGCCATGTGTGCAACACAGTAAGTGTACAACACTTATTTCTCTGCTACCTAAATGACTTCTGCCTAAAAGACGGATTTGAGAATGACCTAAAATGAGGACTTCTGCCAAAATAAATTCTCTCCCACAAACATACTACTCTTTCAAAGGGTATATATGCAGTAATTCTGTATAGAATTGTACATTCCAAACAAAGCATTAAACACCTTAAACTCTAGTTTAAAAATTGCGAATTATTTCACCAATGACACCTTTTGTTACTTATTGTTGTGAAATGCTTGGCAGTATCTCCTTTCTAAGTCTTCATCCCTGAAACAGCTTTTGGAAAACTCTAGGTGAGTTACCTAAATGTGATCTGTTGCCATAAGGTGAGAGAATAAATCTGTTTTCTTTGAACTTACTTTCCGTACAACTAACTATCCAACATGCTAATTCTGTACAGATCTTTAAACTAGATCTGCAAAATTAACAGCAAAATCAAACCATCTCGTATTTAATAAATCTCAAATACAGTAACTTTCCTTGAAATATAGTCCATGAGCGGTTACCCATGATTATCATCTAATATTTCTGCCAGAATAATCAGTAAAGGCTCTCAGGTCAAGTCGTTCAAAGAACCAGGTGCGAGGACGTCCCTCTCTGGCGTGAGCACTACCATAATTTTCTTACTGCATTAGGCAAACTAGTTTTGCTGCATAGTTGTGAGATCTTGCAATTAGAAGACCTCTCTGTGCCCCACATCAGAAAAATTTTCTCCTTCTGTCACAGCAACTTCTCCCAGTGATGCCTGTGCCACATAAACTGTTTTGATCCAATCCTACTGTCTGTTAAAACAGTGGATGGTTTTGGAGGATTTTATTTGAGGAAAGATGACACTGTACGTGGTGCAGGAGCCATCCCCAGTCTCCTTGCAGTTTAGATTGAATGTCGGTCCTCAGCCTTCACAACAAATTCCACATGGAGAAATGTAATGCTTTTTTTTCTTTAACATAATTCTATTCCCATGGACTTCCTATAGACTTCAGGTGTCCGTCTTTAAGATGCATGTAATGAGTGACTTCACTAGAACAAGACGACAGTCTCCATCTGTTAACGGCATAGCTTCTTGTAAATTATTGAAAAGTAAAATCTACCGCAGACACATAATTACAGTTCCTATTGACTTACTTAGAAAAACTTACATGTACGTATGTAAGACATCATATGGACCAAGGCACTCGGGCAGTAGCTGCTTTTTAATGGTTTACAGTTCATCCTTTTACACAAATATTTTTGGCTTTATAAGGGGTAATTAAGGGAGTAATGAGACCAATATTTGCTTTTCCAAAGGAAGACTGTAATAGACACAACGTAAACCTAAAGAGGAATCCAAGACAGAAAGCATTTCCTCACAGCCCTCAGCCTTAGCCCATATGCAGGGTTTTCCCTGCCTGTTTCCATTAAAAAACAGAAACTGATGCGAGTGTTTTTACTGCAGTTCTGTCTCTTTATAAGGAAAATATGTAACAGCCTTTCATGTGGGGACACACAAGGCAGAACTCAAAGGTGTTGAATAAAACTCTGAACCTTTGGGCTCAGTGCTGGCAGAAAGATGCTTCGAGCAGTGAGGCAGGGAAAAGTAACCAAGGGATTTAAAAATCAAATCACAGCAAAATATTCTCTGCCCTGTTCGTAAGCTGAATTCATGGAACAGGAATTTGAACATTTCTTGGAAATATAGAGGGATACTTCAAGGATACCTAACTCCATCATTAACTTTTTTTCCTAAAGCAAACAGATCCAAACTTTGGCTGATCACTCAAGTCCAAAGAGGTAATACTACAGCAGAGACCATCTTGCTGTAAAAGGTGGATGTTGTTAACTATTAAAATCATTATGAACAATTTCTCTGCATTGGAAAATATAATTTCACCTCTCTAAAACAGATTGATTGATAAACCTCTGGATATATATTTTTTGGCTGCTCTCTAAAGCCTCTTCAAACTTAAGCCTAAATATTATGCTGACTGATGAGCATAAATTTCCTGGCATAATATGACCTAATTAACCTCTTGCTTTCGAGTCTTGCTAAGTATCTCTATCGCTATGTAGGAGCATAGTCATAATAATCCATTACTCAGCTAATGCACTTTCATTAAAATTGTTGCAGTATCAATAAAATGACAATATCACAAACATAAGACTTCCATTACTTTAAAATTAAGTGTTTCTTTGTTTAAGTAACAAGCATAAATTAGTGCAGCGAGAAGACAAGAATTACTTCTTAATTGTACTGGAAGGACTTTTTTTTAAACCTGAAGGTAACAAGTGTCATTTTGCATATATTAAGATTTAAAGAGGGGTGTCTGTAACAGCTGATGTGTAACTCAAGACTCACAGAGCTGTAAAACTGTAACTCTATGCTAATTTCAATGAATTATGTATAGCCCATTTACAAATACATTATGTGCTGTCCTTGATCCCCACACCATGCTCGGATTGATCTGCTATTTATTTATCGGCTTGGACTCCACAGGCCTCATAAACTGTTAGTGGTTACAGGAAATAAGATTTGACTTACCAGCCTTCTCCCCTGTTAGTCACAGCAAGGGTTTTCACATGCCATATACCACGGTAGCACTTTGTTTCATTATTATGTGTTTGAAAAAAGTCTGCAGAGCTTCTTTATTTGAAAAATATTGTTGAATAAAAGAAAAGAGGATGAAATATAGAGCTTGTGATATTCAGAGATATTCAAAACAGATATTTCAGAATATTTATTATTTATCACTTTTCCACAGACCAAAGCCCTTGATCAGATTTAATTGACCTGTGCTTGTAGTTATTCTTTTCACTGAAACTTAGCATCAGGAATAATGACCAAGACTTTTTTCAGCTCAGGTGCATTAAGGACCACAGAGCGCACTGCGCCTGGGATGCAAGCCTGTCCGAGGCGCTCGCTGGGAACTGCAGCCTGCAGGGACAAACGGTGCTGGGGATGTGGGTGGGAAGGAGGCGCCCACCTGTGCTCGCTGCCCCAGGCTGCCGCCCCAGACGTACCCCTGCTCCTGCAAGGATGCTCAGTGCACACCCCAATGGCCGCACCAAGGCCTGGGGGCAATCGAGCATCAGTTTCTAGATGTGGTGCCCTGGGAAACACATGGCTATTTCTCATGAATGAGTAAGTAGTGTGAGGAAGTAGAAGCCCTGGAAAATGGGAAAATAGCGAACTGTCAAGGTTTCCAGTGGAGGTTACAGTTGTGATTGCACACACCAAACAAGTGCACAAGACTCGATCCAACTCCCTCCCTTTTTACTCATAGAAGAAGCCCACATAAATGCTGTTACCAGTTGCAGTTTGTCTTTCATGTCTGTGATACGTCATGCACTTGCCTACAAAGATGAAGCACTCCTACGTAGCAGGATATTATGGAGATGAAGACAGCAAACCATCACAGCCAAGGCTAGCGTGAGGAAAAAGAAATAGCTCCCACAACCCATTTATTTGTAATCAAGCACGTTATTGTGTCTCTTTTACTGACTTACTGATATTTCCTCTGGGAAGTCACTGCTTCTTGTTGTATTAGTCCCACCATTTTCTGAAAGGTGTAGTACTTAGTATGTGGGCAGATTCAGCTACTGGTTTCTCACTTTGAAGATTAAAGCAGACCATAAATAGTATTAATGCAAAGCCAACACGATCTGTTCAGGAGGCATATAGAAGAGTTTCCAGCACCTTTGGTGTATTCTATAAACAAAATGCGTAAGGCTAATTATGTCTGATAATAGTATAATAATAACATCTGATGTTTGTATAGCGCATTGCACATTAAAGGGTATTAATCTGTTACAGCATGTTGAAGATGCAAGATTAAGAGAGAGAGAAACGGTTAAGAGCAATTCCTGGTGAAGGACAGGTTGATGTTACCTGGGATAGATACCATACCATACATGAAATACCAACACGTCTCTATTTTGCAATTCTTATTTTAAACTTTCCAGACTTCAGGTGGCCCTGAGCTTAAAATTGTTCTTTGAAGGGGAGGTCAGGAAGATGCTCATTTTGAACAACCATTTCTGAGAACTTTCTCTACTTGAAAGTGCTTTCTTAAAAGAAGTCATTTAGGGCATTTTTATCCATGCCAGTAAGCACAGGAACGTTGGGGTGCACAATTTGAGAAAGCTGAAAAACTTTCTGCTGAGTTGTTCAAGATGTGCCACCTCTCAGTCAGGTGAGAGCATCAGGTCGCCTCTACCCGTGGAGCAGTTCCCTGTGACTCCCTGTGACCTCCTGGTCACCCGGTCAGGCTGCCCACAGCACCCCAGCTCACGCTGCTGCTGTTTGAAAGAACATTTGGGCTTACACAAGCTGTAAGGAAATGGTGGAAACCTTCCTGCCCTAGCCACAGCCCCTGCTGGGATGCCCTGCTTTGAGCTGGACCCCCCGGACTGCCATCAATGTAGAGCATCCTCCCACCAAACACCGTCCTCCTCTGCCACCCAGGCAGGCAGCCGCGCTGCACCAGGTCCCAGGGCAGCCTGGCCGCAGCAGCCCGCAGCTGTCCGATGCTGGCTGAAGAGGTGAATTCGTTGCAGGCGGGAGCAGTCACGGGGCTCACACCGCTTCAGGTGCAGCGGGCGGCTGCTGCTCCATGGGATGCAGGAGCAACCCAGCATGTCGGGGCTGCTCACCCCATGCAGCTGTCCCAGCGTAAAGTGCCAGCGCCTGCAAAGATGGACCACCCTCTGGGACCAAACTGGGGGTTCACAGCGCAGTGATGAGGAAGAGATGGTGGTGCCGCTAAGCCCCATAAACTGCGCATCTGACAGCTTGGTTGTGGTTTGCAAGGACAGGCATGCATGGAGGGAGGGAAGGGGGATGAGGGCCGAGGTGTTCTCTGCACAGTCACGCTTGCTAATGTGTGAGTTGGTCCTTGCTCTCGGCCACCAGCAAATCCAGCTGTGCTGTAATTTGTTGCTACACAGAAACATTCACCAGCTCTAACACACAGGGTGAGAAGTGCAGATCTCATCCTCCCCAAAGAGTTCACAACCGGCCAGAAGGAAAGAAAGTTCACAGACCCGGAGGTTCAAGGCATAACATGCTGATGCTTTGTCTAGTCCACAGATCCCAGTGATACAGTAGAACTGTACACGGATAAGAAAATGCATCGGTTTTGGGGGGCTTTGGATTGCAGGGATTGCAAGAAATGTTTGAAAGATACAGCTCCACCTTTTTATTTTTTCTGTTCTGAATTAGGACAATCTGGATGCTAAGGCCATGTCTGCCACAGTATTAACTCTGGCAGGTGGAACAAGCCTCACTAAAGGAATTTTAGCCTTGGCTTGAGATTCAAGAAGTAAAAATGTGGCATTAGAGACACAGTGGAGTTTCTAGTGTTGGAAGATGACTCCTTCAGTGCTACAGAAGAATAGGGAGCCAGAATTGGCTAGATAAGCTACTCTCCCTAGACTTACTCCTCCAGCTAATGCAAACAACAGTTGACTGCTAATATTCTTGCCATCCACCCATTTTGTATTTTATATATGTTTAGACTGATTTCTAGTATTGCAGTCCTCAGTGTTTTTTGGTATGATGCTCTGAACCTTGTTAATACTGATTGACTGGTATACATCTGTCAGATAGCTCTTCACCAACATCACACTTCTCACACTAATACTTCTCCTCCAGGTTTAGATATTACTTCCTTTCTGAGAATATGCTCACAGTTTCACAGGAACACAGATAAAGCCTAGAAAATAAATGTTTTTATTCCAAAAATTTGTGGGTTAGCACAACCTACCTGCACTTGACTTTCTGTTTTATCAGCCTCCATATGTTAATAATTCTTGCTTTAAAAATTGTTCTGAGACCTTGCACACTACGACATACCTGTATCGGTTTGATCACCCTTTTCTCCCTTCTTACATGGATTACGTGCTACAGTCACTATTTCCAGTCCTGTTGTCTCCCTCTTGGACTGGCAGACATTGAAGCCATCTGACCCACAATTCCCTCTGCCCATTATTTCAGAATTTTGGCTCACAAGTAACCAGCCTCCCCAGCACACTGCAGCTCTTGCTGCCATTTCAGATATGGTCCATATATTCCCACAACTCTGACCCTAATAGCTACCCTACGTTTTCCCCCAGGAAGAGTAGTCTTTTTCTTTTTTCCCCTCTAAGATGCACTGTTGACTTGGTGATCAACAGGAGACACAGATACCCACATAGCCAAATTTCTTGTAGTGGTAAAGAAAGGAAGAAACCATTTGAGCAACATTTAACAAATCCACTTACCTAAAGCCCATCATGGAGTAGATCCTCCCTGTGCTAGGTGTATAAGCAAAGACAAATCATCTGCTGTTTAAAGACAAAACACACACCTATCATTTCCACAGCCAGAAAAGGGTTGTACAGAGGATTTGTTGTTTTACACTCGTGAGCCTTTTGAGGCTCTAGGCTTTTGAACGTAATATCACTTTTTTAAATTCTCTTTTTTTAGGTAGATCTTGGAGGTGAGAACTGCCTTATAGAGCATGTCATCACCTCAGCTGCTGTTACATCAAATAATAACATGTAAGAGCACACTGCATCTAGGATTGCACGTGCAGCATGGGAACTCACTGGAAACCCTTATTCACCAAATGCAGTTGCATACAAAGCCATGTGTCAAAAAAGCCTGAGAAACAAAATGGGGGACGCTTTCAGTCATTACAGTAAATACTTTCCTACCTGACAGCAGAAAAATTTTATTTAGTGTGTCATGCGGAGCAGCTGGCATAGCCTTCATCTAGTGCAGCCTTCATCTGGTGCCAAGTCACACAGCTCGTGCCTTGGAAAGGTACCTGCTGAGTTCAGGGCTACTGCTCACAGTCAAAGACACACGCAGACAGAGCCAGCTCAGGATGGCTGCTAAACTTGCAGTGGCAGGTCTCCTATGCCCTATGAAAAGGCCAGGACAGAGGAAGACTCTGAGGAGGAGGAAACCACTCCATAGCCCTTGAGTACAAAACCAGAAGCTAGAAAAGCTCACAGGAAAGTCCTCCCACCTTTCCTGGGAACTTGGTCAGGCTTGCCGGCACAACTTGAGCCTTACCCAATGCGGAAATCACTGGGTAGGAGAACCAGCATGGCAGATCTCAGGGACCCTGGAGAAGAAGGAAGCCATGCTATCACCCTCCACCTTTAAGCCCTTTCGATTAACTTTGGTTTTCTTACATTTGATTCAAAACAGCTTGTATAATGTATTACTTATATTTTGTAGAAGGCCAGCACAGTAAACACGGGCTTGAATTCAACAATAGTGTACATAAAGGTAATCAGGAACTTGGGACTGAAATCAGATATGTCAAGACATTCATCACAGCTTGATGGAACAACATAATACTCCAGTGTCTCACCGGCCACATATCCAGGGTTTTGTCATTTGAGTGCTTCAAGAGAAATGGGAGCAGATCACTCAAGCTGCCTTTCTGAAGCATTGCCTAAAACCCCAATGAGTCAGGAAAGGAGATTAGAGTTGGAGGTAGGTGTTTGGGACCCTCCACTTCTTAGGGAATGCTGATTTGTCAAAACTCTTTGTGATTCATACATTTCATAATGATAAAACTTCTGAAGGAAAGGTTTCTTGGACGGGAAATTGGACTGTTGCTCAAAAAAGAGGAAAGGTTTGTGAGATGTGAGCCCAGAGAGTTTAGTTCATGAGTAACTCCCAGTAAGGCTTGACTGTACATCCTCTTCTAACCACAGCTATTCCATGCAAATACCTGTGGACAGGGTCATTTGAATAGCAATTGCTGGGGTCAAGAGCTACTTGAGCTCATTTTCACTTGAAAAGATTAGGAGTCGATAACCTGAGCAACTCAGCAGCAGAGCTGGCTTTGGAGCAGAGGCGGCCATCTGGCAGGGGCCTGAAGATACACCTCATTTAGCTAACGCAGTTGCCCTTCATACAATGAGGAGTGACCAAAATTTTCAATAGCAACCAGCATACCAAATTTTGTATGTTTAACACCAAGTACCAGTTGTCTGGTGAGTAAGACTACAAAGGAAACATGATAAGATTAGAAATGTATATCTTATATTCACCTAGTGGTCAGAAAATAGAGAAAACAATAGCCTTTATGTTGCCCATATCGGATGTGTATCACTCTTGGATGCAAAAAGCATTGAGGACCCATGTGTTAAAGAAATTTTGCATCCTAATAATAGCAAGTCACAGCAAAGCTCAGAAAATAAAAAAAAATCATTTCTAGGCAAATAAAACATAAAGGTTACAATAAATGAAAGTTTAAAAGTCAGAAATTCAAAGAAGGGAAGGAGGAGAGAAAAAAGATAAGGGGTATAGACAATAATTACTGTACCACGTGAAGAATGTAGTTAAATACAAAGTTTAACATGCTTTAAAAAAACCAAAACAAACAGATGTACAAAACAGAGTTTCCAATTTTGATCATTTCCTTAAACACGTCTCTTCTACTGACTCATAGGAGTAATTTGAGGACAACACTTTTAAGAGATGCTCCCATGGAAACACCCCCCTCATGCCGTTGCTTGCCATATATTCCAGATACATAAGCAAACTATAAGATAATTCCACCTTTCTTTGAGCATTAATTGATGTTAAAATTCCCTTTTCTCAACAGTACTGCTGTTACATTCATATGATTCAGATGTTTAAATCTGATTAGATCTAACAGTGACTGTTTATAAGAATAACAAGCAATTGCCAAGAAGAGGTAAAAAGTACTTATGGATGTGATGAGTATCATCAAAGAACTCAGAGATATGTAGAGTTTAATGGCATTATTAAAAAGCTGGCATTTCTAGTGATGTAGACCAACAAGAAAGTACATGACCTTTCTAGTGCTGATCTTAACTTCCTCTGTTTAGAAAAATGCAGCTTCTCTGTAAATCCCTTATTCCCACTGGAGAAGGAGAAAAAGAAGATATCTCTAAATCTGGTATTCATCCAAATGCTAGGCAATGAGACAAAGTAAAATCAGTTCTTGAAAATTTGAATAACGTTGAGCTGAAGAGAGAAAGACGGCAAGCTTTCAGCCAGTCCTTTCAATACTGGAAATTGCCCTCTAGTAGCTTCCACTCCATAGAACAGAAATAAAGGACATTATTGTTTTTACATGGAAACACATGTTGAATATTTACTTTAAAACCAGGATTTTAATTGTAAGATATAGCTACTGACCTGTAACTACTTTCAATAATTTCAGCTTGCATTCCTTATTTCAAGAGGACCTAACAACAGAGGTGGTATTTTTCATTCTTGTAGTTCTCTTGAGCTGGTTCCTTGTTCTCATTCTTTCTTTCATCCTCCCAAGTGTAAAGACTGTCTGACCACTGGAGCAACAGAAACACTGAGGTTCCTTTCTAGTCACTGGAAAAACATGGATACCTCCAAAAACTGTTTCCTTCACCTACATAAAAAACTTTACCTAAAATAGATTGATCTGCCTTCTGTTAACTGTAGGCAGCCTGGACTACTACTGGTCTCTTCAGAGGCTAAGCTCGGTGAAATGAATGCTAGCATAATAGTCACTGTTTTGTCATAGTCTAAAAAAAAAAAAAAAATTCCTCTAAAATTCCTGACATCTGTATTTCACTTACCTCCACATGAAGACTCTCCGTTTCAACCTATGGATAAGAAAGCTATAAAAGCACTAAGCAATACACAAAGGTGCTGGAAGCAGTCCACCTGCATCAGCCTGGCATCAGACTGGGCCAGCCTACCTTCAGGTACTTGTGTTATGCCAGTTCTTTATATAGCTTTACATTGAATGTGCTCAGGCAAAAAGAATTATGGGGGTTTTATCATGTAGGGTTTATTCTGACAACATATACCTTCTACTTTCTACTGCAGGAAGTCTTGGGGGTAATTTGGAAGATGCAGCAGATAGAAAGGCACAACAAGAATATTTGACATCCAGAAAGAAAAGAGAAGCAATTGGGAATTGCAGAAGAGCACAGGGCTGCATGCTTGTGTTAAAACGACTGTTAGAGAGATGATGTAAAAAACCTGAGAACCGGTAACCAAGAGAGTTTTAGCCTCACGAGGTTACTCTTGCTGGTTTCCAGTCAATATCAACCAATGGAGAGAGACCTGCTCTTCCAGAAGGTGTTCAGTGTAGCAACTTACCACAGTACCACTGCTTTTTTCTCTGCTAACTGAAGAGACAGCCTACAAACATTTGCTCATTTGAATTCTTTGCCTAAACTCATTTTCTGAACTAAATCAGTATACTGTGACCCCTGCTGACTGATGGGTTACATCAGGGGAATAACCTTGGTATCTTGAGCTCCCAGAAGGCAGTGATAAGTGACTTTCCTGTCCACTGGACTAGGTTGAAGAACTTGATGACTTTAGCAGTGTGGCTTCTCCTTGGGAGGATGGGGCTTCCTGAGAGAAGAGGACTAAACAGACCAACCCCACCCTTAAGGCAGTGGGGTAAGGCCAGAACAGAGGAGAAGCAAAGCACTAAGAATATTAAGGGACGGTCCCTCAAGAAGGAGAAGAAAATAGGGGGAAACCCCCCCACCGTGTTTCCAGTTATGATGTAGACTGGACCATAGTCTGAGCTTGCTGTCTACCAATGACCTTTGCAGAGATCTGAGATATATTTATGTGCCTCATGGAGTCAGTATGTTGACCTACTGCCAAACCAGCTCCAGAACTACAATAGTGTAACTGCATCACCTAAGTAGTGCTGCAGAGAGGACATTGTAATTAGTCTGGAGATAGTGCCATCCTACAGCAGCAATACTCTTCAGGCGCCCTTGTGCTGCAGCCACATTAGTGCGTTGTACCACACTCACCTGTCTTGGAGAGTTCAGCTAGGACGATGCACAGTGCTTTGCAAACATCAGCAGATACCACAGGGGTGAAGAAAGATTGGGTGTTGACTTTTGAATTACACAGTTCAGGAAAGAAATGTCATGGGATATTGAAACATAGTAAATACTCAGGAACTCTAATTTATGTCCAACTCGCAAGAAGGAAGCAAATAACAGTGCCCCAAACCTAATGGCATGCAAAGCATGACAAAGGAAAGATTCCCCATTGCTCAACTGTTGATTGTACATGCTACAGAAACCTCAGCTTTGCCCCTGGTGACAAACAGCATGCAAGGTATGAGGAGATTACCAGCCAACGCTCTATGATTGCAAGCCAAAAAAAAAGAAAGAAAGAAAGGAAAAATTAGATGTTCCCTATCGATGAAGAGATGCCATTCTCAGAAAAATGGCTAACTCCATAAAACATGTGGTGCAGCAGAAGTAGTTAAGAAGCTCTGCTTTCCCTTTTAAGTAGTCGGGGGATTCATCTCTGTACAGCTAAGATCCCAAACTAAGCCAAACCTAAGCAACATTGCTTGACTTTAAGCAAGTGAGAGGAAGACTGGGTTTAAAATAAAGGCACCCTAAAATATGCATGTCTTGTCTAACTCCACTGTTTTCATTTTCCACAGTAGTGGAACTTTTTAGGTTAAAAAAAAAAAAAGCATAACAGACTAATAGCATAACAGCCTCCTGTTCAATATAAAGAGTAGTCCAGCTTCACCATTCCCATCAGCTTAAGTTTGTAGTTTGGATTTTCTGTAGTGTATTTCTGGTATTTCTAAAAGAACCTGAAAGAGGTTGCATCAGCTTTGTGCTCCAAGGAGCTATGCCTATTGCTCTGGATCTATGTGTATGTTGCAAACTTCTATATAAGTATTATATACTTATAACTACTGTTAAAATTCAACATGTATTCTAAAGCAGTTTCAGTTATTCCAGAAGTAACATTAAGACTTTAAACAGATGCTTTTACCAACTTTGTACACCATAGTGCTGATTAAGAAATACTAATATATGTAGGCCTAGATATGAGAATTTGTTGCTCCACCTGTAAGCCTATAAAAATGTATAGTCATGCAATATATGACACCCAACCCCAAATGTGTGTCTTTAGCCTATTTATTCACATTCAAAAATCTGATTATTGATTTCTGTTAGACTTCTGCTACATTCATAACTATGCTGAATTTATACTACACCCATTTACAAACTCAGAAACAGACCATACAACTCTTTCCACTGATATTGGTGGAATGGGATGTTAACAGCTTCTGGATGAGCAAGTGCCGGCCAATGTTTGATGGAAACTTCAGAGAATTCAGCACAAACATAAGACTCATTTGCATCCACAAAAGTGGGAAGGAAATGGGCAAGTGTTATATATCTGTGGTTTTCTGTGTTAATAATAATTAATGCCAGACCCCTTTTTTTTCCATCAAAGTTTATTCACTAAAAGCTTCATCCTGCTCAGACTTTTCAAATGGACTCCCTGACTTCCGAAGAACTAGTCTTATATCGAAAGCAAGTAGGACTGCAAGAAAAATTGCTTCATGAGATTACAGTGAAAGTGCCAAGGAGCACATAGTGTTGAACAGCAGTGGGTGTCTCAGGCTCCTTGCTTGCTTACATGGGTCTCCATGAACTGCTGAAACAGAGCACAGATACCCCTGAGGGAGCAGAATTCAGAGGGATTAAGTGGGGCCGCCACATCAGTGCTAAGCAGTGTCTGAACTACCAGGTCGTACGTGATAGGGCACAGCATTTCTCTAATGCAACCTTGATTTTGGATCCAAGCATGCAGTTCTGTGCAAAGGCACTGTTTATGAATAGATGAACTTGGCTTGGCACTACTTCAAGTCTTTCTTGTGCCATCCTCCATGGCTGGCGCTGACCTGTCCTCTGTGAATTAGAAGCCCAAATTCCACAGACATCTAATGAGACTGGTTTTGACATTACCAAGGGCTTCATTTTACTGTGACAAACACTCTTCTTCTGGCCAAAACAGTCAAGTTACAGGCACACATGAGGAACTACAACATCCCATGTTTCAGGGTACTTCTTCAGCATCTCTTATTCTCATAGCTGTTGTATGGTTGATCACCAACACTCTTCATGTCTCTCAGTATAATTAAAAATATATAATAAAATGGTATAATAACAATAATATAGACATAGCATAATAAAAATAGTTCCATTTTTAAAAAAAGAATAAAAATAGAAGCTAGCCTTGTAAGAGGAGAGGCATGGATGGGACTGCAGGCTGTGAGGTACAGGTCTCCATACCTCTGTTGCATGGGCAGCAGGGCTCCAGGGTCACACATTGCAGCTGTGCAGTTTCTGGAGCAACATAGAGGATGCTCACAATTACCTGATGAGAGGCTTAACCTTCAAGGCATTGGTGGTCTTAAATACTAAAATCTAGGCTCCATGCATTTGCTTGCACTTCAGCACAAAAACCCTGCAGAACCATCCTGCTCTTTTCTGTGGCCCTATAGCCCTGCTATTCACTTGTTAAGCTTTTCACCAAACACAGATAATAAATTTTCTCCATCATTTATAACACTCATTTTTGGAGGGTTTTGCTAAGAGCTACTTGTTTTGCTTTTGTATTTTATCCTCTGTGCTGATAGCCTCATAGCCAACAAAGCAGATGGAGCTGAAATACAGGTGCAAATATATAAGTAGAAAAGTGATGTTAATGGATTCCCCCATTTCACAGAATGGGAAAAGAACATGAAAAAGGTCTGCCAGAATACATTTTTTTACATCAGTTCTACTTTTCTTCTATTTT
Organism: Phoebastria nigripes; assembly: GCA_035582835.1. NCBI lineage: Eukaryota > Metazoa > Chordata > Aves > Procellariiformes > Diomedeidae > Phoebastria > Phoebastria nigripes. The sequence continues at coordinate 178,150 of JAYKAV010003480.1, read as the reverse complement.
GCAGTATCTGAATGACCAAATGCCTCCAGCTGGGGTGGCAATGAACTGCAGATAGAGATAGACAAAGAAGCTAAGAAGCCTAGATTTTTTCTGGACCCTGAAAATGTCAAATTCTGTGGGCTAAGCCTCTCTTGAACGTTTAACATTGCTTCATTCCTGCAAAGTATCACAGAAGACAGCTTTATGATCCAATTAAAAAAAAAAAAGTGTTTTGTTTGAAAAGCTTGTTAGCCTTTCAGATAAAGTCAGCTTAGCTGCAAACCTATCTATCAAAGTTTCATTTGATTACAAATAAAAAATCCAAATAAAAAGGCCAAACAAACACCAGCCAAACCTGAAGACTTACATACTAAGGGTTCCCAGATTCTCTCTTCATTTTCTTTGGCTTTGTAGGCATGATTATTCGTTACTATTTTTAGCACCAACAACGTGCTTCTCTGAATATTAACAAAACAAGCAGAGTCGCATTCCTACAATGAAAGGAAAGTCAAACAGACAATAGAGAACCCCAGGCTAGTTCTAGGAAGACTATGCACTATGGAAAGAGTAAGTCCAAGTAAACGAATAACACCCCCTGTGAAGTTTGCAAGTACTATGCCTTGACCAGACATGTGCAGGCGCAAGCTGGCATATAATAGGACTCAACTATCTTGATTCCTGGGCCAGTGATCAAAAGGCGTGTTTCTCCGTCAGCAATGCAGGCTCACCACCCACTGACTTCTCAGGGAAGAGCTGAAGCTTCCGCCCTTGCAGCCAAAAAGAAAACAATATCCAGAGAGATGGCTCTGGAAAAAACAGCCTTTGCAAGAAATGACTTAGGGAACAATAACAAATGAACACCAAGTTTTAAAGCTGTTTAACACCCAGAACTGCAGGTATCCGCAACGCTGACCAATTTAGCACTGCCTGCTCGAGACGTCTGAAGAATAGGTCTTATTTTGGAAAATTGAGAAAGTTGAGAGAGTACAAGCCAGGAGCATTGGTTTGCATAACACACATTGCAGGTAAAAGGGGCAAGTAAAGGGCTGCATTTTCGTGTCCTCGCTCACAGCAAGCAGCACCTTTCCCACTACAGTAGGCCTATTTAAATCACCTTGGCTAAAGAAAAGATTTCTCAACATAAATATCAGAATCTAATGGATGTATTTTCCATTTACAGACCTGGACCTGCTCCAGAAATACAAGAGGAAAGACTCCCCTAATAACTCAGAGAGGGAGAACAAGCAAAGCATGTTTAGGTGATTTGTCCCTGGCAGAGAAAGAAGCAATGGCATTGGCATTAGTTTATTAATAGGTTGGAGACTGCTATCCGCTCTGCTTTCTCCTCCAAACCAGAGACTGCAGCCGCCATACCTTGTTGCTTAATTGTGATGATAATTTTAATTGTTTCATCACCTGATAACATGCACTATACCCTTGAAATACATCCGAGAAAGTGTAGAGTTCTATTGAAAGTGTTGAGTTCTACTGAGCAAAAATTTTGTATAGATATAAGAGGAAATGATTATTTATTATCTCCTCTGATTTGTGCAACTGCAGTTTCTGAATTTGGCCAAATGAATTTGCATCAAACCCACAGTTTTAGATTAAGTTGAAGCATCTAGCTTACAGAAAAGACTTAGTCTTGGTTTAAAGAGACCAGATGATGAGAAAGCCAATACGTCCCTGAATTAACTGTTTCCGGGGTAAATGATCCTCACAGTTAAAAATATGAACTGTATTCCAAGCCCCTCTCTGTCCATCCTTAAGATCTTGAATATTTTTCTTGATACAGTGAAATTAAATATCTGGTACTATTCAAGTTTTAGCTTGAGCATACTTAAAAAATGTGTCTGCTGACCTGCCAAACTGAAAAATTCTCATAGAAGTTTTAAAAAAAGGATTTTAAGGGCAGAGCAAGTAATTTTTCCAAGATAATTTTTTACTTCAGAACTGAATGCTATAGTCAAATCCATGCACGAACCTATTTTTCATTTTCTGTATTCATCCTAGCATGTTTATAATTAGAAGATAAATTTAAACGGGTTTAAAATTGTGAATACATTCACAGATAAGAAATATAAATTATGCTATCATGTGGAAGAAAAACATTGCAAAAATTAAAGAATAATTTCTATGTCTATTTGTTTTGTTCTGTGGTTTCTCCTCCGTTATTGACCTTGCACATTCCTTCGACCAGACATTTCCCATGTCAGATAAAATTTTGATTAATCTTGGTCATGTATTTACATTGAAGACCATGACAGCAGTAGCTGAAAATCGGTACATGTACTAACACACTTTTTCCATAACTGGTAAAATTTTAATTCATCTCCACTGTGTATTTACATTCGAAACTGCATCACCTGGGACCAACACCAGCTATGCTGCCTGTTCATCAGCGGACTCATTTCCCATTGAGCAAGCAGCCGAATCACACAAACCTTATTCACATTCAGCTCTGTTCACCATCCCTCAGTTATAATGTCACCAGAGATGCACCAAAAGACTACATTATTCCTCGCCTGCAAAAGCATTTCCTTCCAGAGACAGCAGAACAATATTGTGGCCATGGAGATAGTGCAGTCCCTCTGCCTAAGAACAGATTTCTGTAAATCCACAGATGACAACCAAGCATCTTTTTTTGTTACTACATTTGCTTTTTTATTATCTTTGTTCTTTCTATAAAGTATTTATGGATATAAAAACAAAGGGGAGTTTAGTAATAACGAGTGCCAGGTTATGCACAGATGCCCCAGAAGGGACAAAGGGTGCGAGAGGTCCCTCCCCTGCCCCCATGCAGGAGGGTGGTGTGGCTGGAGACCCATGGGTGCTGCAGCTCTGCACCTACTAGCACAGCCCAAGGCAGGTACCTGGGCTCCCCTGCACAGCACCTGCCAAGGACCGTGCACCTCCAGATGTTGCAGTAGGAGAGACCAAAAAATCCCCGCCACACACGGCGGAGCAGCCATCCACTTCTAACCCCTGTGACGGGTGAGCAGGCAAAGGATTTGTAAAGGGGGTCCCATACTGCCAGCCCACACCAGCCCAGGTTTGTGAAAGGTTGGCTACTCCAGAAGCAGGATTTCTCAAACTTGTTGCTGTTATGTCTATACTTACTAAAAGAAAGGTATTGGGCCACACCCTATCTCATGCTAGGTGACATTCAAATGTAATGCAATATTTAATTTCATGAAACCTGTCTTGCTGAAGTTTGCAATGACCTCAGCCTAGGTGCTGCAACCTCACCTTCCTTTGACACAGGTGCTTGCACTCTTCTGCATAGGCTGTTGCCTTCCTTTTGCTTCACTGCCAGCCTTCCGCTTTTTCTTTTAATTCTCTTAGAGTTCTGATAAAAGGTGTTTGTCTTTCTGAGTCCTCTGCCACTTCTATTAGCGTCCTACAGGTCTTTGACCTTGGTTTCTTTCTCTTCACCTTCAAAAAATCCTCCTAGAATCTCAAGTGCAAACAAATTATAGCTACAATATCCATGCTCCTGAAGTGCTAAGGGTAGAGAAGGTCTTACAATTTTTTTCTAAAGTTAGACTCATTCACAAAATAAAAATAGTGTCTTGTGTTAGAGAGCTTCTGCAATGTTTTGATGACTGGTCTTCTATGTGACTTCCCTAAAACTTTATATACAGTATAAAAAATTAAACAAGCCAGAGCCACTAGAGCTGAATTCATTCATGTTCAGTCTTACAAGATGCACTTGAATTTCATAGAATCATGTATCTCGAGTTGAAAGGGACCCATAAGGATCATTGAGGCCAACTCCCAAAAAAACTGGGGAAAAAAACCTGACCTGATAGCGTATTATTTGAGAAATGGTATGTTATATAACAAAGACTTAGAAATAACAAGCAGCAGTATAAATTTTACACGCGCAGGTTTACATGGCTGTACTTTGACTTCTGAGTACATGCTACAGGCTTTTTATGCTTTCAGTTAATTCCTTGAGAAGCGCACCCACAGGTTACCTACAAAGATAACTGCAGTGTGCTATGCTTTGAGTGTTATGAGCATGGGAATAAAAAGCTATGACCGTTGTGAGACAAATCTTGGCCCTTCTGAAACAGGTGTCAAAATCTCTACTGACAACTCCAGCTAGCCTTTCATCGTCATGTTTAAAACCAATGGAGCCTATTTCTGAAGCTTGATAGAATATGTACAGTGTGCACTAGATGAGAGTATTTCTATGTTTACAGTAACCATAAGCAYTCCCAAAGAGAGCAGAACAATACAAAAGCCCTTAAAAATACCRACAATAAAAAGAAGTAACGGGTTTTACACTTAAAGTCATCAGAGCTGGCTCCATCTCAGCACAGCTCTGGACTCTGTGTGCTCCAGCACTGCAAAGCACACATCAGCCCAAAGCGGCAGGAGCAATGGCAGGTGGAACCAGCACTGGAGCTAGGGCCGGGGAAGCCTGGTCTCCTACGCCTGTGGTGGCATCGGTGAAACCACCAGGGTAGGGAGTGCCACTTAACCTGAACAAAGGTGTGTAGAAACAACAGATTGGGAGGGGAAACAAATTACAGTCTGGCAAGAATCGATTATCTAATAGTGAGGAGTTGCAGTCATAGCTGGTCATCGGGGCTGGCTAGATAAGGAGATTAGGGTTTAGAAATTAATAAATTGTCTAGGATGAGCAAGAAGGGAGACAGATCTGAGGAGGAGTACTGGTAAGGCTGGTAGAGAGTGTGAGACAGAGCCAGGAAACAGGGAAGCTTTGAATGGGGGAGGACACTGGGGAAAGAAATTATGCTTGAGAGGGAGGGAAAGATTAAGAAAAAGGGCAGTTAGGTGCAATAGGAACCAGCTAAACAAGCAAAATGGGAGAAAGATATTGGGGCAGTGATGGGGGATAGGACAAGGGCACCCCAGAAAGGAGAGTGGTGTCTGGGGAGGGGGAGAGGTTTGCAGGTAGGAAGCTCAAAGAGCTTGGGTAGTGATTTCCATAGTGAGCTCAGGGGGACATCTGGGACTGGCTGGAGGAGACTGGTAGAAGATACCTACAGAGAGCAGAGGAGATGACAAAGCAGCCAGGGTGCACAAGGGACAGGGCTAGGTCAGGCTCAGATTGGAGAGGCAGGGAGAGATGTGACCAGCTTGAGGAGAGGGAGGAGGTGAAGAAGCAATTGAGTCTGTGCCACCAAGTACACACTTTCCTTCAACCCCTGGGATGCAATCCAGCGCTTAGGAGCCTTTTCAGCCTTTCCCTGTGCCCAAGCTACAGTGCTACTTTCTATTTTAAACAGCAGCATGCTTGCTTTGAACGGGAGTGCCTGCAGGAATTAGTAGTTCATATCGTGTTATTAACCACCACCTAGCCCAGAAGCAGTTACGAATCTGTTACAAGAAACTTGAGGGTTTTTTGTACATCACTTTCTGATCCTTGAGTTTGAGTGGTGGTTTTTAACCTAAGTATAATGCTGTTTATTATACTAACGCTTATTATAGCAAGCGAGAACACAGAACTTGAAAAATTGTAAACAAGAACCATCAACATTATCTAATGATTCATCTAGCCTCGTTAAGGAAGCTGTATAACTCATTAAGTGTATTTCGGGAGTTGGTTTGTCATGAGAGATAATGTCAGACAGTTGACTTCTGCAAGGAACATTTTTTCTCGTTATTTTAATCTTAGAAAAATATTAGAATTACAGAAAAGTATAATTAATCAAATCTGTTTATTAATTTCATTAGTGCGGCAATGAATTAAATACAGTTCTCAGAGTAGAAAAGCACTTCTAAATCACTGTTTATCAACAAAGATGAAGTTGAGCTCAGAAGAGAACATCTGAAACCAGACAATTAGGCATCAGCTTGATGAATTTGTTGATTGTCTTTCTGGTCTGGCCACCAGCAGCTATCAACATCTAGCTACAGGGTAAGAATATACAGCCAGTGCAGGGGGAGGAGGACTGGGCTGCACCTTGGTGACAACCTATTCTCAGATCAGTTTACATCAGCAATGAAGACTGACCACTTTGAATATATCAACCGACTATAGATCTGTATTGCAATAACTCTTATTTGTGCTTGAGAGAACAGGTATTACATAAAACTGTTTCACTTGCAGAAGAAACCATTTCACTTGCATTTAGGGGGAAAAAAAAATTAGCCTTTTTTAAGACCACAGAATGACAATTTGAGGACCCAGTTTTCCTGGGATATATAACTTATATCTGGCAGGCAAATAGGAACAGTGTTGACAACGAAGTGATTTATTTTTTTGGATGTGAATCAAATTCTTTTTTGCTATGCATATGCTTACATATACATGTGCAAATATTCTTTGCGAAAGACAGCTTGATAGCTGCATGCCCAGATTGTTATCTTTCAGGAAGGGCAAAACCAAACTGAACCTACAGCAACCATAAAAAAGTATTTACTCACTAACCTGCACTGATATGTTTATGCCAAAACCAGATGAGGATCATGCACTCCCCTCAAAGAAGGCATTCATTATTTCAGGATGCCCTGTAAAATTGCAAGTTGTATTTCCTACCTTATCTTCATGGACTTTCCTGTCCTCCCCTACTTACCCCAATATTTAGAATGTCTTTCCTTGTGCAAAGCCCCTCAGGTGGTGGTTTAAGGTCTCCCACAGAGCAATGGGGAGTCATTCTCCTGTCTGTCCCTTGCAGGAGAGGCATTCGCTTTTGGTCTACCCCAGTGTTGTCCTTTGTGCAATGATCTAAAACCACCTCAGGTCTTGCGTTCCCCACGCTCACCTGACCATGGCCCTCTCACAGGGGTGTGTGAATACATCCTTTCCCCCTCCCTCCCCCCCCACAGATCTGCAGCCTCCAAATTTTGTTGATATCACCCTGAAAGTCCTTGTCCCCTACGGTGCCAAATGATCTTAAAGACAAAACAAACAAAAGCTTATTTAGGAAGATTTCAGGTGAGGCTAGGAGACTGAAAACAGAAGTATCACAAGTGTAGAACACAACCCAGCCGATATTTAGCTGGATACCTTCCGAGATGCTTTTGCCTCCCTTGCCTGAGAGTTCCCAGATGCATCCCATTAGCTGGAACCGGGAACACAAGTTTTACAGCACCAATGTGTCAGCCAGGTGTGGGCCAAGTTCTGAAATTTTCTAAGGCAAGTTAGTGGAGGAGGGAAGGTTGAGTCCCATCTTCCCCTCCCTCCATCAATTTTACAATTAGCATTACAATTGTAAGTTTCCTTTAGTACCTTCTTCTCAGTTAAGTGGCCTTAATATTGATAAAGCTTCTTGACAATTAATTCTATGTCAGCTTTCAGTGTTCCCTTACTGTGTTTGGGGTTAACATCTTAAAAATAAGACAAACAAGTTGCTAGTTTTGCTTTGTGAGCAGGAAGAAACTCCCTAGATGACACCCTATCTCTACTTTATGACTGTTAACTAATGCCTATGCCTTATCACACTGAATTATCTGAAGACTGAACCCTGACCTCATGTAGAAAATATTATTGGACTTAGCTTCTGTTCTGGGGTCTGATCTTCTCATTTAATGGCAATATCCTAGATAGATGGCTTCATCCTACACCATTTGCTCATCTCACAGCAGTTACAAGTTCAAAACATCAGTAAAATTATCTGTGAATTTTTCCATGTTTAACTATCTTCTTCCAGTGATGAAGTCTTCAAGCTTTTATTTATTTATTAAATTATGGCAATATTGTGAAAGATTTCATAATAAACCATTAAAATAATAATTTTCCTTCAAGGGAAACACCTGGGTTAGGATGTGTATTTCCAGCAGCAGATTCCTTGTAACAGCAAATAAAACAAATAGAAATTAGTAGCACAAATTCCTAATTCAGTTTCCTTCCTGCAACATCCCTCACTCCAGTCAAGTTCCTTCAGGCTGAGACCTCGAAGTATGGGATAACGCATAGTGCCTTCCTCCCCAGAAGAGCCAGAAAACAGAAAAAAAAAAAAAATTACTCTCATTTGTGCATTCTCCTCCTATTTGCAGCGCCCTCTTCTTCAGAAACAAAGCTCTTATACGTTGTAGGTAGTACCTTGCCATCATCCCTCCTACACAATTGAAGCCCCTACTCTTTCTCTGGTACCAGAGCTGCTGAAATCAGATCAGGTGTAAGGAGGAGACCATGGAGCATTGGCCCAGACACAGGAATCTGAACAAAGTTTTGTGCTTGGGCTGTCCATTTGACATGTACCAGAAAGTTGCTAAAACATCCTAAGAAAGATTAGCCATTTCTGGATGCTGTTACAGAATCCAGGGAACCAAGGACATGACTTTGTATTTTGAGTCTACTTTATAATTAATAGCAACTTCTTTTCAGGATGCACTTGCACCCACATGTAGGTGGATTACAATCCAAAATCAGAGCTAAAGAACATTGTTAGCTTCAAACATGAATTCAACACTGGATCAACAGTGCTTAGCAACTCTGGAAAATCACCCCTAGAACAAATAATTCATGAAGCTTGTGGTGTTTGGGGCTCCATATTCAAAAGGACACAGATTACTTTTATCAGTTACAGGAGGCACTAAGTGTATACACTTGCCGAAATACACATAGTAAACTATACAAAACAGGTGGAAGGGACACAAATRCTGTGCTGACTGGCGTGCTGAAGATTTTGGTTTTACCTCTATAAAATGATTTAATTTTGGTCTACTTCTCCAACACAGCTACATTACTTTCATGCACATGCTGTGTTTCTGCTCACTCTCCTACGTTTTACTTTAGCAGCGTTTGCCTCCTTCGTGTCTGCACTTCAGGGATGTTGCAGAGCTCAAGAACTTAAATATTAGCAGTTACGTATTCTAAGGAAGTATCAGGAATTGAGGATACTCACTTAAGAAACATGATGTGTCTTACTGTCTGCAGCCTCCTCTGTAGAACAGTCATCCTCCACATTTTCCTCTGGGACCACTTAAAGAAGATGAATCAACTCATAACTTGACACGCCTAATTATTACATGCTGGTAACGTTCAAGGATGCTGTCAGATAAAGATGAGGGTGTAGCCTCCATGTGAACATGCTTTCCTGCTCTGAAATCAAAGGCCTTCCTTTAATTAGAGTCATCTAATTAATTTAGGTCCAAATGAAGCTTCACAGGCAAGGGCAAATCCAGATGAAGCATCATAAATAAGCAATACAAATCACTCATTCATCCTATAATTATTACATGTTTTCAAAACAAGCCTTACAAGGAGGCTGAGGTCCCCTATTGTTTCTATCAGGAAAGGAAGAAAAACCTCCTTTAATCACCTTATTTTGATATATATTTATACAGAAGATGACTAAATGAATAAATACAGTAACCTAAAAAGTTTAGAAAGCAATTAAGAGAGGTTTTAAAATTATTTAAAATAGCTAAAGCTATTAGAATGATGGACAATCAAATCCTTCCCCTTGAAACAGTTCTGGCAATTAGCCTGTATTTCCTGACTTCCTGATCATGGAAAGGCTGCTCATATTTTTAATTTAGGCATTTCTAACAGAGCRAATCATTAATCCACCCCAAACATCACATTTCACTGCAGTCAGAGATTTGTGCTAGATGAGTTTACATGGTAAGTCCAAAATACAGTGGTATTCTGGTACTGAGTGATGGGTCAGCTGTCTAACCAATATTTAGCTACCAGTTCCCCATTTGCTTTGGTCCAAACTACCTTTCAGTACATGCTAATCAGTCCACTAATCCTGGCAGGAAAGGATGGCAGAATGAGTCCAGCATTATTTTTCCAATCTTTCTTTTTTGGGGTAGAAAAGAGATGCAGCTGAAGGGTGCTTTATTCTTCCACAGCTACACAGGCAACATAAGGCGAATGAGATGAGGAGAAAGAAAGAGCACAGCAGAGTGGGATTTCTGCCACAGGAAAACTGGCATGTCTCTCTCTCTTTGCACCTTAACAGTGCTCATCTCCAAGGTAGCACTGCTCACACAGACTATGGAAACATAGCAATTGCTCTGGAAAAAAAGAGCAGACCTCATGCCATGGCTTAGAAGGCAAAGCCCTGTGCAAGTGAAAGAAAAGAAAGGAGGAGTAGGGTCTCTATTCTCATCTCTGGACTCCCACAGCCCAGCAGCGCTAGTTTATCTGTGCTAGCACGTAGTACACTACTTTTCTTCAAGTTCTTTCAGGCATGTTCTGAAAAGCATCTTGAGTGATGAATCAGACAGAAATTTAGGGAACATAATAGGGAATGCTAATGAAATATTCACAGCAACTCTGCCATTTCATCTGAATCCATATAGAGAGAAAATCATTCTCCCCTCTTGATCTGGTTAATTCAGACAAACCCCACTTTCAGTTAGAGCAATTATTTGACTGAAGGAGTAGATTATAATGACCTCGGAAGAAGGTCATTAAGCTTTTTCAAAAGGCAAGCCAAACAGGTTTTTRGAGAGAAGTAATATTTTAGTTTTTTTCAACCAATCAGTTGCTGTAACAGACAAACTTTCAGAGACTGAAGAAGCACTTTTCTTCCTTAAAGTCACTCTGCTTTTTTCCAGCTATATCTGTTGTTCTGATAAAATACATTAATATCTCCCTATAAATATTGCCTTTCAGAACATTGCAGATGTGTCAAAACTACCACTACAACAACTGATTGTGATAGGTTTGTATAACTAAAGAGTCATTTTAGGACAAACTCTGAAGGAGGATTAAACCTGTATTTCTGAAGTGCCAATAATACAGCCACAGCATTTCAGACTGCACAAATGAAGAAAGTACAGATTTAAATAGGCCAAATGAAGTTATTAGTAAGCAAAGTACGTTTCCCCAAAGCACTTTTAGGATGAACTCCAAATGGTCAAAGCATGGGACAAGATTACTGACACTGGCTGACCTACACACCTTCATATCAGAAGATTCCCAAACATAACGATTAGGTCAATAGAGAAAGCGTAATGAGGCCTCCGGCAGGTCACTAAGCAGAAGACACTGGCATTTGAAGTGCGCATCTGATATAAAGAAAAACATTGCTTGAAGGCTCCCAGAAATAAATGTTTACTTAAGATGAAGACAAACAGGAATTCAATAGCAGCTTTTACAGTTAGAGGACAATGAATCCTGTAAATATTTTCCACTCATTCAATTTAAAAATAAATCCACCTAATCTGTGTTCACATTTTCTGCATTTGCTCTCTGTTCTTATTATTGCAAACCATCTGAATAGGTGGAATATTCTTAGAAACTGACTTTTAAGCAATTACTACAAAGAGATCACTTCGAACATATGGCAGTAAATACACACACTGAAGGCAGACTGACCAAATGTAGCCTAAACAAGCAGAGGGGAAAAAAGAAAAAGCAATCCTGTGTAGTCAAAATATGTATTAAAACTAATGGGTAGAGCTGGCTTCTTAAGGCCCATATTCACTCCAGCCACATGTTCCCCCAGCTCCTAGTCTCCCTAGTAGCACAGTGAGCCCACAGAAGGTTTCTGAAATCAAACTTCACAACGTAATTCCTCCTTTCCCCCCCCCTCCTGTTTCATATGAAATAGTGGGTCTCACAGCTTCTTCTTAAACAGCTTCGTCTACTCAAAGAGAAAAATGCTTCTTTCTTTCTTCTCCAGTTGGGATCTCACACTTTTAACCGTCCCAGATCTATTCATAGCTGCGTCTAACAACTGAAGGACCAGCCAAGAAGGCATGGCAATATTCCTTTAACATCACATCAGAAGTAGTAAGAAATGGGGAAGTACAGGTTTAATCAGAAATCTTAAGTCCCAAATACGGTCTTCAGCTGAAATAGAAATGACGTAGAGGAAAAAGGACAGTATCAAAAGCCTTCTATGGTTTCTGTCCCCTGATACAAAATTAAAGTTTGGCTTTGAAAAAGTAATGAATGTGCCAAACACCTGGACCTTTAAAATAATTGTAGTGTTTTATGTACTAAAACATGCAAATTATCCAGCAGTCAGGAAGTAGTACCACCAAACTTCTGAGGGTTTCTTCCCACACAGACCCTCTTTCTCCTCTCTAGGTATTTTGTTTGGCCATTTCTCTGTGTTTTCTGGATGTTAGGTAACTGCTGCTCCAATGGGGCTATCAAGTATCTGGAAATCCTTCATAAATGGCTGCTCTGCATATAAAGACAGACCAACCCTACAATGTGTGCATAGTCACTGCAGCAAGCAGGTTGAAGGCCAGCAATTTTTTATCCAGAGGCAGTAAAAATAAAAATCATGCCTTTCGCCAAAATCTACACCAATCTGTTGTGAGCATGGTTCAGGTCCACATGTATTTCAGATGTGCTCATAACAAAAGGAGCACATGCCCAAATGCTTCAGTCCCATTCTCAGGAAAAGATTCCTGACTGAAGCACAGATTTTCAGAGATACCTGCCTGGTGTGCAGAACCTCTCATAGACACTCGAAACATTCAGTTAGTCCTGGTGAACCCGGGAACCAATGTAGATTTACATCATCCAACAAAACTTGAGAATTTTTTCTGCACATACTCTCCCTGTGCTCATTAGAATTATATTAAAAAGAAGGTTCAGGTTGTTCTTTTACCAAAAACAATTCTACTTGATAGAAAGATATGAAGACATGACTACCTACATGAGTTGCTGTAAGCTAAGGTAGGGTGTGGAATAACAGCACACTAGGCATTTCACRAAAACTGCCCTTGAGCATGCCCTTATCACATGGTGCCAGTGAGCTGACTCCGCTATCACTGGATGCACGGCAGCTACTTCACATGTGCTACCAAACGGGAGTTGTATGCGTAGGCTCTCACCAGCCAGTAGCTTATTTTTATAAATCCAAACACTTCCACCACTATGCCATATCTTGTTTGTGGATCCATACACAGTGGTCCAGATTTTTAAAGGAACTTAGGCATTTAACTTGGCCGTTAGGCATTTAACGGATTGGCACAAAGCAAGACTATGCTAAGTCACTGCATATACAACAACAAGGACAACTGTCTAGATTTTCTTTTTTAATTAAAGGATTAAGAGATGCAGCACAAGACTTTTTAAAGCACAGCCCCACCTGCCTATGTGAACCTTTTGGGTTACCCAGAGCTAAGCTAATAACAGATAGCCTTATTAGCATGCAGAAATCATACTGGGCAGGTATTGGGAGACACCAAAAAGGTGTGTTCTATTTTAATTCACATTTTTCCAGATAGGAAAGCAACTTCAGTTAGATTTTAAAAAAGAGGCATTACATATTTGGCATTGCATTAGTATTATCAGCATTTGCCTGCAACACTTCGAAAATAAACCTTTCATTATGTCCAGACATGATTTACAGATACACTCCTTCGAATAGAAACACTGTGTTAATTTTAAGACAAATCCTTTCTTATGTCCAGATCTGATTTACAGTTAATTTCCTTCAAATAAAAATGTATGACGCAGATTTCCATTTGCTTTCTGCCAGAAACTTCTATTTTTAGATGCAGGGCAACTTTATACTCTTTTAATACGCCTACCACTCCTATATAGCAAATGGTGCAACTTAGTAAGGGCTGACACATTCCATTAGGTAAATAAATTCTGCAGAATTGCTGACAAAATTGTATCAACGTTGATAAGAACAGCAATGTGTTTGGACCTCCTACTTGATGGAAGCCTGGTAAAGAAAATTACTTAACAACTTCTTTTTTTTTCTTTTTTTTTTTTTTCTTTTTTTGGTCCTTTTTATACATGGAAATAAACCAGAAAAAAAGTAGCTCTCCAGGCACCACACTGGAACCAAATTGCTCTGATACAGAATGTCCTCCTGCATCTGCCAAGTTTGGGCTGCTCTAGAACCCTTCGCTGGCTCCCATTTGCAAGGCACGAGGTCTCATGTCATCAGCTTTGCCCAATATTGTCTCCACCTATGTCTCTCCCATTTCTTCCCACACTCACCTCCCACTCTCCATGCTCTGCCCAAATTACTGATGACTGACCCTTTTGGATTCTCTATCCACTCCCAACTCTGGACCTTCTTATATCCCACCCATGCTAACTAGAAACAACCTCTCAGCCAGTATCTAGCAAATATTTTCCCTCCATCAAGAGCACCCAGAAAAATCCTGTTCTGATAAACACTCCACTGTTAAAGATTATGAGGATATGTAGAAAACATGAAATGATATGTACTGTACCTTGTGTCTGACCCTTTGTCTGGCATACGTTTGGTAACATAAAGACAATATAGATAAATATTTTGTTAGCTAAAGGAAAGTACTTAAATAGTTTTCTTGTTTTGCTTTTCTTTTTCCCCAAAGTGACAAAGCTGGTTTTAGTTTTTCAATAAAAGTGAAAATTTGGCACACATCTGATACACCTATATGGGTTTTTTTCTTTTTCCTTCCCTATCTCAATATCAAGTCAAGCGGAATTTTCCTGATTAGAAAAAGTTTTTCTATCTATCTTGTCTCCGTGACGGCCTGTGTTTTATGTTTTATGCAATGATGACAACTTCAAAAACATGTATTTGAATACATATTGGAAGAGGAACACACATTTACTGCTCTTCCTGAAAATAAACAGCTTATTATCCAAAGTGTAGGAACACAAACAAAAAGGATTTAGTTTACTAATTTCATTCTCCAGAAGGCCTCTGCAACACAAGTTATATCACAGTGCAGTGAAGATCATGCAACTCAAATACTCTGTTTCAGGGATCTGTAACATTCCTTGCTGCAAGCTTCAGGGAAAGAATTAACAACTTCTGAGAAGAAGTTTTTCTTCTATTAGCTTAATAGTTTTGAATTACTTGAAACTGTGAATATTTGTCCAAATGTTTACATTACTGAGCAAATGTTAGGTAAATGCCATCCAAACAATGAGGCAACTTCCAGCAATGAGTAACAGAAATAGTGCCCCTTTTACATATTTACTTCAGTAAATGTCTAAAAGCAATCCCATAATCAGGTATTGCAATAATAAATGAAAGAGTCACTGGGAGGATCRCAACATTTGGAACGAAAAATCTTTCACCATGATGTAGATAATGTCTGTGTAGGAAGAGAGACTTTGTACTCACTTTCATTTCTCATGGATGTTCTCACTTATCTATTCTTCTCAACACTTCCAAATTATTTCCTGCTTTGACAAAACAAAACTATTTTTAGAGAATTTCTCAACTCCAGAAAAATGTTTTAAAATAACACTTGGAAAGCCTACTAGAATGAAAAAAATTTTTTTTTTCCCTGCTCAGTCTAATTGGCACTATCAAATATTTCCCATTTTATTTAAAACACTCCCATAAATTGAGAAAACAACATCCTGGAAATAATTATACTTAAAATAACCCACAATTCTGAATGAATAGGAAGTAATTTGAAAACACAAATGCAGTCTCCCTCACATCAATGACCAGCTCCTTCAAAATCATCCATTATAAAATTGCAAGTGCTTAAAATTAAGCATTAAATTTAGAGTTTAGTTAAGGATAGAATTATATAAGTGCATCCTTACTATTACATAGGTTTTAATTGGATAACGTGTGGACAAAATCAGAACAGAGTTTTACCTGTAACCAAAAGTCTAAGTTAACTAAGGAAACTACTAGATTACAAAAATACTATTTACTTATTTTTGCCATACAACTTTTTCTCTATTTTCTGCAGAACCAGTGAGCAAAGTTGAAACAAGAGTGTCACCTATGCACTTACACAGCCATCTGCAACATCGTGAATGCTTTTTCAAAGTCGATGCATGAAATTTTTACTGACTATCTATGCCTAAAACATTCCCTCACATCTCAAAACAGACCTCCAACTATCATGGAGCTACAGCACCTTGTGTCAGCCCACATTTTCAGAGGGCTTCTAGATACGTAGGAGGAATACTGAGATTTTCAATGAATGCAGTGTCTTCCTTTTCTAAAACAAACAAACAAAAAAAACCACCTCACAAGCCATGATCTAAAATGTTAACAACAATAATAATGTATGGTCTTTAGGAACACTACTGTAGATAACTATGAAGTTTGCCTTAGGGTTAAATAAGGTTATGACAGAAACAGTGGAAGTAGTCTCCAAAAATTAGACCAGAAAACAGCAACCCAGTGCCCTGATTGCAGAAACCAGTACAGGATTGCCACCAGTGCTGTTTCTCTATGGGCTTCTCACCTCAGACAAATCCCCACCTCGTATTAAGAGTTGGCTTAAGGAGATACCCTACCATCCCTGAGGCAAAGGCAGCAGATGAAGGCTCCGCAAGAAGCAGAGGCTCCCCTACCCTCTTACCACCAGGCAGAAGGAGGGGACCTAAGTGACCGGGGGGAATGGAAACAGGTCCCCGCTCGGGGTGCCAGGTGAACACCCACCTGGCCTCCCTCACCTTCCCAGTTGCCCTTACACAACAGRTATGGGGCTCTGGAACTTGAGGGCCAGGCAAATGAAGGTGTAGATGAAGGTCCATCTGGCGGGTTGCCTAGGGTGAGGCAGCCAGCCCCACGCATCATGACTGCCTCGGCCAAGAAAAAAAGGAGGGTAATTGTTGTAGGCGATTCCCTGCTGAGGGGAACAGAGGGCCCAATATGCCAACCGGACCCATCCCACAGGGAAGTCTGCTGCCTCCCTGGGGCCCGGGTTAGAGACATTACTAAGAAACTCCCCGGTCTGGTACGGCCTTCTGATTACTGCCCGCTATTGGTTATACAGGCTGGCAGCGACGAGGTTGCAGAGAGAAGCCCAGAAGCGATCAAAAGGGACTTCAGGGCACTGGGGCGATTGGTTGAAGG
>JAYKAV010003480.1:149644-160052 GCA_035582835.1 Phoebastria nigripes | reverse complement strand
AGGGGAGGTTTAGATTGGACATTAGGAAAAATTTCTTTACTGAAAGAGTGGTTAAGCATTGGAACAGGCTGCCCAGGGAAGTGGTGGAGTCACCATCCCTGGAAGTATTTAAAAGATGTGTAGATGAGGGGCTTCGGAACATGGTTTAGTGGGCATGGTGGTGTCGGGTTGACAGTTGGACTCGATGATCTTAGAGGTCTTTTCCAACCTTAATGATTCTATGATTCTATAATATGACCTAACGAGCAAGCAATGCCACTTCCAGCGAGATGACTGCACTGASAACTATTTTTCCTATATACAATACTCCCTCTATATACTTTGTGTAGTAGAAAGGGGATGCAACCACAGCAAACTGAATTAACCTTGCTGGTGTTTTACTGAAAGTGGCTCACTACAGATTGGACAATCCCACTCTAGGAAGTCAAGTTCAACTCAGATTACAAATTCAACCCAGCAGTAACTGAGCCACAAGGTACTGTTGTCACGAGTACATGCGTGTTAGCATGTCTAGAGGATGTTATGGAATAAAAAGTATATATAATGTCTAATGCAAGCAGAAAAACTAAAAGGGAAGTTTGGGTCTGTTACAGAACCTTAAACCTGAAAGTCTCTAGTTGTAACACAGAAAAAGAAAAAAGTCAATAAACATCGGGGGGAAAATGGAAGGTGTAAATTTCACCTACATTTGTTCAGGACACTCCCTGCACCGCCCCAGAAATTATAACTAGCAGGGATGCACTTGTTTTGAAGTTCTGCCTTGGTTCACTTTGAGACAACCCAATTCCAACACACCTACAGGGACTTTGGCACAGCTCCACTTCAGTAAAAGACAGCTTTTGCAATCAGAGTTCCTGATGGATTCTGTTCTACAAAATATGTAATTGGTGCTTTGGTTAATGCACTTTATTTCAACAAATTGTAAACATTTTTCTTGTATTTGTTTACTACTCCTCTTTGACTCTTATTGACTGTAAAGATCTACAGATTTCTGCTGATGTTAACGTTATGAAGTGAATCAGATGAGGATGTTCACCGACATCTTCTAAGCTTTGCTTTTGTAACACTGTTCAGTACTAAGCTAGGAGGGASGAGAGGAGGGAAGCACTCTTCCCTTGTTGGGAGATCTCCTTTGACCAGGACTTTAGAACCAAAGGCTGACCCTGGATCAGTTTTTGCTGGGTTAAGGACAGGGTGGCACAGGACTTTGGCTAGAGCTGAGATCGTGCCAGTAAAATGTCAATATACTCAACCATGACAGATAAGGTTGTTTCTTCACTCAGTATCGAGTGATCAAGCTTCAGGTCAAGCAATTGCCAGTAATCTACAAAGATAAAATATACTGGGGAGACAGGAAAGAGGAGACAGAGTGTCTCTTCACTCTCCTCCAGCTGCAATTTGTTTAAAATTCCTTACACTTTCCTCACCTCAATCTACCGCCTCCCTGAAAACCAACTCAAACCAACTCTCAGAGTGTCATTCTTCCTAAGCGAGCCATCAGAAYCCTTGATTTAAAATCAGATCCTACTTCCTCTCAACCTTCAGTAACTTCAAACTTCTCCAAAATATGGACTGCATTTTTATAAGGGGATATCACATCTGTTATTTGACATGTGATCATTTCAATACTTATGCCAACTACAGTGATTCTTCACATCAAAAAATATTCATTCTATTTTTAAAAGTATTTTAAAATTCAATCAATAGGAAAAGGGAGAAAACCAAGACACATTGTAATTAGCCATGTATTTATGGATCACCAGCAAAGTCCCTGAACGTGAATCTCCCATGTACAAACCATATCTTCTTATTTGGGAGCACAGCACACCATCAACAGCATTGTAGATCTCCCTGCAGTTGAAATAATACTCAAAATTTGTAAGGAAGAAAGTAATCTGGGTGTGAAGTAACTGAAAAGTGAAAGCCCAGTCACTTCTGATTTCAGATTAGTGGCTGCTTTTATTAGAAGGCAGAGAACAACCCTGAGACTTATCTACTAAGCAGGGAGCTTCAACTTAGAACATACATAGAAGTGAAATGTGTAGTTGGGAAACTGAAAGCCACTTGTTACTTGTAGGGCACCATTTTAGGAACATCAGTGTCTTTTTAAATTCCCATGAAGCACTCAGCTCTGCTGGTTTACATCTTTTTTTACAGTAGTCTGGACATTGATACCGAGTATGAGGAACTCTTTTTATCCATTTATTGTAAGTCATGATATCATTGACCCTGCATGACCACAATATGTCCAATCTCTGTCATAAGTTCTGGTGAGAAACCAGACCAAGAAGTAGGTCTGATCTAACTGTTGCCATAAACATAGTAGGAATTTAACAAAAAATTCTGCTTTTAATTGTGTCCAGGAGCCTCCAGTGACCTTTTACAGGGATAACCAAAGGTGAAATTTGGCACAGAGCAATTTGCTTTTAAGTTGCATTCAAACATCAAGATGATTAATAGATAGCACAGACAAATCAACATACTCCTAAACTCTGGACTGGTATTTTAAGTCTTCCAAAATGATCTCATCAGATATACTGCTGAAAATCTTTCCATCCAGTTCTTGCTCTCCACTTTCCCTTCATGCTCTCTTTAGACTGGGTCCATCCTTTCAATCTTTAAAAAACACCTGGCTACATCCACCCATCCTCTTTGCCATTATTTCTTACGTAATCAACACTGCAGCAGCAACATAGCAAACCATAAAGCCAGGCAGTATAAGAAGGGAACCTGATTTCATTTTAAAACAAAACTGATTTCATTCACTCACACCCTCATATCCACATACTCACAAGCATCTGGATGTGTGTGTCCAAGTAGCCTGTGCAAAATTCAAGTGCCAAGACTCCTGAATCCAGGAGGTCTGTCTAGGACTCCTTGTGACAACACAAAGAAAAAGGGACACCAGGTATTGAGTTCTTACCACTTTGGGCTCTTCTTAGGCTGGCAACCGTGTGCTAGTTTTGGATAGACCTTTTTGTAGCCTTTAGGAACTGTCAATAATCAGTCTGTCCATCTTGTCCTGCCTCCAAGAGTCATCAGGATTTGCTCATTTGCTCAGGTCCTTTGCCTCCTGACCACCTGCACGTAGACACATGCTAGGATTTTGATGACCTGCTAATCTAAGTGACTTCAACACATGCCATTCTTATAGCCCTTCTGCTGCTGTTGTTGCTTCTGGTACCTCCACTCCTAGACATTCCTGTTCATACCAGTCTTCACATGTCTATTACAATTCTCCAAAATTTCAGTGATCACCAACCATGGAAGAGAACTACAGAAATTATAACCCTCTGCAGAACAAAGCAGAGAAATTGTTTCAGTGCACAGCAGAACTGCACAGTATTTTAAGACAAGAGGTGAACTAACCATAATTTGGCCATAGGTTATAAACAGGTTATCTTCTGATATTAGCTTCTTTAATAGTCTTCTAATAAGACCATATGCATTCCATGTTATCTCTCTCAAGCAATTACTATACATTGAAAAACATTCTAGAAAATAAACTAATTTAGAAGAGATTTATTTCTAGGTACCACAAAAAAATTCAGAACTCTCATCTGCTTTACTCACTGGTTCATCTTCCTGCCTTAGTAATACTTTTTTTAAAAAAAAAAAAAAACAACTAGAAATTAGGGCAAATAGTATGTTGTTTTTCATGCAACTGATCAAAATAACATCACCTCAAAATTAACATACACTATCTGGAAACCACAGTGCCCACTGATGCCTTCCATCCTCCTTCTGCATTTCAATATTCTGAACATTAGCTAAGTAGTTGGAGCATTGAGCCTAGTATAGATCAGCTGCAAAAGAGGGGACATCACAAATACCACACAATTCTAAAAGAGAAAGCCAAAAGCATTGTCCATTTGTTTCTAGTCTAGAAGGATTCCACTACGAAGGGAATATGCTTAATTCAACATATGGAAAGATAAAGTTTATTGTTCTTCAGATTATTGCAACATTTGAAAGCACTGGTCTTTGTGCTATCCTCAGGAAACCATAGGTTACCTCAGCAGCCTAAAATAAATACGTGACCAGATGAACAAATTCCTTACCTTTGCCCCTGTGGGTCTTATCTGTAGTGGCTGTTTAGGAAATGATTTTCAGTGCACCTGAGGGCAAGTCTTCATCTTCATTACAGAATTTATATGAATTCTCTTGAGAATTACAAGAAGAAAAATCAGTCTCTGAAGACTTTATTTTAATAACTAATTTAAGAAAAAATATGTACAGGGGAAAATGATTGCATCTTTAAATCTGTAAAACAATCACTAGGGTGAGAAAAAGAGGGGTTTTTTCAAATCGTATTTTCTGGTCACTTTGGAAGAAGGCCTTGAACAACACTTTCTCAGATGGCTAGCACGTACCCTAATCTCCAGACTGTAGAATCAAACATGTTTCAGTCAAGCAAACAAGTAATTGGTTTGTTCAAAGCAGAACAGATTCAATGACCTACTAAGAGAACTCCAACACCAGATCCAACATGCAACAGCTCTGCTGACATGGGACTGAATTCCTTTTGTATGACAGTAAGAGTATGGATTTGAAAATAGAGTCTTTTATTTCCTATACTAGGCCCTAAGTATCTCTTATTAAGAATAGGCTCACTCTAGGAGGTAGGGCTCCTGGTGAGAACTGTAAGAACTAAACCTGATAGGATTCTTTACTTTATCCTCTATGTTAAGTGTGAGAACTGCATAAAACCACCCAAGGTCTTCTGATTCACAGGAGCAGGCATGAGTACATAATTTGCACAGAGCTGCCAGCAGAGCTGTAAAACTGCCAGCTAGGAGCAGCAGCCGTATAATACCCCCTGGGGGAAGAATGCCAGAACACCCACAGTACATTTATATCCCATTATAACTTACTTCAACTCTGGACTTTGCTGGCACCAACGGTCTCCAGACCGATTTGCTAGCAGCAATATTACTTAACCTAAAGGTATAGTTAAATGCATTTTATTCACCTACAAGTGACACTTCTTCTCTTCCACTTCCAGAGATGGTGTGGTTTTTTTTCTTAGAATTCCTCCACAGTGGCATTCTCCATAGAGATCCCTATGCCATTTTGCATCTCTGTCCTTGAAACTCACCCTGTGACAATTCCTTTCATCCTCTCTCCTCATTCATATGCATTCTCCTTACTGCTTATTATGAAGTGATCCGTGGTGAAGTCTTCCTTCCCCTCTCCAAAATGTCCTTCTTAGACTGCTACCATTGCTCCATGGCACAGGCTAAGCCAGCTCTTCCCCTAAACCAGCTTGTGAAGCAAGAAATTAGATTAGAGTCACAACTCAAGAGCAACAGCTAGTTTAAGGTAGCAAGAGAGTTCTTCTCAGACACTACTGCAGTATGTAACAAGACATGTGAGCCAACTCTGACTACAAATATTAACACAGGCCACAGAAACTTACTAAAGAACTTAAGTACTTACATTGTGTCAAGGTTTACATATAGGCTTAAAGCTTTTTTAAGTAGGTTCTTCTAAAGCCAAGCAGCATTAGGACCAACTGTAGGTATTGTTACAAAAATACACACCCCTTCTCCCCTCTGCAAAAAGAAACAGTTAACTAAAGCAAGCTTATTTCTCTCCATCCATCTCCTGTCTTTTTGAGCAGCTGAAGTGGTCATTTATGAAGGCAGGTGCAAGTGTGCAATGAAATTCATATAAGTGGAAGGCAACGGTACCACGGCATGTGCAGGTTGTGAAGCAAAACAGCACCAACTGGTGAGAGACTGAAGCAGAAACTCGGCAATGTGAAGTTTTCAGGTCATGGAGATCAGGCAGAAAAGGCATGGACAAAAGGTCTGGAAAAGGGATTACACAAGGTGAACAGCAGAAAATAAAAGCAAAGCTGCCCAAGATCTTTAAAAAACTAGAAATGCCACATACAAAACAGGTAGATATTAAAAAAGAGGCAGCAGTGAATGATTCTTAGAGACCTAAAGATTAGTATTACAAAGAGTGGATTGTGTGCATGCTTGCTGAGAATATAAAAGTTCTTTTGACTACAAAACTATCAAGAAAGAATGAGAACTCACAGCAGAAAAAGGTTGAATGGGCCCTCAGCATAAAAAAAAAGGATGATGAAGAGATCAAAGTGGCAAGTGAGATCATCGTGTCCAGACACGACCAAAATCCTGAAAAACTTCTAAATCAAGTATTTCCTATCACCCTTTTGAAAACAGATGCATAAGCACATTACTGACACATTTATTATTACAGAAATCTGGCAGCAAAACAAAAATAAGTTTGACAGAAGGAATCAGCAATGCATTCAGAAGCAGTGACCTAAAGTGGTGCATTCATATTGTGTCACTGTGAAATGTAGAAAGGGCACATGTACTTATCCAAGCCAGAAACAAAACTCTCATTGACTTAAGTATATCTAAGACTGGACTAGAAAGATGCACAGAATAATCTCAGGGAGATTTCTGAAGGGCATGCCCCTGTGGCACAGGACACACCAGCTATTAGCACAAATTTAGAAACAACTATGGGCAGGACAGATCAGATTTCCATATACCGATGGACTAAAACTACTTAGCAGAAAGCACAGCAAAACAATTGTTTCCAAGCACTCTAGTGTGACAATTCATAAAGTTAGATCAGAAGCAAAAGTTTCCTGGAAGAACACAAGGCCAGGCTTAAGCTGAGTGGGTTCTGTTGTAGCAGCAATTTCTCATCAAGAGTTACTGCTCTACACAGAAAATCCACAGCACTTTTCAATGGGCATTTCTGCCCCTCCTGTCCTACAGCTTCATTGTGCCTTCAACCATTAGCATCTGCTAGATGAGACTGCTGAACAGCAAGCAGCTTTCAAGGACGTTGGTAAGGAAGGGAAAAAATAAGTCTCTCCCAAAACTGAACAGCTTTGTTTACAACGGTCTCCCCCAAACAGTCCAAAAACTTCAAAAGTCTACTTTAAAAAAGTTACTTAAAAATGGCGTATTTCAAAACAAGAGAAAGAAGATAAGTCTAGTATTTGATTTTTGCAATGCCAAATAGCAATTTCAGAAGATTTATTTATTTTTGAAGTACAGAATGGAGCACATGCATAAGACCTGGTCCTCTTCACAACTACAAGGTACACTCACTGTTCTGAAGGAAGATCATGCATTTAGCAGCATCATTCAATCAAAGCACTGAGTTTTAAGTCAGTTAAGACTCTGAAAGCTAGTAGGTAAGAAGAAAACACTTTAGATTTCTAAACACTGTTTCTAGCGTCTACTGCTTAGCACTACGCTGTTCCTACAGCAATATATAAATTAGCAAGGAACATGATTATGCTGAAACCTATGCACGACATACAATACCACATCAGAATAAAAAAAATATACTCTCTGTTGTAACTTTTCGTTACAGAAATACCAGATGGAGAAGACAGACTTTCACGAACAATCTCACAGAAACCAGGCAGGCTGAGACATGCAAACATTTGACAAAACATACACACATACACACACACATATGTTGCCCTGAGGACTAAAGAATTGCACAGATTGAAAAACTGTGTTATTGAGGACAGATGTTACCAAAAGAGTTTTTAAAAGTATGTATTTAAGTAACAATTGCTAAATTTTGTTGTCTCACTAATCTTATGCTGACCTGCAAGCTTGTTGTTGGCCATACACACTCTTAAATTTCAGGAAGCTTCTGTACCCATTACTAGAACACGAAGTCTGAGAAGAAGAGAATTCGGTCCCAAGTTTTGTTGTTTTCACATACAAGTTCATTTTATCTTAATAACAGTATTCAGGACTGAACAGGTTAACTACAAAAACATCAGTTGGTATTTTTCTCCTCACCTATAAAAAAATGCAAATGGAAAAGCTCTCA
This sequence comes from Phoebastria nigripes, assembly GCA_035582835.1. Taxonomy (NCBI): domain Eukaryota; kingdom Metazoa; phylum Chordata; class Aves; order Procellariiformes; family Diomedeidae; genus Phoebastria; species Phoebastria nigripes. The sequence continues at coordinate 152,207 of JAYKAV010003480.1, read as the reverse complement.
AGGAAATTTAGTTCATACCAAACCATGTGCCAGACAAAAAAGGGTCAAATAAACATACTCTAGAACACAGACAGTCTTAGCTGAGAAGCAGTACAGAATTCTGACACACAACATCCTACTACAGCTGCTTGAGTAGGTACAGGATACATCATCTCAGCAGCCTGAAGTTAGATTACAGTCTTGTCCATTTACCAGTATAAAAGCCTATGTCAAGGATCCAGACTTGATTCGTGCTCTTCAGTTTCATCAGGTAGTTCTTCAGCAGATGCACCACACACATTGTCCTGGTTATCTCCAGACTGATTTAGCTCATCAGGTTCCCCAGCTGCAATCTGAGTTGCTTCTTCTTCCTCTTCTTCCTCAACTTCCCCATCATCCTCTACATCCATCTCAAACACCCTCACATGACGGAGATTTGAACTTAGCTACAGAGACATTAAGAACTTTCCGTTAATAAATAAATAAAAGCACCAATACCATCTTAAAAGTCAGCCAATAGCTTTGAAAATAGCCTTTATCTTTGAAATGGAGATATCAAGGAAATTAGCAACTTTCTTATTGCTCTGAAAAGTAAAGCAAGTAGATCTATTAACCTCTGTTAAAGTTTTTCCATGTTGTGTTATGAGAGAGGTATGACTGTATCCCAACACACTTATAACAGATTATGAGAGAATAATCTATTTGTTAAAAAAAAAAAGAAAAAAGTTTTGATAAATCTCACTAAATTAGCAGGAACAGGTTATCACTCTCTCCAGTCATAGCATGTTTTCTTTAATAGTTTACAGGCTTGTTCACAGATACTGTACTTACCACACAGGAAACTTTTCTAATGCCATTTACAGAAACATACTGAGCTTTCATATTCTCCAGCACTCTCCACTGATTCTCCAAGAAGACAGTACGTGTGGGTATCTCACCACTTTGCTCATCCAGCCTGCGCATAGCAAGAAGAAAAGCAAAAAGCTAGTACATAAGAAACAATTCCAGCGCTAAGAAAAACCTCAGTCAGTCCAGTTTTTTATGTTTAAGTTTTATTATATCATATGCAACAAGCAGATAAGCATTTGAAACCATCATAACGCTGCTACAGATATTCTAGAGYAGGGTATCCAACTGTGGAGACAGAGCATGTTTCAACTGAGGTAAAAGATTACAGCAGGTGAGAAGGGAGTTGTAAAGCCTGATCTTCCCACAAGTAACAGCTATAGTAGGAGGATGAAGATGGCCTTCCTTCAAACCTCTCCTCTGCAAGAAGAGGAGTTTCTGAACAAAGTCCTGGAGGCAATGTCTCCACTTACACAGAAGTTTGGCCTCCATGACCTTTCAAAGATGTATCACTCCAGTTCATGCCCACTCATAGGGACTGTATGAAGGAACTCCCTGCCTATTACAGTGGACAGGATTAGTTTGAACTTGCTTTTAATATCTTCTGTTCATTCTTCAATACAATGAATTTCTTTGTGGCATAAAAAAAATATTTACAGTTCAGTATGGCTCTTTATTTTGAGGTAAAAATGTATCTTAAGCAATCCACCAGAGAGGCATAGGGAGAAAAAAGAAAAAGCAAGTGAGGCACAACAACTAAAAGACTGGATTCACCACTTGCCCTTTTTTGTGTGTGTGTTCAACTCCCCCAGATGCTTTCCTCTCCCTATGCCAACACAGAGAGAGGCACCAATTCTGATGTTTCAAGGTTAAGCTGACAATAGTTGTAAGTGTGACTACCAGGGGAAAGATGGAGAAATATCTGTGTATCCTTATTACAAGGCAGAGTTATAGGAGCAAATATGCTGAAAACATCCTAAATTCAAGTACTCTGACCAGCAAAGTTAGCATCCTCTAAAGAAAAGAAGATTTCTGATTCTACAGGATGTCTTCAATTGGTCCTCCCATTTCATGAGAGCCATGTACACAGTAGTATTCAGTCTCAAAAAAGCAAAACCAACCCCAACCCAATCCCCAAAAAAACACAAAACAAACTGTTTAGGAAGCTTCCACCTCCCCACCCCACTCTCCCTGGCACAAAAACAGTTTTTGTCTTTAAAATATTTACACATACACACACAAAACATGAGTAACGGTACACAGTTAGAATATCTGTTTAATCTGCTTTCAGTTCTGCATTTTCAGACTTGCTCAAAGTTTTTCAGTACCTTTTAGTAGAATCCCAGATGAATTCCCTATCTTGATCCTCATCTGTGTATACTGAAGATAAAGGCAGCTGAGCCAAGACTCTCTCCTTCCCCTCTTGTTCCACGCTCTCCTTCAGAACTACAGTTACAGTTTCATCATCATAGAAGTGTGCATCTAAACAACTGTAGCATCTATAGGAAAATAATTTAGAAAGCATCAAGGAATAAAAGTGAATACAGAACTAAAATATTTTTAAGTTGCACAGCATTCACGTTAAAAAGTATTCAGTAATTAACAGTTACTGTAAACAATAAAAAAGGTCACTCATGCAGCTAAGACACTGGAAGACAGCCATAACCATGGCAGACTCCTGTATCATGCAGGGAAAATGATGCTGAAGGAAAAATAAAAATAAAAATAAAAAAAGAAA
>JAYKAV010003480.1:125590-149621 GCA_035582835.1 Phoebastria nigripes | reverse complement strand
AAACAAACAAACAAACAAACAAACAAAAACCCCAAAACAACAACAAAAAAACCCCAACCACACAAAACTTACTAGCAATCTTACTTTTTCCCATTTCAGGTGAAATGTAAGAAACAGTAAACACAAACACCAAAGAAAATTTAGAAACACAACTGCAGGTACTGAGGGCAATCACATCTGGCCTTTCTACATGAAAAGGATGAGCTTAGTCTGCCATGCCTTCTAAGATGCCTTCATTCAGACATATCAAGTCTCACTCCATCTTACTTAAAGAATATCACAGATATAAGCAAGAGCTGTTTCCAGCTAGCTTTGTTTCTTGCACGTGTGCTAAAGCTCTAGGTTTCAATTAGAAAACTAAAAGTTACTTGACCTTGAGATGAAGTGCAAAATAAGACTCCCACAATCCTGCAGCTTCATGCACCTGTGCCATTTCTTACAGCCTGACTCACCCAGGGACTACAAGCTGGTCCAGCATCTGAAGTAGTAATTTGCAGGATAAAAGCCAAACTATAATGCCTGAGAAGTTAACTTAATGTAAAATAAACACTGGTCTTCAATTTAGCAATCTGCAATTCTGGAAGAAAAATCAAATATACTGACCTGGAGTCTGAGCTCTCATTTATACTGTTGTTCAAGAAGTTTCCAAAATCTACTGCAAGAATTCCATTACTGACAGACCTAGAAGAACAGTGTTCATTATCTCAGTGACTAATTTCTTCTCCATTCAGAGAGAATCCAAAATCTCTAATGGCAGCTGTGGTAAGAAATGGTGTAAGCCTGTCTAAGCTTAGCACAATACACGGCTACATCCCAAAATGATGTAACTGGTGGATGGGAACCTTTTGATTTCTTCTGCCCCTCAGCAAAATGTGACTAATGGAGTCAAATGGGAAACTGCATCTGGCTTGTGGGATACAGTTCTTCTTTGCTGAACTCTTGGCTCAATTGTCCTAGTCTCAGGTCCATTAAGTTACTTGTTACTCAAATCTACAGAAAACGAGTTTAGACTGTTTTAGATATCAATGAGGGAGAAAATAGGATAGAAACTACACCACAAGGCTGTAATTTTGTCATCAGCAGCTCTCAACTGGAAACACAAAAGATAGTTTCACCATGTGTTTTCTTCAGCAGTAAAACTGCTTTAAAAATTCCCACCCCTATCACAGTTCATTATCTCCTCAAATTAAATGACACAGATTATAAAAATCAGTATTTTACAGAGAGGAGGAGTTTTTATTGTTTTCTAAACCCAGGTCATTTCAGTGATCCCACTGGCAGACTGCATCTTAAACAGTTGTATCAGCACAACTATGCAGTGACAAACTGCATCTTCACAGAAACTCCTGAAGGTACACAAAACTACACCCCAAAGAGATGTATTTTATTTGTTGCACCTGTGAGTCCACCTCCCATTCTTCCTTAGAGTATTAAATTACAGGCTGCAAGGGGTTAATCAAAGAATAATATTTACAGTAAGACAAAGCAACACTGAAAGCATGATTCCCTGTAATTTTTCACAAGTTTGCACAAGCAAGTAATTCTGTGAGGAGCAAAACTAAGGAAGCCTGATTTTTTTTTCCTAAGCCTAAAACCATCTTGGATCTTGTGATTAGATTTTCTGAGTCTGATACAACACAAACCCCTGCTGCAGTTTCCTACTGCACTTCCTAATGTCCTCATTTTCTTTAGTATCCAAGAAAGATTGTATTCATGCTGCTCATTCCTTCTTTTTACAAAAAGATTCAAATTGTAATTGTCTCTATACACATGTGCCGAAGCTCACAAACCACTTTTTCCCCCTTTTTGTCTTACCTGGAAGTATCAGTATGTCTCCTCAAAATGTATATTTTAGAAATAGAATTTTCTAATATGGTGAAGAGAACATAATGTATATTGGATGTTTTGTCATTCCACCTGTAACACAGGGGGAGGAAATGAAAATTTAGGTCAAATTTTAATAATTGGTAAGTGACATAGAACAAGGAATAGCAGCATACTTACAGAAATGGTAGTTTAAATAACTGAGGTGTGGAATCTTCACTGAAAAGGAAAAAATAAACCAGTTTATAAAATGCTACTGTAATTTTGTGCAACTGAGCTTTAGAAATAGTGTAAAGAAATACCTTTGAGAAGTTTTGTAGAGAGACATGCAGACTGCTTGATGCACTGACTTTCCAATTACATCCTAACAAATATAATGAAAATAGGCCAAAAACATGCAGGCAGTTATTCATAATTATACACCTTTTTAAGACAAAAAACCCCAAACAAACAAACAAAAACACCTGAGTACATCTGAAAGAAGAATCCACCAATATTTATGCTGGAATAAACATCCCTAATGCAAACACTGCTGTCACTTGATACACTTGTTTCATGTTTCTTCATAATATATAGACTAAGGTATTGCCAACTAACACAGTTATCTAGTACATAGCACATACACCAAGCTAATCAATGTTAAAAATAGATCCCAATAATGTGGGAACAGAAGACGTGAAACAAAAAATCCCCCATTATGCTCTCCCTAGCCAAAGGCTTGAGACATCCCGGCAGTGGTGAAGCTAGGCTACATGCTACTACCTAAGTTGTAGGCACTCGAAGGCGAAGATGAAAACTTCAGGCCTTACTAAGCGTGACTACTATCTTCAGTTAACTGCTACCCCTAAAAGAAAGTTATCATTTATATAAATTGAACTTACCGCTGGCTTTTGTAAACACTGATCAATGACCCCTTCCATTTGCCTTTTGACAAAATGCAGTGATTTCTCAGGATGGTAGGGAAACAAAAGTGGACTTTCTGTAAACAGATAAAGTTCATTTAAAAAACACTTGTATCTCTATTAAAACATACTACACTGTTATTATAGTGACAAATTGGAATGAGTCCAGTGGAGGGTCAGTAAGATGGTCGCAGGGCTAGAGCACATGCTTTACGAGGAGAAGTTGAGGGGGCTGGGTTCATTCAGCCTAGAGAAGTGAGGGCTAACAAGGAGGAACCTGTTGCTCTCTTCAGCTGCCTAAAGGAGGAGTTACAGAARACATCATTTTCAAAGCTGCACACAGTGAGAGGAGAAGATGTAACAGTCATAAGCTCCAGCAAGGGAAATTCCAATCAGATAAAGGAAAAAAGTTCTCACAAGGACTGGTTAGTCACTGGAGAAGGGTGTCTATCCTTGCAGGCGTAGAGGACTCAACTGCACAAAGCCTTGAGCAATCCAGACTAGCTTCAAAATTAGCCCTGCTTTGGTTGGATTAGGTGACCACCTAAATTATTCCCTGATTATAAATTCTAACTCAAGTAACTAACTGGATTACAATATGAAACGAGATAAACGAATGAGAAATGGAGGCCTGCCTGCCCCTTCAGCTTTTCTTCACAGCCCATTCAAAACTGCAAAAAGACGGAATTGCATTTACCCAAGAGCTAGAAACACAGTTGTCATAAAATGTCTTGTTTAAGCAAAACAATTTCCATATTTTTTATAGTAGCTATGATTTGGCTTCAATAGGACCGATTCATTTTTATGAAATGAAATACTTTGTAAGAAGACATTTAGCTTTTGAGATAAATCTCACTACTTATTTTAAGTACATAACCTGTTTCTTTTCCAATGTTTAGCTGGAAAAATGATAAAAATTACATCAACCAACAAAGCAATATAAAACACCAAAGARGGGTAGAAAGTGTCAATGACAGAAGCATTACTTGTCCTATAAACCTTACAGTTCTGAGAGAGAGACAAACATCTCAAATGCTTGCCAAATTAATACCAACAAAACCACTTACAAACCATCTCCATAAACGATCACAAATCTTGGGTAGTAACAGAAATGACCAGTCAAGTAGTCTACACATTGAAAGCATCAAATATATTTTCAAAGTATGTTTAAAAAATATATTTTCTAAGTACTACTTTGCCAAAAAAAAATGCTACTTCCCCCCTTTTTATTGAATTAAATAGGCAGAAAAAGGCAGCTATAGCAAATTCTATTACAAGACAGCTTATGCTGTAGAAGTTTTACAGTCTATGTTAAACTAATTCTAAAGTTAAACAAGAATCATCTTCACCATCAGCTTGTTATAGTCTCTTACTTCTTTTTCTCCACTAATTAACAAAATAGTCTCAGACTCCAGGCAAAGAGAACAAGTTAGGACACTTCCCCCAGCTATGACCTAAGCGTAATTATTACTTCCTTGAACTGGAGTTAAGGTCTCCTAAAACAGACATCTCCTGGGATTCCTTCCAAGCCAACATTTCTGTGACTGGTACATAAAAGGTAGGAAACTCCTAATACCGAGAAAATGGTAATTGACTGGATAAGCAGCTACATAAAAACTGTGTAAAATAACAAGGCCCATTTATTTAATTCTACTCAGATGGAGTAGACTAACATTATAGAAATAACTCTTAAGCATGAAAAAACAGATTACTCTTCTACATTTGTTACATTCTACGTACATCTTTGATTCACTTTTACTTTTTACTAAAGCACACATTACCTTTAAGATGAGTACTATTTTTAAGAAAGTTAAACCACTGGTTTCCCTCTGTATTAGGTGGCGATACAAGGTCATCATCTTCATCTTTCAAGTACTAGAAAAGAAAGAGGCATTTGTAAGATTGCATTTTAAGAATAAGGGACATTAGAATTCACCTCCAACATCGCCCCTCATGAGTCTGCTAAACATTTCTTCTTAATTTAACATGTCCTACTCTTAAAACTAAATATTCTACCCCTTCTTGAAACAATAAGAAAAATCAACTATTGTCTAAGATCATATAGTGATATTTCCCTAAGAAACTGATTTTGAAACCAAGTTTGAGCACAAATGTTTTGAAATCCAGTGATTAATGGCATAAAGACAACAAACATATTTCAGTTTTACATTACGATTGCTGGCTGCAAAGAAGTTTCATCCTTTTCCTAAAAATACAGCACGTGTAAGGTAAAACTAGAAGATATGTTTTTTAAACACTCCTTTTCCTAATAATAGTGGAAAATAATTAAAATACTCTCCTTTACCATTACTGGAATGTGCAACACAGAGCAAAAGGGACAGAGAAGAAAAGTGGGCACAGCTTTAAAAGGTTCTCCATCTAAGGATTTCTCATTTATTCTTTTTCCATTTACTCCCTAGTTCTTTACCTGGCCAACTCTCTCCACATTGAAGTATTTTCCTTTACGATTGTAAAGTTCTGGTGCCTGAAAAAATTATGCAAACAAAGCCATTATTTAAACCCAAAGTTAATGAAAAGTCATTTCAAAAAGATGATCGAATTACTTTATTATAAGATTTTTCAGATTCAATTCTTGGTAGGAAAAACAGTCAGATGCTGTACTTGGCAAACCAATATAACTTACCTCATTGAAGTGTTCAGTAAGAAAATCAGCAACAAATGTGATATCTTTCTGAGTCATCTAAAAGAAAAAACAAACACATGAGAAAAGCAAAAAGAAATACATTTCAATGAGCACAGAACACATGTTCTGTAGGCTGAACAAGCGCAGCTCCCTCAACCTGTCCTCACAGGGCAAGTGCTCCAGACTCCAAGCTGCTTGGGAGCCCTCTGCTGAACTCACTCCAGTTTATTCATGTCTGTCTTGTATAGGAGGGCCCCAAACTGGAGAAAGTATTCCAGATGAGATCTGATGAGTGCTAAATAAGGAGAGTAACTACTTCCCTTGACCTCCTGGCCGTGCTCCTGTTAGTACAGCCCTGGTTACTCTTGGCCGCCTTTGCTGCCAGGGCACACCACTGGCTCATGCCCAGCTGGCATCCACCAACGTCCCCAAGTTCATCTCAGCAGAGCTGCTCCCCAGCTAGTTGGGGCCCTGGTGTGCAATTGCAGAGTGTTACTCTTCTCCAGGACAGAACCTTGCATTTGTCCTTGCTGAACTTCAGGAGCTCCCTATCTGTCCATTCCTCCAGCCTATCTATTTCCCTCTGGAAGGCACGTCTGCCCTCGAGCGTATTAACTGGTTCACCCAGTGTGATGGTGTCTGCAAATGTGATGCAGGTGTATTTCATCTCCTCTACCAGGGCATCGGTGAAGATGTTAAAATCCCATTCTGGTTAACTTAAGTCATTTAGGGCATATAAAGAGCTACAAAGAGGTCTCACATTCACATACAGTGTACTAAAAAGAGTAGTATTAACAAAGAAAACAGAAGAAGTAATTCATGTGAGACAGCATATTAGTGTGAATCTGCAGGCATCAACTTTCTCAAAGAAATGACACAGACACTATCCTTTAAGTTTTGGAACAAAAATAAACCTTTAATCTTGCCCTCCAAGTCAGGCAGAATACAGAGTATACCACCATTTATTAGAAAATGTTACTACTACCTTGTTCAGCTCTGGAAGCACATGATCTTCTGACATCCTCAACATGGCTGAGGGAAAAATTATATTCTTACTGCATTAATATTAATATGTTTTCCTAATATTCTTTATTTTCCATGGCTATGTAATAAGACACTGCTGATAAAACAGGAAAGATTAATTTGTCAGAAGCAAAAGAGTCTGGAGTAAAGAATTATGAATTGAGACTGAAATTAAGCCTCACTTGCCCCACTAGCTTACAATAGAAATCTTGGAGAATTTTTATCTTTAATCTTTTCCAACTGCATTGTACCCTCTACAAGACTGAGATAAGATTATTATAAAAAGGGTTCATAAGAATTTATTCATGTACATACTAAGAGTAGTAAAATGGATATATATAAAATACATGAATACTGTCACGCCCAGAATAATGTGTTTTAAGAGAATTGCATGGAAGTAATTTTAAATCAGTGAGGCTTAGATAAACAGTTCTCTGTTTAGTTTCAACACAAGCGAACACAGTGAACATTTAAATAATTACAGTCCTAATGTTATGACAGAGAACTCTGATAGTTCTGCTTTCTGCAATTTTTAAAATTAAAATTATTATATTCCTGCTAGTGAGTGCTACCACTGCATTTCTGGTGCTTTTACAGTATCTGGTAAGACTGCTTAGTTTTTTGTAAAGTAGTTCTAAAAAGATCAATTAAAAATTATAAACCTATTCATAACCACTTTATAAAAACAAGCAGGCTAAAATATAGCGTTCTCCACTTCCTTCTAACATTTTACCTGCAGCTACCCAGCTACAATTGGAGGTGGCTATTAAGTGCATCCAGACATTCAGAGACTGTTGACATGTGTGCTCTGCTGTTGGCATCTGCTAGACCTTACAGCTAACTAGGTCTCCACAGGATAAAACAGCAAGTGACAGAGTAAAGGAGAGTTAGACTATACCTCAAATTTGGTGTAAACTAAAGTAATTTAATTTCTCCAAGTCAAGACCAGCAAATTGCTTATGAAGCAGACAACAGTTTGGAGTAACATTACAGGATAAGTATATACAATAGCCACTGTGCACACACTAAGTTTAATTGAGAACTATCAAATTCATGATCCATGTATTTAATATTATAATTATTCTTGCCTCATCAACTGTAACCTTTTAGATGTCCAGAAATTTTCTATGATACAAATAAATAGATGGTTATAACTAAGATTGGCTTAATTACTTGCTGACATTTCAATGCTTACAATACAAAACAGATACTGGATGCTTACTACATCATCAAGCTTACCAACATACAGCCATCGAAAAAATGCTTTGAAGTTTTTCATACTACTGTCGATAACTCTGAGCAAGAAACAAGAAAAGAAATTACCAGATCTAAATGTCACAAGCTGCTCCAGGCTTAAGTCCCATCTTTACTACAGAAAGGCCTGCAAGCACTATCAATTTTTTAAAAAATGCCCAGTGCAACCTTCCAAGTAAGACTATTCTTGGGGTATGAGTCTATGAGATGCAGTGAGACAAGACAAAAGCTCACCACCAACAGAGGAGCCTTGCTCTCCCAACTTCCTCTATACCAAGCCACGTGCTTCCCCTTAAATACAAGACTCAATAGGCATGTTTTTTAAATTCTCCAGACTTTATACTTACTGAAGCAGCTCATTTGCTTTCAGGATGAAAGAACCAACAGCAGTAATAGCCTCTGCAAAAAGAGCTAACCATTATTATTAAGCTTTTAAAAGTAAAATCAGAGCGGGTAAGTAGCACACACACTACTATACCTTCAATTCCAGATGCATCTAATCCCAGAGACTCATATTTTTGTTTCCATAAAGCCATTCCTTTCAATTCACTCAAGTGGTATAACAGTGCCTCAGAGCCACTAGGAAGGCAGAGCAAAGAAGTATAATCTTTTAGTCACTCTTTGGAGATGCACTGCATGCTACATTTTTATCATTTAATGTGCAAAGTGGAAAGCTTTATAAGGTCATCTGGCATATAAGAGTTAAAGTATCACTTCACAGAAAAGCAAATATTGTCCTAATGATTTTAACCACCACACAAAGTTGGTGTGAATATTTTGCATGTATCCTATAAACACACCAGGCAGTGACATACAGGTGATGTGTCATGGAGATTGTTCAAAATACTTCAGTAGTTCTCCATTACCCAGAAGTAAATTAGTACATTTTTCCATGATCACGGTCTCTGCGCCAGCACACCTACATACAAAGAACCACCGATACAGCAGACTGTCTTTTAGCAGATATAATATGCCATTTGATCTATAATTCATTGGACATTCCGTGACTTACCTCTGCAAATGACTTATGACCAACTTCTGTATACTGGAATAGGAAGACTCTATGGACTGACCGAGTTTTTTTAAACCCTGTTAAAAAAGAAATACAAACATATAATAATGTTCTGTTAACTTAACAGAACAGTGATTAAAAGATATTGAAATAAGATTATTTTAATATGTTAAAAAATATTAACATTAACATACCTTTACCGTCAGTTGGTTCATTAGTAATGCCTGAAGTTCCAGACTAAAGGGGGTGGGGGAGAGAACCAAATATGCGTTCATTTTGTATTTCAATATCAAATGCAAATGCATACTCAGATAAAACAACAGTAACTACCTTGCTTTGCCCCATAACAGCAGCTGCATAAACTCATCCTGAACAGAAGTGGTTGTATTCTTTTCCTGTCAGTCAAAATGATTGAAATAGATTGGTAAAGAGATTAAATCCAGGCTACCAAATAATCTCACAAACACTTCAATTAAAGTATACTGGAAAACCCACCCATATCTTTGAATGCTGAAATCAGACTACTGATCACTGGAAATTTTCTAGAATTTCAAGTTATTTTCAATTGTATTACCCAGTAAAAATTCTAAGCAGTTTGCCATCACCAAGAATCTATTTTAAAAAAATAAATAAATTATTTGATTCAATTAACTTCTAGCCATAGCCAATGAACACAAAATTAAGATGCTCTTGGATTTGCTAAGTCATGGCTGTCATAAGTGCTCTATTGAACTAGGCTGTAAGTGCTAGTGGGCTGTTACTCAACATGTACAGTATTCAGTTTATCAATGACTGAAGTACAAAGAGCACAACCTTAAACAGAAAGCAAATGATCAATAGCTGAGCAAGCTGAAAACTAACACATTTGAATAACTTAGAATAAACAAAATAAAGAAGTGTCACAATATAATTGTGCTTGATTGTACTCAGATATCTTCCACGTCAGAGCACTTGACACAATAGGTTCCAGGCTGCCTCTGAACTTAGAGATTGTTATCTGGAGGCATTATGCTTAAACAACATTAAGATATGCAGTATGTTAACATGAACAACAAAACTACTGCAAAAAATGTTTTTCCAAAAGAATGGTTAATACTACAGTACCTGTACGAACTTTGTTAGCCGTGAGTCCATCTGCATCAGTATTTCTTCCCACGCTTCACACATGCACGTCAATGACAACTTTATATACTGTAATACAGATACAGATGTTAGCGTTATTCCCTTTTTCCCCTCTTCAAAACACATGCAAGAACTGGATGTTACAATACAAAGGGAAGATATACTGTAGATATTATATAAAATTTATTATCAAATTCCAAGGTGGAGCTCTACATTTCCTTAAAACCAACCTAAGCTTCCTACTAGAAAACATTTMTTTTACTTGCATTAAGAATATCAAAGCCTGTAAGAACTGTGATATTAAAAAGATGTCATAACACAACTGTACCTGTAGCAGAGTTGAAATGTGAGTAAACTTCCGGGCCATTCGAGTTACCTCAGGTAAGTAACTTGATAATAGACTAGTGTCCAGCTATAACAATGAAACAAGCAACAGTTAACAGATGATTTTTCTTTTAAGAAATTTTAGATCACAGAAATGAGAAGACAGATGGGGAGGACTGTCATTTCTCATTTCCTTAAAGTTGATTTTAAGAAGGAAATGCATTTAATTCAAAGGGGCAATAAATATTTTTAATACATCTATAAAAACTCCTCATGAAGTTCCTAATTTTGGAGTTCTAAGAGTAATAGTTTTAAGGATGACTCTTCTGGAGAGGCTGGATAATCGACAGCATTGCTCCAATGCCTCTGTGTGCAGAATGAAGAAAATCTGAGTAATTGTAACTGTAATTGAATAAATGAATGTTATATTTAAAGTAATATTTTAAAAGAATGCCTCAGATCATCATCATCAGTCTCATCAGTGAAACTGCACGTTAACGTGATAAATCCAAAAGCTAAATCAGGGTGAATTTCAGAAAGGCTGGAAATAGTAGTTTCTGTTTTTTCTGCAAATAATGGGAAAGCAATAAAGCTACCTGAAAGTAATTTTCAAAAGCAGTTTTACTTTTAAAGATCATTTTAAAATTACTTTACTTGCCTGAAAATATGTTATCTCTGCTTCGCTGTCTGAAGAGTCTTGTATCTCTGTAATAACCGATAGTGATTTCAAATCACTAGACAAACATAGTCCACGACAAGAACCTGCCACCTGAAGGATTCCAGTTTACAAGTTAATGAAATATTGCATTTCCGCTAAGTTTACTGCTCTAACACATTCACATACAAAGAAGGCTGCGTTCAACGACATGTAAAAACAAAGTGGAATTTTCAGCTACTGTTTAGGAACAAAAGCACTCTTTTTACTGTGGATTAGTGTTGAACTCTGTTTCATTTGAAACAAGATGTTAAAATCACCAGAGTTAGAATGTCTTTCCAACAATAACCACACAACCCAATCAAGAGAAACAACTATTCCTTTCTTTAAACTTCAACAACCCAGTTTCACTTATGTGTAAGCATACATATGTATTTTTTCATTCAATTCAGCTGTAGCTTTGTATATTATGAAGAAAAAACATGGAAAGGAACAGAACGTACCTCAGTTACTGTAGCAATCTTGAACATTCCATAAGCATAAATCTCAATAAATCCTGAGCTGCCACCAAGGACAAGAGCATTAAGCCTATAAAAATAGAAGAATATGTGTTGATGAGCATACTGAAACAAATTCTAATGCATACAAATATAATTCTTAATACTTAAATTCCATCCCTTTACAAAAGATCCTCTAAAGAATCACTGAACAAAAAGAAACACTGTACTACTCTCTACGATCCAAGAAATTTAAAAACAGAAAAATTATTAGCTTGGATTTCATTGATAAGACCTGCCTCTAACATTTACAGAAAGAGTATCAATTACTAAATTAACTGAGAGGATAGGGAAAAAATAACACAATTTAGGCACAGAAGTCCTTCTTCACTAACTTTACACCTTCTAGAAGAAAAAAGTAACAGTTTCTAGGAACAGCCCACCTACCAATACAGGCTGCAAAGCATTCTTACAAAGCTACTTTTGTATTCCCTTGAGTTTATCCTAACTACATTCAGAGTAAGTTTGTCGCAGTCACTCAGTGGCACTCCTCAGCAAAACCTCAAAGGCAATAAACATTTGAAATGGACGCAGCAGCAAAGAACAGCCACAAGTAACAACAGCATCAGAAACAGAAACCGAGTTCCAAGAATAGGGTCTGGGACAGACAGATCTGTGTTTTGCTCTCTTATTAAAACCAACTTGTTACAATGACTTGGGAAAAAGCTTCTCTATGACCTCTCCCTTTTTGTCTATGTTTAAAATGTTAAACTTTGGACAGGGAGGTTGTCTATTGCTGTCATACATCCATACATCTCGAACTACACATATGTGCTTACATTACAGTGAGCGGTCATGCTCTCCAACATAAAAAATGAGAAAGTTTTGCCTGTCCCCTTATAAATACGAGAAAATTAACTGCAACTTCTGCCTGTTACACACCTAAATATATGTTAAAGGAGAATGTTTCCATTAACACCAAGACAGAACTCAACAAAACAGTATCTGAAAAACTTTTGGTTTGATCAATGGAATGGATGAAGGAGCACAGAATCCAGAAAGCTCCTACACCACCAACAGCTGCCACGTCTCTCTTTCTAGGAAGGAAGTCCTACAGTAAGAAGAGGTATCAAGTCTTAAAAGGGAATAACTGGTGATAGACAGAGATGCAAATTTTGAAATAAGGAAGATGATTCTCAGTGGTGGGACTGTGGAACAGTGAAAGAAAGCAAGTGGAAAAACAAGGCACAGAGGTCAAGCACGCTCCTCAAAGATGTACCACAAGTACTCCACAAAGCCAGTCTCAGTCTGCTGAACTACACTTCCTGCAGCTGCTCCTCATGTGTCTCCTAATAAGAGGTATTTACTGTATTTTAAAGTAACCCTAATACAGCTGATTTCAGAGCTAATTTTAAGTTTAGCTTTGTCACACTCATGCAAACCCACAGAAAATCCCTGTCTATAACAAGCAGTCACAAATGTCTCCAAGACCAGCTTAAGTAACACATACGACATCGCCTTCAAACACACCCCAAGAAATCTTCTTCTAAGGAAAAGAAGGTATGGCACCAACAGTAGTTGCTGATAAAGTGCCTTATAATCCCTCTAAACTGAGGAGAAAAGGTGTAAGCTGATGGAGTTGTTTTTTTTTTTAATATATTCTTTGAACTTTATCTTTGTACATGAAAAAAAGAGACATTCCATATCCTTTCTCCAGGACCCTTAAAAACAGATTATGAATAACTTAAAAGTAAACCCACTTATCCATTATTTTATAGCTTTAAAAAAACCAACCAACCAAAAAAAAAACAAAAAACAAAAAACAAAACCACAACAACCCACATATGGAATTTACCTTACATCACCCAGAAGCTTCATAATCTCATCTGACTTTTCCTCACTGAAAATACAAAACATGATTGGGGTTTATGTAGCTTATCTCAATACCAGAAAACAAAATAAAACAAAAAAATAGAGAGATATAAGATGACAATTTCTTACCTGAAAATTTTTGCAGTGGTACTGTAACTGAAAACAAAATAATTATTCTCAATAACTATAAGCAGACATCTAATCCAAAGCATATGTAGAGTATTAAAGATGAATAACCAAAACAACGACAACAAATGACAAAGTGTATCTTCTAAAGCTTACTAGTATAAAGCTTACTTTTTTGGTAGCGCCGGTAATTTAGGCAAAAGGAGATTTGATTCATCCTCAGCATTGTAAAAGGAAGTGAGAACACTGAAAAAGAAATAAGACTGTCTTTACCACCCAAGCTGTAAAAATGGCGGGGGGGAAGAGAATTTCTTTCTAACTTCAAAGTTACATCATATACTCAGTATTTCATGTATATTAAAGAGTTACAAATATCAGAGGGTAATCCCTTATGGGGCCTTTAATAATTTATCAAATGATCAAATTAATAAAAGAAGTCTTGATAATATTTTTTTATTTCCACCAAAAGAGAATATATAAAGTTTGTATCTGCTAGCTCAGTAGCTTGCCACTAAATCTCTCATCACCTGTAATGCAGTTACTGACTGAGGCTTTCCGTTTAAACCCTGTACAACCCTGCAGCACAACCTACCTACACCTCAGAAAAGCTTCACTCTAAAGACACATTACAGTGAGAAGACAACTAAAGTGCAGTACTTAATACCACACCTTAGACATGCCAGAAGGATGAGATTCCCAATAAAGAGATAAATCTATCCCCATCAGGAGAAGAATGCTAGAGCGATTTAAGATGTAGTTATTTTCTTGCTATTTTAAGATCGGTGTTTTCTGGAGGTGGGGGGGAAATCCCCAAGTCAGGCTTACACCACCTCCCTTTTTTAAATAAATGTTTTATTTAATTATTGTCTTGCACTGCAATAAGGTACATATCAGAGGTTTTTGTAAGACCACAGAAATAGGGACCACGATGTCCTCCAGCTCACAAGTGTTGCTGAGAATTGTCTAATGCCACCGAGCTCATGGTCACTAGGGGCAATCTGACTTCCTGAGGCAAGTACACTCACAACAGAATTGCCACTGGGGTTGGATGTAACACCAAAGGCACATCGTGAAAGACGTAAGCACCAAACTAAAGACCTTGAAAACACAAGTGAAGGAAGATTTAAATATAATACTTATTCTGACTGACAAAATAGATGAACATAATAACATTATTACAATTAGTTTAATAACTAGTGCCTGGGAAGATCATGGAACAGATCCTCCTGGAAGCTATGCTAAGGCACATGGAGGACAGGGAGGTGATTCAAGACAGCCAGCATGGCTTCATCAAGGGCAAGTCCTGCCTGACCAACCTAGTGTT
The DNA here is from genome assembly GCA_035582835.1 of Phoebastria nigripes. NCBI lineage: Eukaryota > Metazoa > Chordata > Aves > Procellariiformes > Diomedeidae > Phoebastria > Phoebastria nigripes. The sequence goes on along the minus strand of JAYKAV010003480.1, from coordinate 135,042 downwards.
CTTCCATGATGGAGTGACTACATCAGTGGACATGGGAAGGGCTACAGMTGTCRTCTRTCTGGACCTCTGTAAGGCCTTTGACACGGTCCCCCACAACATCCTTCTCTCTAAACTGGAGAGGAATGAATTTGATGGGTGGACTGTCCAGGGGGTGAGGAATTGGTTGGATGGTCGCATCCACAGGGYAGTGGTCAATGGCTCAATGTCCAGATGGAGATTGGTGATGAGYGGAGTCCCGCAGGGGTCTGTACTGGGACAGGTACAGTTTAGTATGTTCATCAATGACATAGACGGTGGGATTGAGTGCACCCTCAGCAAGTTTGCAGATGACACCAAGCTGAGTGGTGCGGTCGACACGCCTGAGGGACGGGGTGCCATCCAGAGGGACCTGGACAAGCTBGAGAAGTGGGCCCRTGTGAACCTCATGAGRTTCAACAAGGCCAAGBGCAAGGTCCTGCACCTGGGTCGGGGCAACCCCCGGGATCAATACAGGCTGGGGGATGAAGGGATTGAGAGCAGCCCTGCCGAGAAGGACTTGGGGGTACTGGTGGATGAAAAGCTGGACATGAGCCGGCAATGTGCGCTCACAGCCCAGAAGGCCAACTGTATCCTGGGCTGCATCAAAAGAAGCGTGGCCAGCAGGTCGAGGGAGGTGATTCTGCCCCTCTACTCTGCTCTGGTGAGACCCCACCTGGAGTACTGCCTCCAGCTCTGGAGCCCTCAGCACAAGACAGACATGGACCTGTTGGAGTGGGTCCAGAGGAGGGTCGCAAACATGATCAAGGGGATGGAACACCTCTCCTATGAAGAAAGGCTGAAAGAGTTGGGGTTGTTCAGCCTGGAGAAGAGAAGGCTTCAGGGAGACCTTGTTGCAGCCTTTCAGTACTTAAAGGGGACTTATAAGAAAGATGGTGGAAAACTTTTTAGCAGGGCCCATTACGACAGGACAAGGGGGAATGGTTTTAAACTATAAGAGGGTACATTTAGACTAGATATAAGGAAGAAATTTTTTACACTGAGGGTGGTGACACACTGGAACAGGTTGCCCAGAGGGGTGGTAGATGCCCCATCCCTGGGAACATTCAAGACCAGGTTGGACAGGGCTCTGAGCAACCTGATCGAGTTGAAGATGTCCCTGCGCACGGCAGGGGGGTTGGACTAGATGGCCTTTAAAGGTCCCTTCCAACCCAAAATATTCTATGATTCTATGAAATTAATTGGTATTGAAGTAAACTGGATCAGAAGACAGGCTGTACAAGCTAACACTAGGTTAAGCAGCTCTTAAGAGGTGGGTGCTCAGGATCATGCTGAAATTTTTGTGTATAACCTAAAGAACCACAAGACTAAGATATCAGCACTAAAAATAAGCATATGAAAAGTGTCTATTCTAACCAAAAGGAAAATTTTAGCCAAGTGGTAACAAAAAGCCATAGCTACACAATATTATATTATTTTATATGACTGCTTGTAACATACTAAGTATAAAGTATTAGTAAAGTGGCACTACATAGCCCATAATTTACTTCTAGAGTTTTTCAGACTCACCTGCTTTCCTCAGTTACTTCCATCCAATGCATGTAAGTAACAGATGAGTCCACGGAGAAGGAGTGCAAGCTTTCAGGTTTTTCTACATCACACAGAATAATCCGCTTGGTATCAGTAAGGCCAAAAGCCAAAACTAGAGAAAGATGAGTAAAATGTATAAACAACCAACRTGCAAAACTTTGTAGTTACTTTGTACTGAATTAGAAAATAATGTGTCTTCAAAGCCAACTACTAGACTGAATTTTCTCTTTGTCTATTTACAGTCCTTCCAAATGCTCATTTGAAACCTACTCACTAAAATGAAGGTTTGAACTCCTATCATATTTCAGGTGATAAATTTAAGTCACAACCATGATCCCAAAATTATTTATCTACATGTTGACCTGAACACGCTTCTAACACTTCTAACAACAGTTCTGATAAAGCAGAGGCTTCGATTTTTGCAAATTTGAGGCCAAAATTATATATAAAGACTGTCTACCAGGAAGGTTGGGGTTTTATTACAAAAGGTTTCTATGCTTACTTCCTTGTAATCACAGGCAACCAGCTTAAAAAGTTTCTTAAACTCCTCTGACTCCATCATAAAACTATATAGGTATTTTTTACCCACGTGTCATGGAAGAAGACTGTTCCCATTCTCTGGCCTCTAATGAGTCAAAAAATTAACTAATTTCCAGCTTAGGTTTATTAAGCTACTAATTTCAACATTATTTCTGTTGATAAGGAGAKGGCTTTTTTTTCTTCTCTGGTGTATTATTAGAGCAATTTTAGCCTCTAAAGTTCAGTCTATGCTAAATAAGCTAAGCTCTTCAGTCAACCCTGATCACACAGCCTCTCTCTCGCACAATAAATTTTGTCATTCATACAAAAATAATCTGCTTAGTTAGGAACTGGAAGTTTTGCTATACCTTGAAAAGTAGTATTTTGGACATAAATCCACCTTGCAAATCTTTCTTGCAATTGCTTTCGACAATGTAACTCTCTCTATTACTTTGAATAAACCTACATAAGATTAAGCCACCCTTCTCTTCAAACAGAGTTTACTTGAAAATTTCCTTCACAGATAAGAGGTATCATCACCACAACTTTCACTGATTTCCAGTGGGATTTTTATTGCGCCATATCACCTCATATACTTGACATTACTTTTGCCATCTGGTCTCCAAGCAAGAGCAGTCACTTCTTTTCCTGTATTTTCATTTGGAGGCAAGCTCCACACCCGTTGAAAGTTTGCAAGCCGATGAAGTAAAACCTACAAAGCAAACACATTGAAGACAGAAAAATAAACCACGTTCTCCCATTAATACCAGTTTGTAAATCAGTTCAAGATGTGCTTTTTTTACCACTCTTTAATAACTCCTACATCTTAAATATCACCTGCTCCTCCAGTAGATGATTGACTCCTATGTCAGTTTAGAGGACAGTGTACTGTTTACTATACAGCGACACAGAGAAATAAGCTGTGCCTTGTACAAGCCTAGCAGTCTGTAACCAACAGGGGTTACCCACACTTCTCCAGCAAAGACGGCCTGAAAGCACAACAGTCTGTCTTCATGCATGATCACATACAGCAGTTCCAGGAAAAAAAAAAACTGAAAATAGATTTAATTTAAATAGGAAATTTYGTGCGCTTAAAATCCCACTGATACAGGCACTGAGAGTATCATCAGCAAATTCGTTTGGAAATTAGAAACTAAAAAGGGAAAGAGCAATAAGTATTGAGAAGCTTCATAAAAAATTTTCTATTCCTAAATGCCTGGCTAAGCTTACAGGAATTACGGCACAGATAACAGCAAAGGCATCTCAACGACTGCACAGAACAGGCAGCGTTTTCCTGCTAGCAGCAACCGCTCTTCCCTCTTCAGAGTCCTTCCTGTCAGCCCTCAGAGGCGGCCTCCAGCACGGCCCCGGGCAGCCCGCGCCGGGCTCTCCCTGCCCGAGACCGATGGCTCGGCAGCCCCCCGCACTCACCTCCCCCGCTCTGTTGGCCAGGGCGATGAGGTCCCTTTTGGGGGACCAGGCCATGAAGACGACCTCCTGCGGCAGCTGCTTCTCCCCCACTTGCCGGAAGGCGGGCATGGCGGCGGGGCGCTCCGGCCGGGCGCCAGCAGTGCTCCAAGCGGCCGCCGRGCCCCCCCGCGCCCCACAACGCCGCCGGCCTCCCGCCCTCCGCTCCCGGCTTCCGGAGGCGGTGCTTCCCGCCGCGGCGCGGATTGGGCCTTGAGGGCAGCGGGGCCGCCGCGGCACCCCGCGCCTCGGCGCCGCGCCCGGGGAGCGGGGCGGCGGCGGGCGCTGCCCCACGGCGGCGCGGGGGGGGCGGGTCCGGCTCTTCCCACCCTGCCCGCTGGGACAAGGCTCCCGCCTGCCGTGTGCCCCTCAGTGGGGGGCAAGAGCTCTCCCCCGGCGGGGGACGGCTGCCTCCCCTCACGCCGCAGGGCGCTGAGAGAAACGCCCGCGGCCCTGAGGGCCTCGCGGAAGGGAGGCGGTGGGGCCCCGGGCTGGCGCTGGGGCCCCTTGCAGGGGCCCGGCCCCGGCTGGGGGTGGCTGCGTTTGACAGCTAGTGCCGGGGGAAGGAAAGCCCAGCCTCGCCTACCCGCAGTGCAAAGCCAAAACTGCAGACATACTCCAAGCAATGCTGCTTTAACTTTAGTGTAACAAACAATGGGGTTAAGGCTGTGAGGCAGCACAGAAGTATCATCCCCTCCTACTGCAGTGCAAACCTTCATTCTTCTTATGCACCAACATTCAATTCCCATTTTTACAATATAACCCACCTCTGTCAGCAGTGCCAATCCAAAATATTAAAACTAATGATTTTTTAAAATTTAACTGGTGGAGGAAGTTTAAAAATAAATTTAAATATACTTACAAGGTCACTTTTTCCACTTACTAAGCTTCTGAAGTACGTTTMGTTTTTTGTTCTTAGGCTTTTCTCCATTTGGAGAGAAAAAAAAAAAAATCCCCAAACCCATACCGTGAGAGGACTGGAACTAACAGAGCTTGGATTCCTAAGAATTTGTGCCTCCCGTCACCTAACCCCACTTCCTCCCTTGCCCCAAGTCCCCCAATACCTACCACAAAACCACAGTATCCACCAATACCTCACCTCTCAGCAGTACTCCTCCCTTGACTTCAGACTCCCACTAAACCAGACAAACAGCTACTCCTAAACACACCAAATTGTTACATTATACAAATACATGGTGTGTGGTTTACTTAGCTTTTTTTTTTTTTTTTTTGTGCCAGTAATGGTATAAAATAAAAGAGCTGTCACTTTTAATTCAATCAGGTTTTATTTTGCATGTTAATATTAACATTTTTAGGGAATGGAATCAAAGCCTGGCCATAAAAAAAAATTAACAACTATGTATCAGCAAGCAAAGTCATGTCTCTTTTTTCTTATTCTTTACTTTCTTCCTGGAGAATATGGCATGCTTCATAGCTGATCTTTTACAGATCCCCATCTTTACCCTCTTTAGAGTTTTCTGCCTTTGCTTTTTGTCAGCTCTGTAAAGCAAAAAAGGAATATACAGATTAGAATAAAATGGAGAACGTACTTCTACATTTGCTGGTATTCTAAATAATCTGTCCATGTAAGTGTATGAACTCAGAAGTATTGTCACAAAAAGTACAAGCAACATTCCATCTCACAATGTTATGACATTTAATCTTCCTAAAACTGTTTGTCCACTTTATTGCCATTATTTTTCATTTACGCACTTATTCAGCATTTACTTTTAAACGGATGCAGAAAACTTAAGAAATGCCACTGACCAAGTATAAAAAAGCACACACAGACTTCCGTGCTCAATATGTAATGCATGAATATATAATAGAAAGGCTTAGAAGAAAGTACATAAAGTTTAACAACATTATGAAGACTCCTGCAAATAATACATGACCTAAATATAACTAGGAAGTGGATTGTTTTCTGTTTCTGACAAAGAATGTATTTCATAACACAAAACACTGACTAATTTTAACAAATAAAACATACAGATGTTTTTATTAGAAGAAGAAACGTAAGTTATCTTCTGTAATAAATCAGCAGAAGTAACTGATGGCCTGTATTCCAGTACAATATATACTCGACAGAAGAAACAGATGAGGTTTCATGAATTTATTTTAGTATCCTTTTTACTTTTCTAAGCAAAGGAAAAAAAACGTTAAGGGAGGAAATTTTTAAAAGAGAAACATAAAATGAAATATTGCTACATTTTAGCTCTAATACTGCACAACCAAAACTCAGATTAATGTCATAGCAGGACATGAACCAATACATTTGTAGTCCTCTACCATCCAGCAGGCATCTGGTGAATCTCTTGATGCTGATACAAAAGGTTAACTATCTGAATCTCACCATGCAACAGAAGTACATCTTTTGGGAGGGAAAATTTGCATTTCCACTGTTACATCCATTCAAGTCAAGAATCACAAACAAATCCACACACTCTGGAGAGGAAGTTAGAAAAGTGTGGGCCAACTATCCCGAACTGGAAAGGCTGAGCCAACTGCTGGATCACCTCTTAGCAAATCCCCTCTCCCCTTTTCAGTTAGTTCCATCTGAAGATCATCACGCACAATTTTTTTTGTCTTTTGATACATACAGGTACGTGCTTGTGTATGTTACAGAAGCACAATCATGGCAGAATAAAAGAGCTTAGTGTGCCCCTCTTTAGTAAAGATCTTACATGGTGGAGATTTAGTCCGTACTCCAGAGAGCACCTGAAATACCAGATGGAAAAAAGAAAAAGATGCCACAACAAAGCAAAAGAGACATGAAGCAATAAAAACAGTGCAGTGACTGTTTTCACTGCTCTTTCATGGGGAATCTGAAGGGGATAAAAGTGTTTCATTACTTTAATTTTGAATCATCTTGACAGAGCTATCCCATGCACTCTTCACCAAGTTTGGGATCAATATAAATMAGTTTTGAAAGAAAAGCCACAGTTAAGGAATTGGGAGCCAGAGTAAGCGACCTGCCCATTTTTTATCATATCCTCCTTCAGTGTGTACTCCCCAGCAATACAGCAGGTGGACAATAGTGAAAGCTGCCAACAGCATCCAAAGCCAAAAATTATCTCTTTCTAAGTAATTTCCATGAAAAAAGATCTAATCTCGTCTGAATGCTACCTTTTATTATATTAATGCAGTATCACACTTACCGGCAAGCTGTTCTGGTGTGGGAGAGACTGGGACAGGTACTGCGTTTGTGACCTGCCTTGCCACAGATAAAACAGCCAGCATCAGTCTTCTCACAAGCGTGGTTTTGAAGAGCGCAGCAGTTGCAATTGTTACAGTGAAACCAAGCTGCAAAATAAGTAACATGATTTATGATCTTGAAGTTGTTTCGAATGATCATTCTGAAACTAAGCTTTAAATATAGGCTGTATTACCAGGTTTTTAATTTTGTTTTAGTTTTACAGAGATGGATGTAGTCAGTTTCTGGTCCCTTACCACATTTCATAAGGCAGCCAGGTACTTCTTCATTAGATGTGTAACTATTTCAATATAACTGAATTATTTTGCCATTAGAACTATTATCCTGTATGTGATCTTAACATGAAAAATAGTCCAATGTTAAAATGGACTTACAAATTGTGATTTCTGTTTCGGTAACAAGAATGAATGCTTCAGCTATTTAAACACAGCAGTAAATACAACTGCATTTGTGTATGAACCATAACTTGATCATGGCCTCTCAAACATTTTAGTAATTGCCTATTTGTTTATAAAATTCTAATGAAAAAGTTTACAAAATCAGGAAACACTTATATGACAAATCAAAATATTTAAGTTTTCCCATAACAAATATAACTGGGATTTAGTATGCCTTAACAAGAATTTATCACATTTCCACACAGTGCAAATATACTTAAGTTATCTAATGCCAACTCACGTGAAATTGAGTTTTCCTTTACTCTATGTCTTCTGAATGATTACGTTTTATTTCCTTTACAGAGTATTTTCTCTTCTGGTTTGTCATCTCAGTTTCATTGGACTATAGCTTAAACAATTAAGTGTACTTTTATTTAGAAAAGTATTTTTCTGTACTTACAGGGTTTTACACATTTTTTGCAAAGAACACAATGTTTCCATCGTCTACCATCCTACAAAAGATGAATAAATGCATTGTTTGTTTGTTTTTTTTAAAAAAAACACTGATTCTATCTTAAAACTGAACTACTGAGGTATGGTCCCCATTATTTACAGAAACAGGTCCTCTGTAGGAAGGACTGTAACTTAAAAACAACAGTCCTGAGAATCTGTGACAACCGCAGCAAAATGGCTGCATTTGGAAATTAGCAAGTTCTACAACTTCCAAAACATAAGAAGAAATGCATGTGTCAACAGACCACTGATGAATAAGGTATGGTATAAGTGGCAAGTAGTAAACTTTTCCTGTCCTCTTTCCAACACAAAGGAATTGGGGAAAGAGAAATTAATTCCCAGTGGGTTATGAATGATGTCCTGTGAAGTTAATAATAAGTCTATGAAACTGAACTGTTTGGGGTTTCCCAAGGAAATCAGTATCAGAATAGGTTTTTACAAGAGCAAATATTACAGAAATTACTATTTGACTACTGTTAAAACTGCCATCCAGAAAGAAGTCAAAATACTTACTTTTGACGTACATGAATCACATATCTCACAGTGCTGGTTACCAGAACTAACATACCGCTGACATACAGTGCAAAACCTAGAAAAAAAAAATTATAAATGTACTGGTCTACTATTTGCTCACGAAGTAATATAAATTAATTTTACACAAGCTCAACAATAAATACAAGGATTGCAAAATCACTTTGCTAAATTAAAGATGATGTTTTTGATGCATAAAATCACCACGTAGGCCCAGAGCCTCATAATCATTTAGACACAGTACATCCAGATAGTAAAATTCAGGTGCTTGAATTCAATTTAGCAACACTTCAGCAGTAAGTCAAACCAAATCCATTCCTTTGTCCTTCATGCTTCTCTTAGTGTTCACTTTATTAACCACTGTCTCAACCAAGCTGATTATAAGGGAATAGCTGTAAATCTCTGTCTCTCGTAGGTGTACGCAACATTTCCTATGGACTAGCTCAGGAATCTCATCATTCCACACTGGAAAACATAAACCTCTTTGTAGGTGCCCAGCTCTCCTAAACATTGTTTACAGAACATGCGACCTTAGAATGAGACAGAGAAATGTGCTCTTGAGCCTGGCATCCAAAAGTTAGGCATGACAATACTGAACACCACCATCCCAAAATCCTTCAGAGACTTTGTGACCTAATTAAGAACAAACACATTCTTTCAGTCACTTGAGCGTTAACGCATCTTACCTATAACCCTCTTCTACAGGAAGTACAATCATACTTGGGGTGAGGTTCGTGAAGATACGGACAGGGGACTGTCTACGACCTGTCTTGCCATGTTTATAAAGTGCATGATTATCATAGTCTACCTAGAAAAATAAAAACATAGAAAAAGAGTCTTAAACTGAATGCTAAGCACAGGGAGAACTATTTACATATTTATTATATGTGCCTTATGAAATTTTCATTTTTTATATAAAAGACTCTAACCCCAAATTAGATTACAAATTCTACAGCAAGTATTTTGTCTCATTTATTTTTAAATTTGTGCAACCATAATATCAGGCTAGACTCAGGAAACTAAGTTCCCAACACTACAACAATCCTATTTTACTGTTGTGGTTTAACCCAGCAGGCAGCTAAACACCACACAGCTGTTCACTCACTCCCCCTGCTGCAGTGGGATGGGGGAGAGAATTGGAAAAAAAAAAAAAAGAAAACTCATTGGTTGAGATAAGAACAGTTTAATAATTGAAATAAAATCAAGTAGAATAGTAGTAGTAATAATAATAACAGAAAATAAGTGATGCACAATGCAACTGCTCA
>JAYKAV010003480.1:2204-125516 GCA_035582835.1 Phoebastria nigripes | reverse complement strand
ACTCACTCCCCCTGCTGCAGTGGGATGGGGGAGAGAAAAAAAAAAAAAAAAAAAGTAAAATTCGTGGATTGAGATAAAGACAGTTTAAAAGGACAGAAAAGGAAGGCAAAATAATAATAATAATAAAAGAATACAGAAAATAAGTGATGCACAATGCAACTGCTCACCACCCGCCGACCAATGCCCAGCCAGTTCCTGAGCAGAGGTTGCCCCCGCTCACCCCCACCCAACTCCCCCCAGTTTATATACTGAGCATGACATCATATGGTATGGAATACCCCTTTGGCTAGTTTGGGTCAGCTGTCCTGTCTGTGCCCCCCTCCCAGTTTCTCGCCAGTAGGGCATGAGAAGCTGAAAAGTCCTTGACTAGTGTAAGCACTGCTTAGCAACAACTAAAATACCAGTGTGTTATCATCCTTCTTCTCATACTAAATCCAAAACACAGCACTATACCAGCTACTAGGAAGAAAATTAACTCTATCCCAGCCGAAACCAGGACATTTACTTATTCCTTTTTGCTCTTTTGTATGGGATATCTGAGATAACATTGCAGTTGTTCTTCTACAGAAGAGCAACCCATTAAAAAAAAAAAAAAAGAACTATACTGTTTGGTCTATCCGGCAGTGCAAGAGTTGATGTACATCTTAACCTATCTCAGAATAACTACGAAGTTGCAAATCCAATCAGCACTGCTTTTTCCAGCACTGCCTTCAGAGACTTGTCACAAAAATTCTCATCTCTGAACACCAGCAGGAATGCAGAGTCTAGCCTAGCACGAGTTTCCAATTTTCTTCCACAAATTTCCATTCTACAAGATACAAATATGTTGTCCAGAACACCCATGTCAAACTTTATGCAGAGTTGGTATATGAGAAAATAAAACTTTAGTATCATGAATACCCATGATAGATCTCTCAAAAGTCACTGATGTATACAATATTGGAGAAGCTGATGCCACATTATTGCTTTATCACTGACAATTTCATTTATTACATAATTCCAAAAATTTCCATTGTTGTAATTCCACTCTGGTCCCAGCAGTTTTGGAGATGAAAGACCTTAATTTTTTTTTTTTGACCAGGGCTGGGCATTACCCACCAAGCTACTGACATTTCAACATCTGGGAAAAATGAAACACTCTTCTTCAAGTTACCTCTCACCCCTGCAATATGCACCTGCCAAAATTAGTGCAAATTTTGTCATACTGAAAACCTTGCAGGAGAAATGAGTTAATGGACAGATGAGTTAAAGGGACATAATGAACTGTAGGAGTGTGACAAAGTTATCAAAGTTGTGACTAACACAAATACAGAATGCGGGCTTCACATGGTGAGCACCACAGGGTTTGCAGTGCCTCCAATGCAGTCAAAATTAAAGTTCAAGAAGGCAGCCCATCTACAGACAAGTGCTACCGTTATATCTGCTTTCATTCATATTTCTGTTCACATTGCACATAACTGAAATTTAGCAGATCCACTGGGTTCAGTTATACCTGGTAATCCATCATACTGAAGCTTGGGAAAAATTCCAGAATACGAGACTCAAAGAAGTATGGAAATATCCAGAACATGGGCATCTCCTGGCTGTTATGACCTAGTAATGAAAGACTTAGATGTACAGTAAAGAAAAACAAGGTACATGAAGCATGAAAAATTTACAGTAAATACATAAACATGTATACATATGTCATGCTGGGCATAAGAACTAGTTCCTTTAGGTGACAGAAAGTTTTGGTATATTTTACATATGCAGAGCTGTAAGCTCCACTTAACTAACAACTCTTGTCACCTGCCTACGTTGGTAAGAAATGGTACTGGTTTGATAGCTTATTCTTCTCTACCTTTGAAGTCCATTTTAATTGCAAAATAGATTTTTAAACAATTTGTAAAAATTTTTAAGAGAGACTTAGAGAACTGAGTATTATTAAACTAAAAGTATCAGGAGACTATAGTAGATATATGGTAGTTCATCTTTAGAAACTATAACATGAGTGTGTTCACATTCACCTGAGTAGCAAGAATCACAGACTTTTAAATAGGTACTTTTTCTTACAGTGATGTTACAGCTCAACCCACCTATCTGGTTGTAATACATACCTTCTTTTTCTGTCTCCTTCCACATCACCATCAGTTTTTTAAAACTAGAAGCCAGTGCTTCCACTAAACCTCCAAATGGGGGATCAGTTACCATAATGACTCTTTCACCATTGTCTTGATACAAGAATTTCCTACAAGTTTCACGTGCATCCTGTAAGAAACAGAGGTTAATTTCCAGAAATASAGATTCAAGAACTATTGTATTTGGCAATAAAATTCTTGTTTTAGAAGTTTTAACTTTGAAGATGGACGTTATTTCCTCTTGTGGAGGTGAATTTCCTCTTGTGTAGCATTTTAGAAAAAAACAACAACTAGATTTGAAGCACTGAAAACAAGCGCCCTGTTCAGTTAGAGATAACTAATCTAGACGATTCTTTTTATTTTCAAGATCCCATTCAAAATTAGGCTTTAGAATGGAAAAAATCTGAAAATTATCTACATAGTGTGAAAGGTATTACAACAAACATGTTTATGCAAATCAGCGGTGGCTTACTAAAAATGGCAGGGGAAAAGCGAAGAGTGAGTATACTATTGGGATAAATGTTTGAAATCAATGTTTGGAATTGAATTACACTGTGATTCTCTCTACAAAGCTGCAATAAATGTCCTACTGCAGCTACAGGTTTCCTAATGAACTCAAAATTAAGCACTTAATGTGACATTTAAAAAGAAACAAGAAATTCAGCATTTTTTTTAACCATGACACTAATTCAACCTCATTTTATGACATGGTTAACCTTTTGACCTTGCTTGTCTGGAATAAAGCAGGAAAACTTCCTCTTCCCTCCCATCTCAAGTACCAGCGAACAAGTCCCATGGCATCCATTGGGCTTGTAAAGGCTGGGAATAAAACAATTAATTCTGTTGTAGCAACACAAGAACAGGGCTAATGAATACTTACATAAGGCGACAACTCACACCAAATGTCAATTTAATAAAAGCAGCAGTTAAGGTGTGTAAGTAACATTAGTTAGCATAAATTTAATAGGCAACTTTATCTTTGAATCAAGTGAGAGATACTTACTGAAGAGGCACTGTTATTCTTTGATTTCCACTACTGTTGACCATTTTTATCTCATAGTTGTTTTCTACTAGACTGGCCATGACTTTCTTACAAAATTCTGCATCAACAACATGTACTTCTTTACAAAGCACTCAAGAAATACTTGGCCTTACCTCTCCACCAAAAAAATAATGATTAAACATGTTGTAGTGGCAGAATTCATCTTCTGTGTAAAACTGTGAATACCTGTAAAATAAGTTTTAAGCAGTAGAAAAATATATACAACTTCTTGCCTGCCCTAACAGGCGTTTACAGTGAAAACAAGGCCTTAAGAAAAACAACATCTTTGGGTTCTGATTACTGACAACACATACCAATACTGGGAATTATTAAGTATAATTACTTTTCTCATAAACTGGATGTCATTTGTGTATGTGTGCAGGAACAGAGATGCAGAGACAGGAAAGGGAAAACAACCACCAATTTATCTTTTAAAGCAGCAAGAACACAAATCTTTGTACATACTCTTCAGACAGAGAAGCATTTATCAAAACCTACCTGAAATCAATATCTAGCAGAAGGCTTCTAACCCTGAAATCTTCTTCTTGTGATGCTTTTGACTGGATCATTTCATGAAGCCTGAAGTATAATTGGAGCAAAGAAATTTAACACATAATCATTGGCTTCAGAAATTATCTTGCAAGACAAGAATGCCTGGTACTTTACTAAACCTAAAACCAAACAGATAAAGAAAATGGAGTAATCTGAATTTGGATGATTCCATTTGGCTAATATTCAAAGTTAGAAAAATATGTTAGTCTTAAAAGATGAAAAGTCAGTGGAGCCTACTGGATCACCACGAACAAAAAAAGCCCCAAACATAAGCAAAGAAACTCATTGTCGCTTCTGTAAGAAACAAAGCAAGACATTTAAAGTGTATACGTGTGTGTGTGTGTGTTATTTGCAGTGCAGCTACAGTCTTCTGTATCTTATGAGCTCAAAGCAAGACCCCACTAGATGCTTGGATAATCCCAACCAATTAAAGCATAGTGAGCCTCTTATTATGAGAGAATCCTTGATTATTTAACTATTAGTAAGCTGCACAGTTTTGAGACAGAAATATTATTTGAAAGTGTAACAGTTCTCACTGACGTACCTGGGTGTTCCAACAGAGAGCACTCGTCTGAATCCTAAATCAATAATAAGATCCAGTAGGAACTGGCAACTTCTGTCTGCAAATAAATACTGTGCATTTGTTTTTTTATTCTCCAGTGGATACAGAAGTTGACTGGGACTTTTTAACTGGGCAGTGGAGATATCACACAGGAACTGGTGATCCAAGTGTTCTTCCCATTCAGCTGGCAATAGCAATTGCTGGCATTCCTGGCAAAACCTCCTCTTTGATAATGGCAACAGAACAAAATTCTTGTACCTTTAAATACAAAAGACAATAGGGAACAAACTTTGAAAAAGCTTCTGTAAAAGATATGAAGGGGAGCTATGAAGCTCATATTTTGTAAGAGTTCAATTTAAACGGGCAATGTAGTTTAAGCTACTCTTGCAAAACTGCACYATCTACATGTGAATAAAGTAATATTTATGAAAAAACACTCAAAGGACACTTTGAAAAAGCCTCCCCTGAAAGCAAGCATATAATACGCTGGCCAAATATATTGAGAGTCCCCATGAAATAACTGGATTACGGAGTGAAGACTGTAACCGTATCAACTACCAGCAAGCAGTCTTGTATGTTTATACACAAAACTCGGAGATTATTTGTTACTGTATTACCTTTGCTTCTTTTCACAATGTTAAGCCTGTAACTTTTGCACACTAAAGTCAGGAATAATTTTTTGCACTGAAACTGCTACTGACCTGTTAGCACGTTATAAGCACTACCGTAAGAAGAACTATACATAAAAAAAAAAAGATACAGTTCCTGGGTTGAAAAGACCATGCTCTAATTAGATGTTTCATGCTATCTTCCTGTTGCAGTCAGTCAGCTCTTATTTTTCCAAATCCCTCTGGCATGTTTTCATATTTTAATGAATCCGGAAATATTATCCCTACATTCAGAGTACCTAAACTTGCATTGCGTGATTTTTAGTGAAGAAAATATACATAACAGTACCTTTCCACATTCTGTCTGTGTGTAAAAGAAGGCTGATGATTTTTATTATATTCTTCACGTGCTGCAAGCCTAGTTTCTGACACCTGTAAAATTTATGTATATAAAAAGTTACAACATGAACAGATAACGCTCTGTATTGTAGATTAAATCTCAATATTAAACAAAAAGGGTGCATCAAAGGTCTCATGCTTTAGCTACTCTGCATATACAAATTATCACATTCTTTGGATTGTTTTTTCAGAAAAACAAGCATGACCGCAGCACAGAGGCATGCTGCATAACAACACAAGTCTCTCATTGTGAATTTAAACTAGAAAAAAAAAAAAAAAGAAGCATTTCATTCTTCTACCACATATAATACTCAGGGAAAAACTCAAAACATGATTATGATCAAGGTAGAAAGGGGTATACTTTCCATTAATGCATGCCAGCAGTTGTATTCCCTCTGAAGAACTATGAACTGATCCTGCACAACTGATGACAGTGGAAATGTTGCCCAAGTCTTTTATGTGTGATTATTTTAAAACCATGACAGCTCTTCTCCGTCTTGTTCCCACAGAGAAGGGGGATATGTGTATGTTCCCACAAAACATACTTAATGGCTTAACAGTTAACAGAGCTTCAAGACATTTGTGCAAAACTGGAACTGATTTGTTTGAAGGGAGAGACAGTAAAATTYAATAGAACAAAAGATGCCATGATACAAGCGACATTCAAAATGAAATTTCACTAGGAATAGCATTTAAATCTACGTAACTGAGTGATTAACCACCTCATTTTCTCTTTATACAACTTTTCAGTAGTACCCAGCACAGGAATGAAACACTTAAGAACCTGATTAACGCCCAGCCTGCCAACCTGCTGAGGACAATGACCACAACACAAGATACTCATTTAGGAAACTGAAAAAGTAACACAAAATGTAGTGGACAAAAAACGCAGCAAGCTCTCCATGAATACGTATCAATCCCAGTTTTGTTACCTTACAATTATCTGACCAAAGTTCTTTAGACAAAGAGAAATTGCTGCAGATGTTCTGAGACTACTGACCATCACGCTGATCCCCACCATCTCACTATTTTGTATATCCCATTGTTTGCCTGTATCCACCAGATTTTCTGTGTCTTAGTCATGGAAGATGAGGACATCTTGGGATCAGAACTATCCTATTTTGTTCAACATTGCATAATATTGGCAAACTTCATAACTTGAATTCCTAAGTGTTTTAGCAATACAGTAACAAATGCCAGTTTTGCTCAAAATGTACACAGCCCTCCTTGACAGTTATACTTGAAACATGTTCTCCTGACAGAAGTGCTCCGCTAAATATAAACTATTAGACAAAGTTTACAAAACAGCAATTGCCACAGATTTCCAGAACAAAACATACTTTTTTTTTTTCAATTTTCTGTTAAATAGAGAAAAACATCCCCAATATTTACCATAGTCTTAAGCAGTGCTCTCTTACCTTCTCATCTTCCCACTGGAAAAAGTTACAATCTTTTCTATCCCTACAAGCTGAACAAGCATAAAATCTTCTTCCTTCCTCTTTTCCTTGGCTGGTCTTTACAAACAGAAGAGCAGGACCTAAAGGACAAACGTAATTATACGATGACACACGGGACACCAACAGATCTGTTTTAATGCCTCCACTGCAAGTGTCAAGCTTCCAGAATAAACCATTAACAAAGGCTGCCGTAAAACACAACCCCTCTCAAGGGAGCCGAGAAAGCAGCTGGAGACGAGCAACAGAGACGCTCAGGGAGGTGTCAAACCCCCCACCCGCCGGGAACTGCGGCCACCTCAGTCAGGCCCGCCAGAGCCCCCGGCCGGCCCCGCTCCTCCACTCGGCGGGGCCCGCACCCCCATCCCGCCCGAGCGGCCTCCTCACCTCCCGGCTCACCGTGCGGGCAGCTGGGAGCACTAGGCGCCAGGCCGAGCAGGGTCAGCCCGCCCGCCCCCGRCCTCTCCGGACCGCACAAGTTCTCCGCCTCACCCGTGCCGCCGGCCGCCATGTTACCGCCTCCTTCCCGGCAGCCCTCGCCGCCACAAGGCACCGCCGCGGGCGGCAGGGTAATGGCGGAGCGGGGCAGCCGGCGCTGCGGCGCCCCCGAGCGGTGCGGCGGCCTCACCGCCAAAGAAGAAAAATCCTGCGGGGTAACAGGTCCAGGTTTGGTGCCATACAGTAACATGGGCGAAAACCACCAAAATTAGGGTCTACTTAGTGCAGAACAAATCAGACATCTCAGCCTAAAAGCCGTGCATTTTAGACTATGACATTTATTTTCTTCAGTGACATGTCTGGTACATAAACAACATCTTTAATTTTTTTAATAAACTTTATTTTTAATAAAAACAATCATGGAATGTTTATAAAGGTGGTCATTTCAATCTTATTTCGAACTCCACCGTACCGTGAGTTTTACATTTAAGGCTTAAACGTTTCAGTTAATCATGTGAATTGCTGACATGCTACATTAATATTCACATCCACTCAAAATTATATAAAATACAAGCATTTTATTATTTTTGAGTTCAACAGTATTGCTTAGAATTACAAAATACAGCAATGTCTGAAATACTGAAGGTTTCATAAAAGCAGCAATTTTTCTCCCATTCCCAGTCTTAACTGTCCAGAAAATTACTAAAATAAAAATATTTACCATGTTACATAAGCCACAGATCTAGGAACATGACCATCAAGTCTTAAACCACGTAACTTAAACATAAATGCAAATGGCAACTGGCAGAGTGCTAAGGATACGACAATAAGCCCCTATTTTTCCAGTAAAAAAAAAAAATAACAGTGTGTTTAGATAGAAATTTAGAAGGCAGACTGGCTTTGTGATGAACACATCAGTGCTTCTGTCGTTAGTAGTGCAGAACCACTTTGGTGACTACTGATGAACACATTTATATGCATATGGCATAACAAACTGGTAACAACATGGTGCAATTCTTTTGTTGTGATGGATCYATAAAGAAATATCACAATTTTCCATACATGTGCTTAAATACACAAGTTCTAAAAGCTACAGGTGAAATTTCAACCTCTGAAATGTACACTCAGTTTATTCTGTCACAGTAGGAACTGTGTGTACTTAGGTTGAATTTCGCTGTAATTCATCTATTTAACTATTTTCGGTCCCCACGTGCAAAAAACCTACTTGGAGCATTTTTTTTTCCCTTCTCCCTTTCTTTCACTTGTTTGTCAAGGACAGATTGATTTTTTTTTTTTTTTTCTTTTTTTAAGTGCATGACTTTTCAAGTAACAAGCCTATGAAAATCTATAAACAGCTTAAAATATCAGGAAGAAATTCCAAGAAAAAGCATTTTCACAATCAAAGATAACCTTCTGCACTTTTTTTTTTTAAAGACCATATAAAAAGAAATTGATAGTGTATAGGTTCTCACATTTATATTAAACAAAAAGAATTCCTGTTGTATTCAAAAGTAGTTTCTCAGCATATGCAAACTGTGTATCTTCCCTTATTCAGAATACATTAGTTTAGCCTATAAAAATACAATATGGACAAGTTCTTCTCATTCCCTGACATAAGAATTCACAATTTTGACACAAAAATTGTAAACTTTTATTACATTCAAAATACATTTCTTAAGTCTTTAAATTTTAAGTTCTGAGGTGTCGGTAATCAGAGCTCTTGGTATACAGCAGAAGTACATTATTGCAGAGCCTTTACACAGAAGTAGCTTTCTAAAGTTAAGAGAAACTTACTCTTTCCATGTATTTTTGTTGCTACCAGGAGGAAAAGAAAGGCTTCCTGCTATGAAAGGTCTGTGTGAACGCATTACTCAGATGAACAATCCGGCCCTGACTTCCAGTGCTACTTCGCTCCACAATCACACGTGGCATCTGAACAAGCTGAATTGGACTTTTTTCATCCTTTAATGCCTGAGTAAGGTTTAGTATCTAAAAGAGTAAAAGCAGGTAAGGTGAAGGCACACAAATAAAACTGTGGCTAGCAGGCTTATAAATTTAGACGATACTCTTAACAGCACAGTCCTCTGCAGAATTGATTTAAGTAAGTTATTTTTTAAAAGATACTCTATTGCAAGTAGAAATATTTTATTTATTTGGTAACATTATGACATCCTACTGCTCTCTGACTAGCCTTCTATTCTTTCTTTGAGTATTTCCTGCAATCCTCTCCAAACCTTTGGGAAATGTTAGGGACAAAAATCTAAGAGCATTTTAAATTCAGCACATCTCAAGAGCATTGCACCTTTAATGAAAAAAGCCTACAAGAACGCAATCCACATGTATTTAACATAGGATCTACCAGGAGTTTAGCTACAAATTATTTTCCTATCAGAAGATATGAAGCCATATTATTAACCCACGCCAAACCCAGTGCTAAGATCCAAATTCAGCCCTCAGCTCCCAGGAGTCTGTTATCTTCCTTCCAAAACTTCAGCGCTCACAAACTGCCCTGATAATTTACTCCACGTTCAATGTTATCCTGCTGAAAACTGAGGCAAGTATTCAATTTAGTTCTGGTGACACACTTGCATTATCCTTAATATCAAGCCCTTTATTCCCCTGCACAATGCCCCTCTCTTCCTTCTGCGACTTACTGATCCCCTGCTCATTCTGCACTTTCATGGCTGAAGAACCCTGACAGATAAAGTCCTTTGCATGGTTTACTGTAATTTGGCTCTTCGGGCAACTCCACCTGACATTTACATTTTCTAAGTTCTAAGGCAATCCTTTGCCTGCGTAACCTGGTTGCTTAGTCTCTATATTCTTGAGAGAACTGTTTATCTTGGGTTTGAAACCCTTCCCAATATTTTTTTCCCCCGCTTCACAAAAATATGCTTCTAACTACTTTTGGTACCTTAGATTTAAAGATCTCGCCCCTTACGTGCAAGACAAATTTCTCTTCAGCCTCCTTATCTTTATCAACTAGATTCTTCATTTTCTAATTCTTAAAATTTTCATTTTTAAGGATGTATTTACAGATGTTTTGGCTATCCTGCAAATTCATCTTAACTGAATGAATCTGTTACCATGTGATCTAGATATCCAACTCTTCTATAATGCCCTTGTGACATACTTTGGTTTTACACCAAAAGCAAGTCTAAAAGGCATCATTTGCTCATGTATTTCCAGTCACATCCAAGAATAACTCATTATCTGCATTTCTTCCCTAAATCCATGCCTGAAAACCTGACATCTCCCACAGCGAAACACATTCTTGTATAGCTAGAGAGAGATTTAGAAAACCAAACAAACAAATCTCTGCTGAAATCCACCTCAGGGAAAGGGTGTGAAGAAAGGGTCCAGATACAGCCTTTATAGTGGGAAATTAATTTAGACAACCTTAGCTAGATATCTCTCAATTATATAGATCAGATTTTTTCCTTAAGCTTTTTGTTAAATAACAGATTCCCTGTAGCCAATTGTCTCATCACAAAAAAGCTACTTAACACAGTTTAAGATGGATGAATACTTCAGAATTGACCTTCCAGTGGCTGCACAAACTTCTCAAAAAAGTTATTTCAGAAATAACTCCTATAATTCAATTTAGTAAGTAAGGTTTGCTGACTTTTAGCCACCACACATAACTAATGTTAACTGGGATTATGTTTGACTAAGCAGAGCTGCAGTTTTGTGCAAGGTACTTCTTGATATAGGAAACTCTACAGAGAAAAGGTTGGATTAAGCCACTCCAAGAATTGTGAATGTCTGGCTTTAAATTGTCTATGCTGAGTTTATGAACACAGAGGAGTCAGCTTCAATAAATTCAGGGCAAATGGGACTATTAATTTATCTAGTCCAATTCCCTTACATTTTCACAAATCACTGTTTCATGCCTACAATGAACAAAATAATTTGTTCTTAGCTTGTTTTCCAGTATATCACACCAGTCATAAATTTTAAAACAGCAAGAAGGTGAAGAAACCTTTCTCCTCTCTTGTTTCAGTGTTAAAAAAAACCCAAACACTTAATTATCATCAAATTTCTAATCTGAAAATGGCTGGATTACTTTGCTAATCATTGGTTGCAAGTATGGTTCTGACATTCACTAGGATGAAGAAATTTTATTACCTAATATTGCTTTCCTGCGAGAGGTATTTCAATAATCATGTTAATCCTCCAAAATAAAGTCAGGTTTATTTTAATAACATAACAAAATTACCCACCAAATTTTTCATCCAAGTTTATGGCTCTTCTCCAGTGTTTAATTTTTAATACCTATATATTCTTAGAAGGTATTTTAAGTCCTCCTCTATCCCCCACAAAAACAATAAAACCCAATTACATTATGTAAGAAAATCATCTTCTATAAAAATAATAATAAAAAAATCAGTATACACTTTCTGCTGTCTCATCTATACGCAAATAAGAACAAACTCTAGAACGAAATTTATTCTTCTCAGATGAAAATACCTTCAAGTGCCTTTCAATACAACAGGAGTCAGTTTTTGTAGCTCAAAAAAAAAACCAGCTGAGAAGTGATGACAAATTAAACACATAAAATAAAAATGTAAAAAAAGCAGTCTCACCTGCCCCCTCATAACAGACATTTGGTTTTCAAAAGTAGCCTTGTCAAATCCTTTATCAGTCTTTATTAAAGAAAACAAACAGTTATTACAGGAAATGACGCATTTATTTTTTGCTATTTAGCACACAAATTCATCAATTTCATAATACGCATAGTCACATTTACCAACATTATAGTAATTTTTGGAAGCTTCAAACAGTCATAGCATGACCCACAAAAAGGTCTATTTATTGCAGCAAGTTTACGTATGTGAAAATGAAGGATGTTCCACGTCATAAAAGTAAAATACATCAGTGGATACCACTTTAGGGCATTGGTAGGTAGGCTTAATACCATCACATAATGTTACACCACTCTGTCTCTCACCTTTACTCTGGCAAAAGAATACTTCCTCCTTCAGATTTATTAAATACTTCAACTTCCACTGTGTTTAACAGACAACCCAGAGTCACTCTGAATACAAYTGAGTCAAAGACAGAAATATTGTGAATGTGTTCCAGGATCTAGTTTTGACGTTACAGCTGCATTTTCATTAAAAGTTTAAAATTTCCATTTCTTTCCATCCTGATCATTTGGATTATCTCACTTGATTATCTGACACAATTGTTTATGGAACGTTTCAGAGGAGGACACTTCTTTACATGTCAATATTGTAGCACAGTTTCAGTATCTTTAAAATAAGTTTGCCTTACTTTAAATATGGTCAAGATTTCAGCATCTACTTCACACAATTTGTGTATGTAAAATTAAGTATATGAAAGGTATGCAGGTACTTTAAGTTACATTAAATACATTATTTCCTCAGGTTGCTACAGTTTATCTTAAGTGTATACACACCACACAGGTATGTTAAATGGAGCTTTTACACAGATTCATGCTATAAAAGTTAACTAGCTTTAACTGATTACATGAAACTTAGATACATAAAAGGTAATTATGTTAAAAAGTGTTTTCAGATGAGCTGATTACTATCAATTAGCCACATTAGTGACACAGCTTCCTCTTAATTATATAAAACCTTTTACCATGCCAGTGTTCAAGCTAAAATAGCACAGTATCATGACATACAGAAGTTAAATTCATAAAAAGAAAAACCATCTAACTGTTCTGTTACAGGTATTATCTATTT
This sequence comes from Phoebastria nigripes, assembly GCA_035582835.1. Lineage (NCBI taxonomy): Eukaryota > Metazoa > Chordata > Aves > Procellariiformes > Diomedeidae > Phoebastria > Phoebastria nigripes. The sequence goes on along the minus strand of JAYKAV010003480.1, from coordinate 112,630 downwards.
CAGTAATGCTGAATTCAAAAAAAGCATTCAATTCACCTTAAATAGCTCATAAAGATCTTCACAAAGATCCTGTACRAAGTTCATATCAGAAATGCGAGGAAGAACTAAGTCTCTGGTCTCCTGAGAGAAAGGAACTTTTGCTTGAGAAAGCCAAGCCCAGTGAAAGGGATCTAATGCAGAAAAACAGTACACTTAATGATTAACAACAGGCAAAAATGGAATTCTCAAGTGCTTACCACTGATACAGTACTCTGCTGCCTACTGAAAGTTCTCAGTAACACACCATTTTTCACAACATTGTTACCCCATATTCCTCTTTTGGCTACAGTTACAAAAGCAGCTTTACAGATACTTAGCCTTTTTTCCAAACAGTGAAAATATATTTTAAGTAATAAATATTTAGTTGAAGCAATAAGTAAAAAAGGTATATAAATTAAATACTATAAGCAACAGGAGAGGCCTTCTAGTTTAGTAATGCAGTTTCCTTTGGAGTAAAATAATGGCTGCAATCAAATAGAAGTCTTTCAAGTGTTTGACTCATACTGAAGAATTAACAAAAAAGTAGCTACTATTTTTTAATAAAATTTTTAKTTTATTAAAATGCCTTCTTCTAAGCATGCTGAGAAAAACATTCTTTACTTTTCACATAATTGCTATTAAACAGCTGTTTCAAGAGCTATTGTAAGAGTAATTTATATTACCAGATGTTAAACAAGACACCAAACAGTATCAGTTGCAGGAACTGAGGAACGTCACCAGTAGCAGGCCACCCACTGAACTTCCGGACACTGCTCACAGCCCTTTGAGTCTGACAGTCCAGCCAGTTTTCACCCACCTCACGGTCTGTTTGTCCAGTTCGTATCTCACATTTGACTACAAGAATACTGTAAGAGGCCATGCAGAAGGCCTCGCAAAAGTCCAGGAAAATCAGTATTCACTGCCCTCCCCTCATCCACTGAACCAGTCATCATTAGAAGCTGTCTAATCAGTCAAGCACAGTTTGTCCTTGGTAAATCCATGCTGGCTTCCCCACCACCTTGTTCTTCATGTGCTTGAACATGGCTTCCAGGAGGATTCATTCCACAATCTTCCTGGGGACTGAGGTTAGGCTGGCTATCCCGTCATTCCTTGTACCCTGCATCTTGCCCTTCTTGAAGATGGATGTGATACTTACCTTCTTCTAGTCATCAGCAACCTCCCGCATTACTACAGTCTTTCAAAAGTGATGAGAAAACAGCCTCACAACAACATCAGCCAGCTCCCATCGTGTCTCCAATGCGTCCCGTCTACTCCTATGAACTTCTGTATGTCCGTTTTGCTTAAGTGCTCCCTTTCTTCTGCTTTGGGTAATGATTCATTCCCAGAGGCTCTGCTTATGAGCTCTGAGACCTAAAAGCCTGAGAGCAAATCTTACAAGTGAAAACTGAGGCAAAGTCAGCATTGAATAACTTGTTCTTTCTTATGCCTTTTGCCATTAGGTCCTTGCTGCACTTTTCCTCAGCCCCACTCTCACTTCTAATTTACTTAACCCTTTCTTGTCGCCCTTTATGTCTTCTGCTAGCTTTACTCCAGTGGCTGAGCTTTGACTTTCCAGACTCCATTCTTGCACTTTCAGAAAAAGTCTCTATTTTTCCAGGGGAGTCTCCACATCTTTTTTTTTTTTTTTTTTTTTTTTTTTTTTTTTAAATGTATTTTTTTTTTTTTTCCCAGTTCAGTTAGGAGTTCCCTGTTCATCCATGCTGGAGCAACTTCCTGCCTTTTCAACAGGCTGTTCACTGGCTTTGAGGAGGTTATCCTTGACAATCAACCAGCTCTAGTCATCAAGAAAACATGATCTACCCCTCAAGAGCCTGCAATTTTAAACAACATCATGCTACAAGTTCACCTTTACAGAATTGTCACACACTTGTCCAACTGCAAAAGAATTTTAAAGGATCATCCAAGTTTACTACTTTTGATGCTGAAGTAAAAGATGGTATAAAATAAGCAATAATTGCCATGTCTCTAGAACAGCTGCAGAAGTGACTGTAGCCAAGAGATACATAGGACAGTAACTATTGAGTATCAAGACTATACAGAGCTCTGGGTGCGGTAATTAACTAGCCTTTTGACCAGCAAAACTAGCCCACACTTAACTGCCATAATTACCTGATTGGCTAATAGTCCACAGAAATAATTGTAAACCCTGTCAGGCACTTCCCTCCAAACTATAAGCAGTCAGAGATATGGTCAGAAGCAATCTAGCTTTAACAGTAATATCGATTTTCAGTCTGCTGAAAAATACTAACTGAAGATTAACTTCTACAAAGTAAGCTAAAGCTGAGAACAAGTGAAAGTAACATGTAACTTGTCTACTTGTTCACCTACAACAGTACCCTTCATTTTGAAAAAATTTAGCCATTAGAGAGAGAACTTGCATATCCTTGCACTCAAGTAACTTTCTACCATGGTTTTCACGGAAACACACATGAGAAACGTGTTGTTAAGTTTTTCCAATTCCACCGTCAGTTTACATACAGTAGTATGTTTATGAATATCCATGTATTAATACMGTTTTAAAGGTATAAGGGTGAAAAATATGAACAAGGACTAAATCACATATGCCATTGCAAAAATGGCATTTGTTGCTAACTTTCTGAAGAAAAGTATGTTATTTAAAAATTCAATAWGTAACTAGAGTGATGATTTCTTCGTTTCTTACTACAACAACCCAAACAAAAAATACTTATTTAGAAGTTACTCTCCCGAAAGGAAGATGACTGAAGAATGCAATACTTACATGCCCTCCACTCATCAGGATGCTTAAAAGGAAATGCTAAACCATTGTCAATTGCAGCAATTTTAATAGTAGATTCTTTAGTTATAGTCCATTGGCTATCCTACGGAAGGAATATTTCAAAAGTAAGTGATACCTATGTGCTTACAAAAATAGTGAAATACATTAAAAATACTAAATAATACACCTTTTAGCTTCACTGCTTAAAGTCAACTTAAACAATATAAAGGAGTATCCAAATAAACTCCAGCACATATAATTCTTACTCTACCACCATTAAAAAGGAGCCCTTCCCCCAAATACAAGATAAGCAGAGCACATAAACAGCTGAAGAAATGTGCTTGAGCAACAGTGGGCAGTTTTATCATCATTATAGCCCAAGCTAGTAAAGAAAAAATACAGAACAATAAAAATAACTTCTAGCATTGTTCTATCCAGACTAGTCTAATCCAAATAGCTTTTCCATTTATTTCCCCTAGAACAATTTGCAGTTATCATATTTCTTAAGACCATGCACCAGGATTAAAGCCCTGCACTTAACCCCCTGCAAGACTAAGTTATAAAACTAAACAATTTAAAGAATGTAAATTTCAGAGTACAATTTTCTTACCTTATCTGATAGATCAAGTCCATCATCTTGTTTTTCATACCTGACTAACCAGTTATCATTACCTCTGTCTTTAAACAGGAAAATGCATGTTACAACAYGTCATTTACAAAGAAATCATCATCTAAAGTGATATACGACCAATATTGTCAATTGAGAATTTACCAAAGGAGTCAGGCAAAACTGTTCAAAAAGTTTTTTCATCACAATACATGTGTTTTAGCTTTAATGAAATGTTTGAGGCAACCGATTTACTTGAAAGACCAAAAAATTTACCAAGTGTTCTTAGGTATGTATTACTGCTTTAGTTTCCCCAACTGGCTGAATATACAGCAAAATATCAAGAAAGCTAAGAGAAACTATTTTCTTCTATTTTATGCAGAAAGATTGGCTGTAGTGTGCACTTTTCCTGGGGAAAAGACTGTCAGCACAACCACAACAACTTAATTTTTAAGCTTGTTTTAATGCCGATAGGGGAAAGGGAGAGGCCCTCCACAATTACAGATAGTGTGATGTTTGACTACATGGAGAAAACGGACTCTTCAAAGATGGAGGGAGTGGGGGGGAACTGAAGAGCCTTTCAGAAGCTGAAAATGTCTGCACTGTTCAGACAAAACTGAGACACTGAAGGCTTTGACAGGGTCTTTCAGACAGAGAATGATTGCATGGATTTGTAGGTCCTTCTGTCATCTTAAGGTGCTCCCTTAAGTTTAGTTAAACATCCATCAGAAGATTTTCATGTTCTCTCATGATTAGGTATATTAGATGAAGGTAAAATCATCCACTTAATGAGGTTTTGCATTTTGAGTATTTTCCTTACAATTTTAAGAATGTCACAGGACACAGTAATTGTTTGGAAACACTGGGATCTATTTGATAAAGCTGACAGACCATAGCAGCAGCTAGAAAGCATTAAGTTCTTATGAAACTTTCTTCTTTTAGTTTGCTTCTAAAAAGCCACAGGTTAGTGTGACTTATTTTCAGCTGGATTCCTTTCTAATAAGTGAATTTAAGAAAAGGAAAATGAACTAGAGCTGGTATGTCTGAAGAAGAGTAAAGATGCCCACCTCTGACAAAGCAGCAAAGGAAGTATTTTAAATATAAAACTGCCTTTGGATTCTTGAGGAAATAAATCACCTACATAGTCAACAGAAGAATCCCAGCTGCTGCGTGAAGGAAACAAGAATGCAGGAGAACCGAGAGATATACATCACGGTTGTACTTCAGTGCCTAGTCACAATGAATATGAACTATTTTGCACTGATGCGAAACTGTGCTGTTATCCGCTCCAGCTTAACATAAAAGGAATGGTAGTCATGGCTTTTCTTATGGTTCCTGAAACCCCACCATCCCTTATCCTAATCAGGGGAAACAGACAGTTAATAGCCTACTGACAGAATTAAAGCATAATGAAAGTATTTGTTCTTGAATTCTTGCATTGCTTAAAAATATCAAGTAACAGCCAAAAAAGGGTTGTTTGGATTTTGTCATATTGCAATATTTAATGTTTGAATCCAAAGTAAATTTTTTGAAGTTTAAAATGCAACATTCTGCCCTTCAATTGTGAGAAAACCATCTGAAACGCATTAAAGCATCCAGCAGCAGCTTTCAGCCAGCATTGCTTACCATTTCTGCCTCTCAAAAGAAGATAGATACCAAGAGACGCTAACAAATACCTGTATTTCTGATGACATAATCCAAGATAACCAATCTTTCAAACTGTGACTGAAATTCTTTCCTTGTGTTCTCAGGTAAAGGATCCGTTTCAAACTTCCTGAGCCAGTAGTCAGCTTCCTTATATCCTTCAACAAACAGCTGGAAGGAGCCAACCTGAAACATTAAGAAACTTCATTTGGAAAATGCAATTGGGTAGGTCACATTACTAATCTTAACATTAACAGAAAAACTGATTATATATTTTCCAAGTTCAGAACACAGGAAGGATGACATTAAAAAAAAGAAAGATTACTAAGTGGTTCCTCTTTCATTCCTAAATTCTAAAAAAAGCAAGACTCAAATCATGAAGGTTTTTTCTGTTTTGTTTCGGTTTTTGGTTTTTTGTTTGTTTGTTTGKTTTGGTTTGTTTGGTTTTTGTTGTTTTGTTGTTGTTTTGGGGGGTTTTTCAAAATATTTGTTTAAGCACTCATTGACTTTACCAGGAATAAGATGTAGCCAGACAGCTCAACATAAATGAACACTCAGTATTACAAGCAATATTTGAAACAAAGAGAAAGAAACAACATCTATTCTCTTTTTCATTGGAAACACTTGGTTCAACAGTTCATAGGAAACTCACCAAAAATTACAGGAGAAAAATCTTCCTCTCTGAAAAGCTTTTATGTTTCATTGATGAGAACAGCAGCATTAACAATTTTTTCAAGACAGACACTTTTTGCATGAAAACGGCTGAAATACATTTCCCAAAAGAGTCCAAGGAAGAAAACTATAGATGGCATAGACTCCATACGTGTGGGGAACAGGAAAGGTGCTCAAGATTAAAATTCAAGAGAGGACTTATGTTCAAAAAGTAAAATGCAGATACATGCACACGTGCAGAGACATGGATAAACAGACAGCATGTGGAATAACCATGCTGATACAAGCTTATATAACGTATGTCACATGTGTCAGTTCCCAGCAATTTAGATMCAAGTGGATTACCCAAGAACACTGTGGTGATATTTTGGGGACACAATAAGGCTCATTAGGCAAGAAAGATGTTTTAGTCAGTGGAGTACTGCACGCAAGATGAAAGGAAGGTAGGATGAACACAATAGGATACTTAAAAGAATAAAACAAACAATAGAAGGGGAAAAAAAAGATTTAGGAAAAATGAAAGAACTAGATAAATTGCAGGGGAGAAACAATTAGACAATATGAAAACATGACACTGAAGGGAAATGTACTAAACAGTCAAGAAAAAGAAAAAAAACAGTGAGAGATGTACAACATCTTAACATGTTACTCCTTCARCAGAAAGCTACACTGCAGACTGATACAAAAAGTGGTGAGATTATTAACGTAGTTCAAATGAAGGAATGATGTAAGAGTGGATAGATTTTGCGTACAGTCATATTTATCAAACTTCAGTCATTCAGAGATAGTTTTCAACGAGCAACAAGGTTTTTCTTCTACTGTTGAAGTTACCTATAAATATTCTTTTTTTTTTTTTTTTTTAATTCAAACTTTTGTATAAGAATCAGGAAATGCACAAATCACTTATTTTTCATCTTACCTTAGGAGGTAGTCCAATTCGATTAAATTTTTTAGCAACTTTTGGCACTTTCTCTAAAGCATATTTTTTTCCTCTTGACTTTGCACGATCTATTGCACTGTAATTAAAGGTCTCACTGACAAGCCAGACAACCTTAAGATATGAAAGTTAAAAACACAGCTCAGAATTCCTTATTATTTCAATTATAAATTTACAGTAAATTTTATACTTAGTTGTCAAAAAAGCAAAAAGGAAGCATCAGGCATTTCCAACAGGCAAATTTTACATGAAAAGGTGAATATTTGCTATTTTACATATCTCAAACAAAAATGTGGTAAAAGACTTGTAAGTGGGAATCTTTATATGCTGCTTTTTGCAGTTCTGATGCATCTCACCAAAACATGAGGCACAAAAGTGTCAGAAAACGTTAGAAACGGAAGTGGTTCCAAAGAAGAGATTCAATTCAGATCGCAAACTTATCCTTTAAAATGAAAATCACAGTCACTATTTCTACACCAAACCACTGTGCCTTTGGACTTGCAATAGTTTATAAATGACTTAGGGATAATGCATGATTACAAGCGTGTCTCCACAACTACAGTCCAGAGACTGAAAAATCTGTCACTATATATTTTTTGCATTCAATAATTTATGTATTTTAACTTTTACCTTAGTTTTAGGTACAACTCCTAGCCCCAGCTTGTCATCCACAAGATAGGCACCAGCTTCAGAGAGGTATCCCTGATTTGGAATGAGGCAGCCTCTGCCAAAGCAGCAAGGACAACAAACTTTGTGAAAATATTTGGTCCATTTTGGATTTAGATGTCCATAAGGCTCTTCAGATTTTGGTTTGAACACTCCAATAATTTTCTAGGATAAATAATATAAAATTAAAGTATGAATGTTTTGAGTTGCAAAAGATTAACCAATACTTTCAAATAACTAATTTTCAGAACCATTTTAGATACTATACATTGCATTTTACAGTTGCTCTTTCCATAAATAATAAAACTAACAAAATGGTATTCCAAATAAATTTATCATCAAATGCTTATCTAGAAGTAGTACAAATTCAAAGTAAGCTCTTCATAAGAGAAAAATCAAAATCAGTTAACATTCACTAGTTTTTCAAAATTAGAGGGCTGCTTTTTAGAATATCCATTTTTTTATATTCTAAGTTTTTAAAAAAGGTGGTTTTAAAAGTAGTTTTAAAAATCATTTTCAGCCCACCAATTAACTCATTGACAAGATATTTCAGACAGAGACATAATGGTTCCAGGAAAGTGACAAACATACAGAATGCTAATAATCAAATATTACCTTTTCTCTTTTATATCTATTCTATTTATTGCTTTAAGTTAGAATGGATCAAAATATTCTGCACTTTGCAATTCCAAAGAGTGGTGGTGTTACCACTGCTGTAGATTCCTCAACTCAAAGCTGACAATCACACCATTTACATTGGAGACATGTAGTAAAGCTTAAAATTACTCAGAGTACTGTGTCCAATTTTGGACACTATGCTTCAAGGAATCTGTTAACAAACTGGAGAAAGTTGAAAAAACAATGAGAATAAGCACAAAAAACGTGAATAATGAAAGACTGTATGAACAGGGATTGTTTAGCCTAAAAGAAAATGGGGCACAATGAACTATGTAATAGGTTGCTATAGAAAAAAAAAGGAACAACACATTTACTGATAACGAGCCAAGAAATGATAGGCTTAAATCCCAGCAGATAAGTTGCAAAGAAAAAACCCTTTTGAACCTTAAGAGTGGCTCAAGACTGGAACAGACTGCCAGGTTGTGGAGTCTCCAAAAAAGGATGCCACTAACAACAGGTTAGTTAGACATCGATCAGGAATCACGTTAAGACGATCCTGCTCCACAACACAGGTATTAAATAGATGATTTCTCAAGGTGTCTCCTACATATGATTCTGTATTTGTTAAGCTCAAACCACAAGATTATTACCACACTAAAATATATAACTTTCCAATTGTTTGTGATAAACTTTAGCCTAGCGCATGAAGTCCATGTACTGACTCTTCTATAGCTCAAGTGAAATGCTGTAGAAATGCTGTATCTTCATTCCTTCTCACAGGACCATGTTAAGTAAATCAAATTCTTATCTAATAAATATTTAAGAACAWCTGTTTAAGAAGCATTTTCACATATTAGTACTTTCCTGAATCCTTATTAAAAAAACCTGTATATCTCAATAAGCTAAACACTGCCTGTTGTTGCACCAACACTCAGCTGATCTACACTCTTAAGTCATGGACAAGTTTGCTGGCAGTCAGAAACTAGCATTCTGCTTCAGGAACTCCCGATTCAACTAGGTTAGGGAGAGGACCTGACTAGTTGTTCTAGCTTCTACAGAATTTTCACCCACTTTGTCCAAGACAATCGTGCTTTGTCCAAGACAAACTAACTACAGAGAACTTACTTCATTCAGTTTGTAAACAGAGTATACAAGACACCAGGCATTAGTAGCATCGCCTGTCTTGTCCATCTATTTTGTTTCATTCCCATCAACTACTAGGAGAAATAAGTTACGAAATATCACTATTTGCATTCAACCTGTAAAATAAGTTTTCTATCAACAGGGGCAGGAAAGAAATTGACAAAAATTCTCTTGTTTTCGGCATGCTATTATCTGTGATTCTAAGGTTACATTCAAAATCATGAGCAAGTTCTATGCAACTACACAGACATAATTCAATTTAGACCTACAAAAAAAGTTACGCTTACAATAAATATTCTATGCAACATGAAAGACCAACATGTTCCCTAAACACTTCCCCCCCCCCCCCGCCCCTACATCACAACACTTTGGAAACCGAATTTACTTGGTATACTAGTTTAGTCAAAATTCTAATGTTAGGTTTAGAATTGTTAAAAAGTTATTTAATTTTTTCCTGTTGAATCACAGGTATCTACCTGCTCAAAACAAAGCTAGCAGCTTTTCATTTCCCAGAAACGTAGTGGTATATTTGGTAGTATATGCCAAGCCATTAATTATCTCTTTTCTGAATTGCTCTTTGGATACTACTTCCTACAAACTGCCCATTTTAAAAAGGAGCTTAGCTCATTCCATTACTTGCCTGGACCGTACTGTGCTATACTATCAAATCTAGATACGGTTTTCAAGGTTTCACTGAAGTTAGAACCTTGCTAAATTTTGCAGAGCCACTGATGTTGAGGACCAGAGTAGAACCAGAAAGCTCAATATGTAGACAACCTACCAAGACCAGTCTTAATGTTGCAAGTCAAAATTAATTTCTAGACTGACTCCATTGGCATTACCAATTAGCCAATAGCTAAACTGTCAAAACATGTTGCAGAAGAGTTTGTAACAGACACAATGTCTTTTACTTTATTGGTTACACAATGAACAACAAATGCAGAAATATTCAACACTTCAGCAATACTGCTGCTTAAGTACTGAACTGCTTCATGTCAGTATACAACTATGCCAATAAATGCAGAAAGTTAATAATTTTAATTAGGCAATTTTAGTTTTATCTTTCTGATAGACCCAAATCAGYGAATAAGATGACCTAATGGAAACAGGTTATTTTACCTGTAACTTGGTATTAGTGTAGGAAACACTTCAGAAGCTGACCAGTAAGAAGGCTTAGCACGTCTTTAATAAGCTCTTTCCCAGCATAAGGATGAGGAGATTACTCAAGAAGAATAGGAGAAAGCAAGTCCCAAAACTGGTCTGAAGTAGAATGATGCAATACTCTGTCAAACAGGATGTGAAATCCATTCTACAAATGGGAGTTGCACTATTGACAAAATGAAGTTTTAGCAGACCTTTAATATGGATAACAAATTTAGGTAACCTCTAAATTTAGTGCAAAGAATAAAAGCAAAATTGAAAGTCAGCTAGGAACTCACTACCATTATTCTCACAGTTCCATGTTGGCAAATACTTTCATATTTTGCAATGAAATTTTTCTGGCCCACATAAAAAAATTGTTTTTTTTAGTCTTCATGTCTCCTAAATACTTACATTCAAATCAATGACCTGCATGAAGGGGGAGGGCAAGTCACTACTAGGAACAAAAACAACACTTCACTGCAAAACAGAAGTAAAACCAACAAGAAAATCACCACCTAAGAAACAAGGAAATAAGGTGCTCCATCCAAAACACTATGGCTACAAAAATGATGTCTAAGTACTCTCTCATTAGCCCCAGGGCACAGTGAGTCTCTCAGGCAATTGCTAGTCACCAAAAACCTGCAAAATCACTCTGGAGAGGCTTCAGACAAAACAGATTTACACATATGGAAATCCAGAACGAGTATGATTTTTTTCAAGTAATTTCACTACTAACTAACTTTCTAAAAATAAAAGATCTCGATTGCACAGCATTAAGAAAAACTCAAAAAAACACTTAACCAGTTTTAAAGCATTTTTAGCATAACACTGTAGAATACTCTTTAGACATATCGTGCACTGAATTTTTGAAAAAGTATTGATTTAAACCAGTATTTGGTTACTTACTCAGATTTTTTCCTGTTGCATATTAAATAAGATATAATCCTAATTTAAAATACCTCTTTAAAAACAATATGAAGTTTGAATATGTACATATAAGCACACAACCTGAAAACCTACAAAGAACTAAACTACTGAAGTAGGGAAGTCACCTGAAGTTTAAGAAGTCTGCTGAAACTTTGAACAGGTTTTCATATTAACAGCATTGTACGCAACAGCAAGAATCCCACAAAGCGATTAGAGAAAGAATTTTTTTTTCCTTCCAGTTTCAAAGAGAGAGACACCCTCCTTCCCAACCTACTTTGGCTCTCCTCCGCCAGAATGAAGGGGGTCATTACTAACAAATGTTCCTGGAACAGAACTACAATGTGCAGTTCTCTGAAGATTTTGAAGCAATAGTTCTGCCACTTTCCATCTCAGAAATAAATTCATATATTTATTTGTATTCTAATAATCACTCATTCAATAAAGTGTAAAAACTATCACCAGGAAAGTGGCATTAAAAAAACCCAAACGTCTATGAAAATTAAGTGGTAAACAGAAATATATTCTGTAATGACCAATAATGTGAATAAAAGCTAAACAAAAAAAAAGTAATACTTCCTAAACGAATGGGAAATGACTGTTTTGGGGATGCAGGGAAGAACAACAATCTTAATGTGTTCTGAAAACCTAGGCACTTAAAGTGTTGCAACTTCCATGTCCAACACGACTGGGATCTTTAGGATTAATGAACACCTACATCTACCTAAGACCAGAAGACTGCTGATTGAGCTCAAAATAAAATCAGATATGAGAAATCAACAAAGGTGTGAGGGTTGAGTCTCCTCTTTTTTGGAACAGGTCAGTAAGCAGACAAAGTATTTCTGATTTAAAGAAAACAAAGTGAAAGTATGTCTGAAACATCATTTTCTCTTACTAAATAATGCTAACCAAACGTTACTTTTCAAGCAAGACATTCAGGTAACTTACTTCTCTGTCTCCAAATAACCTTAGGACACCTCTTTGATGATCACTATTCAAGGTACCATTTACTACTAAGGGAGGGGAAACCAAATCTTCCAAGTTAAGATTCAGCAGACAAGTATAAGTAAAAAGGTAGATTTGTCTATATCACTCTTCTTGCCCATCTACCAATCATATAGGAGGACGGAGACATGACCTAAATAAAAGACTATCTAAAAAGGAAAGAGATAAAAATATAGGAGGCTTTGCTAAAGAAACCTAAACAGCACCCAAATCAGAAGCTCAGCTGTGTCAAAAATCAATTAAAACATACAAAGAACAAAATGTTAAATTCTGAAAATAATTCAGGGATTCCTTTGTGCAGATGCTAAAGAGGCCCTTTTATTTTCTCCTTATTTCTTTGGTGCAGATCATTCAAAACATGGTAAAACTGCAAAAGAGAAATAATAGTTATTTTGGCTTAGCTTATACTGCAAGACATAATTAGAAACCTAAATATTACTTGCATTGATTTTTCCAACATAGATTTGGCATACCATAAATTATTAAACGACTTATTTAAATGAATTTCCATTTAAATAGAATTTTAAAATTTCCATTTTAAACTCATCGCTGATAGTGTCTCTGACTTTGCAGTAACACGCTCACCCCTTTTGGATCCTTGGCAAAGTAACTCCCACTGGATCCTTGAGAGATTCTTTCTGGAAAAACTCCACACTCTATAGCTTGTTCTGCTCTCAGAATAATTTCTGCAAATTCTGGATCATCTAAAAATATATTCATATCAGCAGTATGTCCTGTRTGCCCTGAAAAATAAGAAAACAAGCAATCTTAAGTGTAATTTGTACTACGAATTAGCAACAACATAAGTAAACACACTGAAAAGCTAACAGCCTTCCCTGCTAATACCCATTCAATAGCAGGCTGAAAAATCTCGTCCATTAAATCAGTGCAAGTTTTCCCACTGATTTACCCATGTCTAATCAACCTTTTGTTCAAAGTAAATCGGCCAAATCTGCAACAACTAACTTGAAACTACCACTGCAAAGTGTTTATACTTTTCAAGGATTTTTTTAAATTATTTTTATTTACATAAGGAAGCCTATAAGAAAAAAATCCCTTCAGAATCATATCTGTAAAAAAAATGCTGAAGATTTTTATTAAGATTTTTGTGTCCTTTTGTAGAGAAAGCTACCTGAAAGTAAACTGTCCATTACCCACTATTAGAATGGTATCATACCATTCATTTAACAGCTTGGCTAACGTTCATTATCTGTTAAGACTCAACAACATCATTCACAAAACAATCCGTTACATGTAGCACTGACAAGTGGCACCAATATCCCAGCGAAGTACTGCATGGCATCACCATTCCAACATTAAAACACTATCAACTACTTGTAGAATTTGTTTGCATACCAACCAAAAGATTAGCTCTATGCAGGCATTTATGCAAACTCTATGCAAACATTTAGAACGATAACTAGAAAAGAAGTTGCCAGGATTTAATACTTCTATTGCTCTTTAAACTTTTTCAAACRATTTCTCTGTAAGTTTTGAAACTGAAGATTTCTGTACCTTACTTTTAAGGCTAGGATTATTCCACATTCTTACTGACTGCATTTCAATGGGTCTGTGCATTAGGGCTCATTTCTGCATTAAGAAACAGCTACATCATTCTAAATTAAACATTCACAGATAAAGTTGCCTTGTTCCCATTTCAGCACTTGAAGAAACAAGATAAAATAAAACACATACATTCTTCTGGAACAACAACTGACACAGAATCCATTCAGAAAAGATAAACAGTTTGTGGATAGCCAAATAAAAAATAAATAATAAAAATCACTCTTGAAGTTTTGGAGCACCTTTTTGTAGCACAGTACATTCTTTGAAGTTTTCTAGAACATTACCACTTGCTTGCATGAACCACTCACAAATAATAACATGGCTTCCAAACAAAAACACTAAAAAGCATAAAACATAGGAAAACCTTAGTATAAGCTGGCAACAGGAAGAGAAGCCTTAAAACTAACAACAACTCATTCTTAAGGATCAACAACTACAACCCATTGGATCACAATCTGTTAGACTACTTGGCCAATACTTCTGCAATAAACTACAGTTTAATTTTAAGACTTTTATTGGGACTGTCAGGGACAATCAATGAATTGCATTTCATAGAGTCAGCCAYCAAGAGAGAGGGAAAGGGTTCTAAGATTTCCCTGTCACAAAGCAGTTAAGTGAGTTAGGGAAATAAACCAAAAAACCCACAACCACAACCCTTATTTTTATGGAAAAAGTCACTTCGAATCAGTGGTTCTTATTCCATGTTCAAGCCTCAACTATCTCTACACGAGAAACATCACATCATGCAGCTGAGCTGCGACTACTACATATTTTTGTCAGTGAAAGCAAGATCAGGGTTGTGCATTACACCGTTGCCAAACGAAATGCAACATCCATATTAAGTTACTTTGCACATTAATCTTCCAGATGAAGAGGACCTACAGATGAACTTTCTATCACAGGGATTGAAGTTGTCTATGCAGAAGACAACTTTCTCAGAGGTCAGTTTTTAATTTCTGTGCATTCATTCCAGAACCTAAAACCGTAAGAAGTCTCACTGTCTTGAGGAAATTCTTCAACCATATCTTTTCTAACATAAAAGATAACTGCAGGAAAAATATATTCAATTAAAAATCAAATTAAAAACAAACCAACCAACTGCATTATGCTGTATGCTCCAGGAAGAAGAGAAAAATAATTTTTGAAACTTATGATTTGTTCATTATTGCTACTGTGCTACTAGAAAGCCTTCTGTTACCACAGTGATGTGGCCGTACAAAAACATATAGGCTGAAAACAAGGAAACTGGCAGTTTTAAGAAGTTTCCTTTTGGTTTATCAACACTCTCCATATGAAAATAAGCCATTTTAATTGAAGCTAGTATTTGCTGAATGTGGCAGGGTTTTCTGAGTTGGTTTCTTCTTCAAAAATTATTTTAATCAAGTTTTCCACCGTGAAAGCATGTTACGGTCACAACTTACTCCCAGTACAGTCTCTAAACTTACAATTATAACTAATCAAGGTTTTTTTCTTGCAACTGCTCTTGAAAACTACTCTTCTCATTAAACTCCCACTCAGGAGACCAGGGCTTACACACACAGAGTCTAACTTACAAGCTCAAGAACTTTTTTCAAATTAATTTGGACAAGGCCTAAGGCTGTGAAGCTGCTATACTTGAATGATGAGGACACGCCAAAGAAGATACGAATGCTATCATTCCATTATGAAAACACTCTCCATGTTGCAATAACATGCATGAATAACATCAGTTGCATGTTTGTTCCACCTGACACATGAAACAATCCTGTACCTTCAAGTGTCAGACATACAGAAAATGTAGGGACAAGGAAACAGGAGCAAGAGATGAGATGCTGGGATCAATCACAGTTCTAAGATTTTCTTACATTCTCTTGGGGCAGATCCCAAGTAGTACTCTGCATTCAACATCCTAATTGCCCCAGTGGTGCAAGACCCACGGCTCTAGTCTCCGCTTTGAAGCATTAACTACTATGTTTTGCTAGAAGCACTGCCTCATTAACACATCTTAAGTCTTGCGGGAACAAGACAGAAGAACTCTTAACATTTTAACGGCATGTTTGAGTTACAGGTCTGGTCTACACTTGAGACCACTGGTTAAAAGATTAGATTTTCTTTTTTCTTATGGTTAAACAGAGTACACTAGCAAAAGGTCTCTATGGCTACTAAAAAAAGTTACTAGCATAATTATTTTGCTCAAATTCATGGGGTTTTTGTTTGGATTTTTTTTTTTAATATGCTATTGTTGCAAAAGGAACAATTTTTACCCGTCTCTGGCAAGAAATCCTATGGTATAATTACAACAGCAAACACTATTAAGTGATAAAAGTCCACAGATTTCTGTCAACAAGCCTTTCCTAGATGTACATCTATTTACAAAGTTGCACAGAATCAGAAAGCTTGAAAGTCTAAAGAAAAAAGTAAGCAATAAATATTGTGTAGTTTATCATCTTGCCCATATATTTAGAATTAGATAATGGCCACGCTTATGCTTCTTTTCAAATTCATAACTAAGTTCTTGCATGTCTGAACTTTCACATCACATTTCTTTCTTCAAGACTGGATTTCAAAACACGGAAAGCAGATAAATTTTTATGAAAACCAAAAATATGACAGAAGAATCCACATCTAAAACTCTTAACACACGTGATGGTACAAAGAATTGAACAGATGATTGGAGCAAAGAACAGAAACAGAGTAAAATTTTTTTACAGGATGAAAAGATGGGGCTCACAAGCAAGTAATTGCTGGAATAGGCAAGACAAATAGAAAACTTCACAGAGTTCGCCAAGTGTTCAGGAAGCAGCAGCCAGTCCCACCACAGACAGAACACAGCCTGTGAAACGTGCAAGCCAGAAGTTTCAAGAAATATGACAGAAACAAAAAAGCAAAGCCCAACAAAAGAGACAGAGAACAATGAGAAGTAACAGTGGAGAGACTCATGAAGAGGTAAATGAGTTCGTRCAGCCCTGCACATAAAGGCAAAGCATTTTAATTTCGAGCCATTCACAGCACTTTCCCTTCAAAGACTATTAGTCAGCGAGCCCATATGCCGAGTAAGGGCAACGCACCTCTGCCCCTCGCTGATCCTACACCTTCCGATAAAAGCTCGTAATAAGCTCCCTGTGAGACAGGGACACCCCAGGGAGGCATCGGCCACGGCACATCAGGCGTACTTTAGTCCCTACAGGTATTTTTCTAGCCTCACTGGCAGGGCAGGGGCCACCCCTTCCCCGGAGACACCCGGGCAGCCTAACCCAGGCACCCTCCCCGGGCAAAGCCACCCTGCCCTGAGCCGCGCTGGCGCACCCCCTGCGGCTCCCCTCCGCGTTCAGCCGAGCCCGGCGGGGGAGGCGGCGGCCCCAGGCCCTACCTGCGGCGGCGCGGAGCTCCTTGTCCCAGGCGGCGCCCGCTCGGCGGCCGCGGCCGGTGCCCGACGCCCGCAGGAGAGGCTCGTCCTCTCCATCCCCCTCGGGCCCCGAGTCCTCCTCACCCTCCTGCTCGAGCCCCAGCTCCCCACACAGCCTCACAGCCCCGCCGGGGGCTGCTTTCACCGCTTGCGGCCCCCGCCAGGGTGGCCCTCCCTGGGGCGCCGGCTCCGCGAGGAGCAGCAGCCGCTCATCGGGCTCCTCAGCACCCGGCTCCGCCATGGGCGGCCGCGGCCGGGGGCTGCGCGCGGTGGGAGGCGCCGCCGGGCGGCCTCAGGCCCCTCCGCCGCAGCGCATGGCGCGCTCTGCCGCCAGCTCCGCGGCCGCGGCCCCGTCACTGCCCTGCGCATGCGCGCGGCGCCGGCACCCAGCCCCGCCGCCGCTACCTGCCTTAAAGGGGCCGCGGCCCCGAGCGGCGCCTGCTGCGTGCCCCGCGCCCCTGGGGCGTGCGGGTCTCCCCGGACCAGCTCGCGTGTTTGAGCAGCCATCGACAGCGGGCTCGGGAGGGGTCGGTCCGGGCCGGCTACCAGTCGTGGGGCTAGTGCACCAATTTGCAAAGAATGTATGCCTCACGGCAGAATTGTACTCGGGGAATCGGAAAGTTTGTACAGAGACGTCCTGCCGTGGGCCAGCCGGCGGGAGGGAAATGCTGCGGCTGCGAGTCTTGGGGCAGCGTCAGGTGCTGCCGTCAGCTGGCATCGGTCTGCAGGTAGTTTGAGGCAGCCTAAGAGTGGCACGGTCTGCTCAACGTTCCTCCGGGAAACCACAGCTACAGGCCTCCGCACTTGCATTATTTTCACCGCTAGTCATTTAACAAAAACATCCCTGAAACTTCCTTTATTTCTGTGTCTGAAACTGGCTTGTCTGCTGGCCACCACTTTCCACTAGCCAGCTGCTCTCCCTCCCCATACTTTAAAAGACACTGTTCTACACCATCACGGCAATTTCCAAAAGGAAGCCTAAACCCAATGTAAGTGAAAACAACACGAATATATTGTCATTATTTCCATGTTCCCACAACCATCCTTGTGTTATTAACTGGAAGAAAGAGAATACAACTATAACCCCAACACACTGCATCAGACTTTGACGTGGACGCCTTCTCCCATGCCTCCCTATAGAAGAGGGCATTTCCTCAGTGCAGTACTCAAAGATTTTGGTGAAATATGGGAGAAAGATACATGCATGGAGTACTTGTATAGAACCAGGATTCTGGATCACACTGGGAGCAAATCAGTTCCCAGCTAAAATAGTAATTGCATGTATTTATTATTCATTATTCTCATAATTATTCATGATATTCAGGATTCATTCTGTACATGACCTGGATCATGGAAAGAAAATTACTTTGCTTGGTTACTGACAAAATAAAACCTTACTGAAATGCTTGACTTGTGTTTGTTTTGTCTCGGGTTACCTGTCAGCCARTGGACTTTGGAACTCAGTTGAGTGTCATTTATTTATGTAACTATTAACATCTGTAACACTTGACAAAATCTGTTCACACTTGCATTTGTGTTTCCATTCCTTTCTATTAAAAGTGAACACATTCAGTCAACTGTGACTCCAGATGAATAGCCATTTTATGCCTAGTAAACAAGTATATGAAGGTTAGAGCAACTGGATGTAATTTTCTGCACAGAAAATTAATAGTTTGTTAATAACTGTGTAATTTTCTGTACAGAAATGTACTGTAGCTATGTCATTTTCTGTACAGAAAATTATACCGCTGTTAATTCCTGTGTGAAGCAAACAAAAAGATCAGACTAAAATGGGAGAAGTCTGACATTTTGCCCAGCAGGCCATTAAGGAAGACCGCATCTCCTTTTAGCTACATTAGCTACGAGTGAGTTGTGGCTGTTCCAATAACGTTCTGTTAAACAGTTCATCCATGGGTTTCTAAAAAGTTCGAAAGTTCTTTCGTTTGAATAAACTAAACAAGAATAACTCGTTAGTTATTTCTTCTGGTTTAGGGATTCATTTACACATGCTAGCGTATGTCTAAATGCAGTTAACTTAGTTTTCATCTTCCACTGCGATGAGAATTCTGTAACTTGCTCACAGGTCTTCATCTAAAGAAGTCTTTGCCTCGATCTTCAGTAGCGCAGAGTTCAAACACTATGACAGCTCATAATTAAACAAAATACACATCACCATCATAGTTATTAACAAACTATTAATTTTAATTCTGAGTAGCTAATACTCTCAATTAGCCAACTTGATTAAAATTACTAACAATTAAATCATGCAAATAAGTGGGATCATTTTCCTCATGCTAACACTTTTGTCTCTATCCTTCTAATCCATAGAGTATACTTTTTCATCTGTTTATAATATGTATCTGAGCACTATGTCGAAACATCGGAGTGGGAAAAACAGAAGAAAAAAAAAGGGAATACATGCTCAATCGTGCACTTTTAGCTTTAGGTGAGCGCCCTCTTGTGATACTTGTAAAGAACAAGATGAATAGCTGCTCAGTATTTCTAAAGCAACAGCAACACGACGCATCATAACAATCCAGATGCAGCATGACTACGGGGACTAAGAAGCGGAACAATTCAACTTGCAAAGCTCTTTTCTGTTCAAAAGGACTAAGAAACTGTGTTAATTATAGTCTGAGCCAACAATTCAAGCAGGTGTGTAAGATTACTCTGTCAGAACGCCTGAAAGATCCTAATCAGGCTAATTAAACCTACAGAAGCAGGACGGTCGCTATGTACTTTTCACATGTTAATTAGCCGTCTGAGCTTAAAACGGTAAAACAGAGGAATAAGATAAGACTTCATAAACAAATTCAGTTGACCAGGTACAGGCTGGTTAAAACTAAACATTGGAACAAACACACTGTGTACATAACGCACATCTGCAATTTTTGCACACTTGCTACTGGCTATTTCAGGAAGGCAAATGGCAATCTGCCAGCCCCCATGGCTGCCTGAGTGCAAAGGTCAGCAGAGGCAGCCGGGCGCTCAAGTGCCCTGAGGAGCCCCTGCGCTCCAGGTAAGCTTCCACTTGCTGAGGCTTCACTGGCAGTTCCCAGTAAAGGTGCGATGCCTGTCCCAGATTTCCTACTGGCATAACTGTATTTTCCCAAATAACGTGAAAAGAAAGCAAATTAGGTCTCTCCTAGTAGCGTGTCTCTCTGCCTGCAATGCAATTTTTTGCATTGCCTCCACAGCCCTGGCGGGTACGCCGGGCTGCAGTTGCACCACGCGAGCAGATTGCCGTTATTTGCTGCGGACAGTCCCACAGCCTCCTTTGCTCACAGAAACGTTGTGAGGAGCGAAAGGCTCCTACCCTGATAGGAGCCTTAAGGGGAGTTACGTGGCTGTTCTCAACAGCCTAATGCTAAACTTCGGGGGGGAGGGAAAAAACAACCCAGGAAGGGTTCCTCACAGCCAAGAAGTCTCGTTTCCGGCGGGCTTTCCCCCCTCACGGAGGGACGCCGCCGGCTGCGGGAGCCCACGCTGCCTGGGGAGGGCCCGCCCCGAGCGCGGAAAATGGGGGCCCCTCCCACGGCAGCTCCGGGCAAAAGCCGCCGCGGGCCCGTGCCAGCCTCTGTACTTCTAGCCGGGGGCAGCCTAGCGCTCCATCCAGAGGCCGAGGCCTCCTGCTGCCGGCGCCGGGCAGACCTCTCCCGGGAGGGCACTGCCCTCAGCACGGGAGCCMGCGGCGGGGCGGGCACAGCCCAGCCTCCGCGAGGGGAGGGGCCCTGGCGCTCCTCAGCGGCGCATGCGCACTCCCCCCGCGCGGCTCCGGCAGGAGCCGGCGGGCTCGCGGGTGGGCCGCTCGGCGGCCGCGCACGCAGCTCCGCGCTGGCGTCGAAGGGGGAGCGGCGGCTGGAGCCCGCGCCGACGGGAGCCACTGCGCCGCCCGCCCCTCGGCCATGAACGCGGAGAACTTCGGCTCCAGCGAGCGGCTGGTGACGGCGGCCTACGTGCGCCAGGGGGCGCAGGGCCGCCGCGCGCACGAGCTGCGCCTGCGGGCCCTGCTGGAGCAGGTAACCGGGGCCGCCCCCGCCAGGCCGCCCCCGCCGGCCCTCCGAGCACCGGCGCCCTGGAGTGGGGGAAAGCGGCACTGAGCCGCCCGCGGGCGTGGGCCCGGCCCGGGGCCCCGCGAGTGAGCCGCCCCCGCCTGTCCGCCCGGCTCGGGCACGGCCGGGGCGTTCCCGCACAGCCCCGCGCCCACGCAGGCCTGTCGGGCCCCGCGGAGAGCCGGGCCGCTCTGCCCCAGCAGCTCCCACACTGGTTTTCTGGCCCTCTTTAACCCACCGTGCCGGTGGGCAGGGGCATGGCGCTCCCGCGGTGTCGGGCACAGTCCGGGCGAGGTGGCTCGGGAGAGCTCGGCTCGCTTTGCCGCAGTGGCAGAGACCGTACGGAGCCCCAAAATGAAAGGCTACGTTTGGGAGTAGAAAATGATTGCCTTAGGTTGTGCATTTGCTGAGAAAGGCCCAGCAAACAGCTAAAGAAATTTTTTAAAACAATGAGATACTAACATACGGTTACATGAAGTAAAAAATGATACTTGTAAGGTGCCGAAAGAATGTATTTCTTTGTCTCCAATGTACAGAAATCATTATCAATGAATTCTGAAATGTTTCAGTTCTTGAACATCCTTAGTTACATCATACACTGTTTCAAACTTAACTTCCGTACCACACTTCAGAAGTGAATTAGTTTTACTGAGTTCTTTTTACTGTTATTGGGACATGTAAAAAAAAAAAAAAAAGCCCCTGAACTGTTGAGCTGCTATAGTAATGCTTCATGGGTTTATGGGTACCTTGTCTCTGAGGATCTTTTCTGCAATTTGCAAAGATAAGTGCAGTTCTTAATGCAGTGAAGAGCACAAGAAAGAGCATGTCTCTGGTTGCAGGTTTTGACACGTTATATTCTGTAAGTGGTTTCCTTACCTATTAGATGATAACTAGAAAGGAAAATATGCAGATAGGAAGATGGGTTACAAGTGAAACTATATTTTCCTTCTGCTCATAATTAATATTTTTGGTTCTATAATACCCAATTATCTCCCTTTCATCCAGTTTTCTCTGTTGGATTCCTGTAGTAGTAGATTCTTGCCTAGAGAATGCATCAAATAATCTATAGTCTTCTAGGGAGTAAATAACATGTATGTGCTGCAGTGGTTTTGTATGTACCTTAAGGAACACTTGAAAGTGAAAAATATCCTGACTATTTTAATATCAGGATATGCTAATGTAATTGCACTTAATATATGGAAAAATCATTATTTAACTTTTCTCTGAATACAGGTTCATATCATTACATAATGTAAAACAGCATAATGAAAATACAAACTGCTGTTCAGCGTGGGAAAGAAGGGTAATATTAATCAAACAAGTTGCATGAAGTTTTGTTCATTTCTAATTTCCAAGTTTGGTAGTTACCTTTGTATTATTATTATTAAGGGAAAATGTCCTGAAGATGGATGGGATGAAAGCACCATTGAACTGTTTCTTCATGAACTTGCTATAATGGATAGCAATAACTTCCTGGGCAACTGCGGTGTGGGTGAGAGGGAAGGAAGAGTAGCRTCAGGACTTGTTGCCCGAAGGCATTACAGGTACAAATTATTGGCAATTTGAATTATTCAGATTTATTATTAATGCTTTCAAATGGCATATTTTTTTGTGTCTTGTCATCTGAGACCTTGATAGCATTTGAGAAAAACAATATAATGCGATATTGAATTGATGCAACTTTCTGTACTGAATTTTCGTTAATAACTTGTTGGAAAGTCTTGAATGAAACAAAAATCTTTTGTCAGGGTTATGTCGTGTATGCTGAACTGGTAGAAGCTTAAGATGTTGGGTTGACTGCATGCAAGGRAAGCAGAGATCTTCCTGTTTTAAAATAATCCATGCATTACTTGCCTTTTTTAATAYTGTACAGCTTTTCATCTGTATATTATTAAAAACTACTGCATATTGTAGTTGTAAAGTATCGAACATTCCTAGTGAACAGCTGTTTGTATTTTGTTATATTCGTTAATATCTTTATAATGTAGTTAGTTGATATGCACATGAAAACCCAGTCCGTCTATAATAGATAAAGACACAAAGAGCTTTTAATAGCTTGTAGCCCTTCTGACACTTGATGGGTACATCGGATGCTATAATTCTAGAGGCTCTGCATTAATTTCTTTATGCATATACTTTTTTTTTTGCATAGAGTTCTGTGCCGAGTACCTTGCTGTGATGTTTTATCTAACAGGAATGAAACAAAGTGAAATTTCCTGGAATGTTTCTCCTTGAAAGATTAACACAAAAGCATATTAGAGACCAGAAATTTAGTAGGCTTTACCATATGGAAGTTGAATTACTTAGGCTTAATGGCTTTCATAAGCCATACAGTACCATGAAAAATTAATGAAGAAAGCCAGTAATACATCAGTTAGGCTTTTTTTGTTTTCTCTACTGCTCTCTAGGATATGTGTGGTGAGGGAGGTAGAGGGTCACACTGGGGAGAGTATCCAAGGAAGTATTGCTTTCTGACAATACTGGAGAAAGCATGCCCAGCTTCTGGCCAGAGAGAGCCTGGGYTGGCATTTAGCTACTGTTGGTCTGATGCAGCTCTGTCACCTGGCATCTTGCCTTCACCTATGAGTGTCAGCAATAGCAAGGAAAGGCGTAGAGGCATCCTCCACTCCACTTATTTCTGCAATAAGTTTTACAGGTAACTTTGGGAGTGATGGAGGTAGCAGGAGATGGTTCTCAAGCTGTCTTTCCTTTCAGCTTAATAAATTCTAAGGGCCAGTCTTAGGGAGGATTGCTCCTTAGGAAGGAGTACGTATGTGCAGAAAAGAAAAAGTAGTAGTATGAGAAAGCTATTAAGAACATAGCAGCAGGAACGATGGATGAAAATATTTTTGATGAAGTGAGGGTTATATGCAGGTTTCAATTAATTATCAAGCTATTGTTGATTTCAACCTATAGCTTGAAATAGGGAAAAAAATTTAAGCTGTAAAACTATGCTCCAAGAAGTTCTGAATTCCGTACACTCATCAGACTGGATTTTACTCTATTCCCAAGACAAAAACAGAATTAAAGCCATAAATAGGTGTGTATGGTTACTAGCTTACTTGAGCAGCTGCTGCATTTCAGCCATGGCTAAAGTTAGTTCTGTAAGCTTATATTTTATACATGATTTCAGGATCCTCCACTCCTGAAAGGTGCTAAATAATATCCGACATTTATAAATGCAGTTTATAAACATAATTTATAAACAGAATGCAGAGAGAGATGGTATTGCATGATACATAATATTGAATAGTARAATGAGGTAGATGAAGTGAAGATGTAGAAAAAGATGGGCAAAGTGATACATTAACCTAACTCTGTTTCAGGACGTTTTGTCACAGTAGATATTATTTCTTTGCCCTGTGGAGGTGAAGCATTTGTCAGGGGAGTATCTGTATAATACCACTATGCCTATGGTATGCTACACTATTTTGTTTTCCTTGGAGTTGTGTGTCTGAACATGTCAGCATTTATAATGCTAATTCAACAGACATCAAGAAGTGCTGAGGTGCGCTTAAAAGGAAGCCTGCCAGATGCTAAAGGTGTTGCTTCTGTGGGTCTTCTCAAAGTTTTTACTTGCATACTAGAACATTGTTAATCTACTGTTGAAAAAAATAAAAATGACAGTTTCATACGAATATATGTAGTTTGTTATAATGGAACTCATTATGGCAGATACTGATGTTGCATTGGATACAGCATTTTCCACAATTGTTATCAAATTAAATTCTCTTCAATCAGCAAGAATTATTGCTTTGGGATGTGAAAAAACCTGATGTATGTTTTCAACCTTTTTTGTTTAGGTTGATCCATGGAATTGGAAGGTCAGGTGATATTTCTGCAGTCCAGCCTAAAGCTGCAGGGTCTAGCCTTTTGAACAAACTTACTAACTCAGTAGTTCTGGATATTATAAAGCTGGCTGGTAGGTGTAAATCTGAAAATATCTTTTGTTTGTGGGGGCATGTCATGGGTTCTTCATGTTCATTTCTGACTTGCTTTTTATGTGCAGGTGTCCGGACAGTGACCAGTTGCTTTGTGGTTCCTATGGCAACTGGCATGAGTCTAACTCTGTGTTTTTTAACATTGCGGCACAAGAGACCAAAGGCAAAATACATTATCTGGCCACGTATAGACCAGAAATCTTGCTTTAAATCAATGATAACTGCAGGTAAGAAGGAGCTGACAGATTACGCAGTGTCTTCTTCTAACAGATATAAAACTTCATCTAGTAGAGTGATCAATTCATATGCTTGCAGTAAGATCCAGAAAAGGCCTAATGCATAGTAGTTCTAAGTGCTTTATTTGTACACTCCTGATTTCTAACATGCAATCACATATATGAGTTGTCTTCCTGACACCTTGTAAAATGTAGGCGTATGCTGAGGTACAGCGGCATATAAAGTAGTCAATAGAGAACACAATACTAAGGAAGCTACAGTTCACTCTCAGAGTTAGATGCGTGATTTGCTGTCCTGAGAATTATGTAAAACCAAGGCTCATGGTTCAAATCTCTCTCTTAGATTTATGCAAAAAGCATCTGTGTTCTAGGAATTGCGATCAGAAGGTGACAAGCTGTCTGATTTGCACATTCTTTTCTTTTAGAACATGGGAAGTGTTAGCTACCCTATTTGTTTTTAATCTTGCAGTGTCACTCAGCTTACTCAGGAAATGAGTTTGGTGCCTTTCTTAGTTCAAACCTTAATTTCTCTCAAATGGAGTTCCATGTTTACCAGTCTATAAGTAAGTTAAGGGTAGCAGTCTATCCCTGCACTGAAGCTGTCCCCTCCTGCAGACAGATGCATGAGATCAAGGAAAGGGCAAGTAAGGGAGACTGTAATTTTCCAGCTCAGTGCACATACCTGCAGGTGGTGGCATAGATTCTGGTCCTAGTTCCTAGGACACATTTATTTTTTGCATAAAAGAATCATTAGATAAAAATGACTAAACAATTGGAAGCAGGGACTGGATTCTGTGCAGGTAAGATGCAGAGGTGTTTAAAAGGAATCAGATCAGAACAAATAGAACATGTATATAAGAAAAGTGGGAGTGTTTTCGGAATATTATGCTCAATTTAGAACATCAAGTTAAGGAAGTTACGTTTATAATGGAGAAGGTTGTGAGGAAATAAAATTGATTTTTTTAATATTTAAGACAGCTATCACAAAATTAATTAAAAGAATTATCAACTAAATATAAGAGAGAAGCAGGTATCAGATATCTAACAACTATCTATTAAATGCCATCTCTGTCTTCAAGATCACTAATTGAAAACCAGACTAGGGCTAACAATGTCAATAAGTCGTTCTAGTCCAAGTTCTTCTGTAGAGTTTGAGCCTTACACATGTCAGTGTTAAGGCATGGTGTTGAGCCATGAAGGAAAAATTCACATAGCTGCTGCCATGTTACACTGCTTTGGAAATCACTCTTTCCCTTCCCCTCCCCCCCACCTTCTCCTTTACTTTCATTCAGTAAACTGAACATCTCTCTGTTTTTTAACAAAGTAGTAGGCGCTTCAGCTAGCATGATGTTGCTGCCATGCCACACCTGTTTGGGGAAGGGAATATATGGTTTCCAGTGTTCTATTCTGTAAACAAAACCTTTCTGATTTATTTATTTATTAGCTAGAAATTTGAGCAACTACCATGACAGGCATCCCTCTTTAAGAAAGAAAACTCTTTAAGCACTAGGTTAGGTCAACCATGCCTTTTTCTAGCTTAATCTTGAAAATCTTTGAGGATGGAGATTCCACAAACTCTCTGGATACCAGTTCCAGTGTTGTGCTATCCTCTGAATGAAAAAAAGTTTTTCTTGCTGTTTGTTCTGAACCTCTCAAGCCAAAATTTGTTGCTCTTGCCTCTTATTATATCCTACAAAGGAGAGTTTGGCTCTCTTGTCTTTGTAATTCCCTTTCAGATGGTTGGGGGCTGCTATTAGATATTCTCCTTAGCCTCTTCAGGCTTGAAAAGTCTAGCTGTTACAGCCTTTCTTTCTAAGCTGTGTGCGCTATACCACACCCATCTTGGTAGCCCTCTGATGGACCCTCTCTGGTTTTTCAGCATCCCTCCAGAGCAGCCTGTTCCAAAACTGGAAACTTTCCAACATTTAGAAGAAGGGGATAACTTCCTTTTTTCAAATGTTTCTCATATGTGTCCTTGAGAAACAACCTTATGAGGTTCAGCTGTTGTACATCTTAAATACAAACTTAAACTAGAAACTTAAAAAAATAAAATAAAAGACTTGGGAAATAGCTTGGATTTTATGATGTGACAAAGTTCACTTTCAAAATGAGGTCAAACATCGACATTTTTATCTTTTAAGAAGTAATTTGGAAGTTTATAGATTGAATAAGGCAGAGGCTTATGATGAAAGCCAATTCATAATGATCATTACTGCATTGCTACATTTAATGGCATCCTTTTTTAGAGAGGCTGTTTTAGTATGCTAATGCTTTACAAGAATGCCACTCAAACACTTTCTTCTTAATTGGGAGGGAAGAGGTTAATTTGTTTTTAAAACAATCTTCAAACCTGTTGCTGTTGCATGCAAAGAATTTAAGGTAAGCTTTTGTCTGGAGTCCAGTATTTAACAAGAATTATAGTTCTTAGTTATATGGGCATTGTACAATAAAACAGTTCATGTATCTGTTCTTAATCCAAGTCTGAAAGAATCTGTGAAAAAACAGAAGCAAGAAGATTTTTCAGATTTATACTGGAACTAAAACCCCACAATTAGTCAGAGATTTGATGGTATGCATTCAGGTCTTGCTTTTTTTGGTCAGGTTTTGAGCCTGTGGTGGTAGAAAATGTATTAGAAGGCGATGAGCTACGGACAGACATCAAAGCAGTGGAGGCTAAAATCAAGGCTCTTGGTGCTGAAAATATTCTTTGTGTGCATTCTACAACGTCTTGCTTTGCTCCAAGGGTACCTGATAGGTAAGTAGTCTTTGTAAGAACTGTGTTATTTGTTACTGTGGGGGGGAAAAAAAAAAAAAAAAAAAAAAAAAAAAAAAAAAAAACCACAACAAAAAAAACCTCCATGTTTTGAATGTCCATCTTCCTAAAATTGCTTAATTAATGCCAACAATCAGTAAAGATACTTTTAATCCCCTTGCTTAAGGAAAATGGCAGGTTGAAACAATGTTCCACTTTCAGAAAAGTATATTAAAAAAGTGAGAATAATGCAGAAGGTCTTCCTTCTGTCATATAACTGAGGTTAACGATGATCTCTTGTGGTGAAATGAATGTCACTTTGGCAGTGGTTTTTTTATAATTTCATGGAAGCAGTAAAAGTAGACTTTCATAGAAACATAGTCCAGGAAATGTAGTTCCATAGCTAATGCCACATTTTAATATTACTGTTGCCTTTTCTAGTCTTCTCTTCTAGCCAATGATGAATTTTCCTAGGCTGTTAATACAGTTTAAAAAAAAAAAAAAAGCTATAGCTGAATTTAAAATTTTTGCTTGAGTTACTCTTTCCTATATTATACTGATGTTTGTAGGGCTAATTAAGATATACTGATATAAGGAAACTCTTGGAAGCATCTAGGGCAGATGTGCTGTATAAGTATAACATATGATTTGCCCTGCTGTAACTTATCTTGGTTTGAACATTTGCTGCCTGATTGCATGATGTTACTTCTTATAATTTCCAGCTGTTAAATCACTGCTTAAAATACAATTGCATTCTTTCCTAATATTATGTGTCCATATACATAACTTCCATAGTTGCYACAGAGATGTCATTCAAGCACTAGGTGAAGCTGAGTTGAACATGATGGTTATGGGTGGGAAATAGAGTATCGGAGACATTATTTCAACATGTAGCTTGGTTATGAAATATTTGAAAAATTTCTCATCTGAAAATGACATGTTGGAGTAGAGGTGGCTAAAGTATTTGCTATATTGAGTCATTTGTCCAAAATGAGCACCATTGTTAACTCGCAAAACCTGCTTTCTCTATTTGCTTACTAAAGTATCAAGTAGCAAATTCCTTAGGTTTTATAATTGAACAGGTATATTTTTATGGGCTTGTATGTAGTACGTGGAAGTATGAGATATTAGTAAGATGTCTTTTTTTACATGGTTTTAAATGTAGTGTCTCGGTTGTTCCACTTTAATTGTTTTTAATTTATCACAAAATTGAAAAGACTTATGTTTAGAGTTCCTCTGCAGTGCATGCTTTTTTGTTAGTTACTTTGTTATCTGGAAAATTTAGTTGAATATTTGCAAGTGTAGGAAAGAAACATTATTGACTCTGAAACATGGCAGGTAAAGATACGTTTCGCTCTGTTTTCCTACCTTTAAAAAACCCCAGTATTTATCATAGGTTAACCCAGTTGCTAGAGGGAAGTTAAAACCATATAATTCTGTCAGAATACTATGAACACTGCTTGAAGTTGACTTGCAGATTTATTGGCTAACTTAAATCACAGCTATCAAAATTGAATGGTCTATTTTATAGCTTGGCTAAATGAATCTTTTCCTTATCTGCCTCCTCWTTTTGACATGCAATTGTTTTGTCCTCTGCAACTAAGAGATGAATTATTAGGTAGTGGCACTGTGTTATGATATACCACAGATAGAGGGGGATTTGAACGCACTTTCTATTTAAAGGATACTGTCAACTATTGAAGGCCATAACATTCATCTTCGTACAGGAAGGAAAATCCCATACAGCATTTCTGGAGGATACCATTTTACATGTCTATTTTTAAATATCTTGCATTTGTAAGGCTTTGTTTAGTTGTGGTGGTGGTGTTTTAAAATTTTAAGTGGCTTAGGATTGTTAAAAGGTCAGGGTAAGAGTTTTATGGCTGTATACCTATAGCTTTAATTTGAAGTATTATTTAACTTTATGGGAAGAATTCACTAGTGTATAAACCCCCTCCCTCAGAGGGACATCAGTTCTCAGTCAGTCTTTCACCTGCTGTTGCTGTGACTTGTCTCTAAAAGTACTGTATTGAAAAGAGAACTAAAGGAAGAAAAGTGTCTTTTTCAGTTAGTTTACATACTTAGCAGAGCTGTATCTTGTTACTTTCATTAATGTTAGAAGAAAGAGCAAAGCTTTCTTTTTATGAACTTTCACAAACAGGAGAGAAAGAAAGAATAAATTGGAAAATATTTCTGTAAGTCCTATTTGTGACTTTTAAGAACTTGAGTAGTAGCCAAACTTACATTAATGCTTTATTTTTCTGGTATGACTAGCAGCACTTTTAATGGTTCATTTTAAGCCTTGGAAGCAGACAAGTGGTGTGCATAATTGTTTGCTTCCCTTGCATAATCACATATTCTTTTCAAACTGTAGCATTCTCATCCTGTATTGTAATATAGATCTAATTGTTCAATAGAATATCGTTAGGAAAAGTAAAGAGACTTTTCTGTTTTCAGTACTTGTAGAAGCTAGCTTATTGCTCCTTTAAGTCTCAGGAGGTGAGAAAGGCAAACATACATAGCAGTACACCCTCTATGTTTCCAGTTTGGTGAAATTCTCTACCTGCACTTGTAAAGAAGTCTATAAGAGGGGAATTGTTTTMCTTTGAGTCTCTGTGGAAGGTGAGGAATGAGTCTGATTAAGATCAGCAGATCAGAAGGCAAAAACTTTGTACCGTGTAGTGTTATGTTTCCTGAAGTATTCTGTTAATGTTACAGAGTTCAGGGCTCAGGATGTTGATAAATGTGAAAAAATATTGGACATGCAGCTSCTGTCGATCAATACATACATTATACTACTGGTGTTTCCTAAACATTAAATACTTGTGATTTCTTTAGGGATAATACAGTGATGATGATGTTTTCCTAAGGATTGAGGTTTAGAAAATTTAATCTGAGGTTTGCAGCTGAATTTTGCATTACAAAATGACACCAGGCAATGTAATAGAAATAGAATGCAAAGGAATGTCACCTCTTGGAGAATGTTTTCATGCTCTGTCACATTTTATATGAATGTCAGTAAATTACAGTGAGAGGCTGTACAGAAGGAGATAGAGTAAAAATGCATTGAAGGTTTAGAGTTTCAGGATTTTTTAAAAATAATATTACCTTTATCATCACTTTGAATTATTATATATTACCTTATTTTTTCAAATAGATTTTATTTCTAAAATATTTTCACAAGTTTGGGGGAAATCAAGGGGTTTTTTAAAGAATAGAGCATGATTGGAATGCTTCAAAAAAGGGTACTAAGTACATGTAGGTTTAAAATGCTGAAGGCCCTTACCCAAAATGACCTATGCATCCACATAAATCCTAGTTTGACTGAGAAATCAGTCCAGGGTGAGCTCACTGATTTCGGGGATTTCTAAAGGCAGGTGAAGAGTTGTCTTTATTTCTGAGTAAATAGTTGAACAAAGTTTTTGTTGATTTCTACATTCAGACATTTTAGGGCTCTCCATTCCTTTGAAGAATATCTTTTCTGTTAATCAGTTTATCTGATATATGCAAGTGAGATTTCAGCCAAATGGTTGAAATATTAGTTCTTTGAAACGAACAGAAGCATGTAAAGACTTACTGTTATATGATGCTTTTAATTCCCAAGACACATCTTGAAACTTCCATTAGGCCATTTTCAGGTTGAATATTAGAAGAAAAGGAAAAAAAAGTGTGAATAGCTAAAGCTCTGTTAGTTATCATTAAAGTAGTATAAAAAAATGCTTATGTCTGAAGCAGAATGATTTGGGGTCTCTTTACTGTGTTCCAGACGAAACTTTCAGTGAAGCATGAAAAATTTCAGCCCAGGTCAACAATTTGGTATATGTAGAAGCTAACAGAATTTTCTGCTTAACCTTTATAGCTTAAGGTGACAAGTGCTACCTTGAGGTACTAATCAAAAAAAGTTTCTTTTCTCATTCTGACCTCCTTGTAGACCTTTCAGTCTTTTAACGGTCTGATTTGTAACATGAGTTACAGTTGTCAATGCTTCTCTAAATTACAATTTTATGCTCATAGACTGGAGGAACTGGCTGTGATTTGTACTAATTATGACATTCCCCATATTGTCAACAATGCGTATGGAGTTCAATCTTCAAAATGTATGCATCTTATCCAGCAGGTAGGAGCTGTATATTTCAAATAATATATTTTTTAACAAGTGTAAGTAAATCTCTGATTGTAGACGACACTAGCAAATTTTGTCAGATGTTTCACAGCTTTAAGACTAATCCTGTGTGTGTCTGATATTTGAACAATTTTCTGAGACAGTGGAGCAGAGGGAAATAGAGCTTTAAAATAATATTTTTTATTTCTATTATGTGCTTTTTGTGTATTAAACCCAAATTTATTTAGGTTTTGTTTATGTTCAAGTGTCTTTCATAATGGAAAAATGTCCTTAATAAGCTTTCTTAAAATATTTCATAAACTTATCAACTAAAAATAAAATAATAGATCATACTTGAATAGGGATTAAGCCTTCAACAGAATGTGAGTTACAGATTTTCAATTTGAAGGTACAAGATTCTACAGCAACACTTTATAGATGTTGCCATTGTTAAAATATTGTTGTCACAGAGAACGGCTGAGGAAACTGGGTTAAGTTCAATGTTATGTTTGAAAAAGTTTAATTTCTGTTCCTGTTTAGTTTGAAAAGGAGGTTGCTTAATATCTAAGATCAGCTATGAAACTTAGAATTCTTGCATTTTTGCTCATTGCGATGTACATGCACTGTTTCTTCAATATTTCTCTTTTCTTTCTGTTGCCCATATCAAAAGAACAGGGGGATATTTTTAACAGGATCCAGGGGATGCTGAACTATTAAGAATTTAAAATATGCTGGTCACTTTTTTCTAATTAAGAAGATGTTATGCTATTAACTAGGCACAGACCAGCTTGATATACAATTATGACAAGAATGTCATGTTGACATTTCTAAATCTTGAAAGACTGAAGGAATTTGACAAAACTTGAAGTGATATGTGAAATAGAAAATGGCATATGCTTTATTTGTAATGTACTTGGTACATGTTGTATTTAACTTGCACAAGTTTAGTGAAATTCTGACATGAAGGGGCCTGTGGAATTGCTGAGTTTAACTGCATGAAATGTAACAATAATCTTTTCAGACTACAAAGCTACAAATAGAACTATTACTGTGTTTGTTTCTGTGTTTTTTCTTGGCTTCTTGATAGGTTGTTTGGGGTTTTGTTTGTTTGTTCTTTGGTTATGCAAATGTATACATTTGAGCTCTGATTTGCTTTACATTTATTTACAAAAATGTATTTCCTGCGATAGAAAATGTACTGTCTATGAGAAAGTAGTTATTAATGAATACTTAGGAATATGTACATGCTGAGCACAGTGTGAACAGAACTTGCAAGAGTATCACAGGAAAGAGCCTTTGAGACCATTTCATTTGTCATGCTTTTCCTCTTGTGGTCTCCTGTCAATTAAATCAAATGATAGCTGCTGGCATTCATCTTCCCATCAAAAAGCTGACAAATTTGGAGTGCTTCTTCCCATTTCCCATGCACTAAGCTATGMAAACATAGAAATAATAACTGTGGTTTAGTTGGATCTGCTTTTTTCACTTTTTGCCGTAGCTATTAACTCTGTTTCTATTTCTTGRGTTTAATATGTAGTACTTTAATATGTGTGTATTTGAATATACTTTAATATATATGTTCTTTAATATAGTTTTCAGGTTCTGTTATGCTGCATACTTTTTAATTGTACAGTTCACAGTAGCATATTACTCAAATTGAAGATGTACTGCAGAATCTTCATTTTTTTCCTTTAAGAATATCTGAGTGGCTAGGTATAAGGATGTTTTGTTTTCTGGGAAGTGGGGAAATCTGCTGTAGGAAGTTATCTGGATCTTGATTCTGCTAGCAGCCTAATAAGGAGTGCTGTCACAGCCCACTTGTTTTAATGCAAATTTATACATGTATTAAGAAAAATCTTCTTCTTTTCTAATGAAGCATTAACCTGTAGCCCTTTACTGTGAGAATCTGTGAAATGTTTTGGGTTGTACAGTTTTAACTATTAATTCCCATTAAATTCCAAGGGTTTTCTTTTTGGTTGTTGTTGAAAATAAGCTACACTTAGACTTGCAGGAACTAAAATCAATGTTTTAAATCATAGCAAAATAGGAATTTGTAAGGTACTATGTAAGCAGACAATGGTAATAACAGCGAGAAATGCTAAGAAAAAGTAATACTATGATTTTTAATTTTTCATCACAAATACAATGTCTGAGAGAGTTTCAGGAATTACATTTATTTCAGTTACATTGCTGTGTAATTATGATGCTATCATGTGTTTCCTTTTTCCTAATGTATGCTGTGGATTTTTGGTTTTTTCCCTTTTGATAAAGGGTGCTCGAGTAGGCAGAATAGATGCTTTTGTTCAGAGCTTGGACAAAAATTTTATGGTTCCAGTAGGTGGTGCTATCATTGCTGGCTTCAATGAGTCCTTCATTCAGGAGATCAGCAAAATGTATCCAGGTAAGTAGTTCATGGACTGATTTCATCCCTATGAAATAACTGTGAAAACTTGATTATCAGCTTTCTTTCACATAAAATTTATTTTTGCCAATTTAATCTGTATATTGTTTTTTTCAGGAAGAGCA
Organism: Phoebastria nigripes; assembly: GCA_035582835.1. Lineage (NCBI taxonomy): Eukaryota > Metazoa > Chordata > Aves > Procellariiformes > Diomedeidae > Phoebastria > Phoebastria nigripes. The sequence continues at coordinate 77,935 of JAYKAV010003480.1, read as the reverse complement.
TCTGCGTCTCCTTCTTTAGATGTCCTCATTACACTTCTGTCTCTAGGTGCCAGTGGCTACAAACAGTTACTGAAAGAGAGAAAGGTAAGCTTTTTGGCAAGCAGCACTTTCTTGAAGTCAGCTGTTAACAAAGTCTTGTTGCAAAACTGCTTTATGTAGTAAATCCAGTTTCTGTCTAGAAAGCTGTTGAATGTCTTCTGAACTCACAGCTCTGAATCTGGAAAGGCAGTATGACATAATTACTTCTTGGCCAAATGGTGCTCATGAGTAAGCATGATTTCCATGTGGTTTTCCAAACCAGAAGGCTAAACTGAGGTCCTGTACTATCTTGTACAGTATTCATATTTGTTCTAAAGTGTGACTAATATAGTAGAATTTTGCCCACAAAAGCTTAATCTGAGAAGTACTGTGCTGTTTTATCATGGTCACACTGCTTCCAGGACTAAAGCATGAGATCAGACGCTCGGAGGTAACCCAGGGGTCTCTGCTCTTCTTCATTTGGCCCTATTGTGCCTTTGTGCTAGAATAGTGTTTAATTAAATGTTTGTGTACCACATTCTCTGGAGAACTGCAGCTTCTGGTTAGGTTATAAATACTGTGCATGGCCACAAAAAGAGAAAAATACTGTCATTTAAGATATTCATCTAGATACAGAGCTAGGTTTCTTCTCTGCGTCTCACAAACTATATGTTTTATGTTGGGTATAACTGCATTGCAACATTCAGGTCGTCTAAGGTTGGAACCTGTACATCTTGAGTTGTCCTTAATTCTGGACATAATACAGGCCTGATTTTGCTATCTTTATATATTAACACAGAGGACTCTTTTTGTAGAGGGTTTTAAGTAAGGAAATGCTGTGAATTAAGTACTGTTAAGTTAATAGTTTTAAATCATGCATGATCTGCTCCATTATTTTATTTAGAAACTACGTTCCAGTTGTTTCCCACTGACAGCTTGCTGATGCCTCTGATTACCTGGCAGGACAATAGTGCTGGATGCTGTGACTTGTTTCTAGCTGCTTGTAGAGGCATCCAGAAATTGTGTACTGGAATTGAGATCCCATAGGAATAGCTAGACTATAGAAAACCAAACCAGCTTAGTGGCCTTACAACCACTAAGAAGTGATCTGTGCAACTACAGTGAAAACATGGTTTATGAAACACTGAAGGCAGTTACCACTTTTGCCACTGTTGCAATASAGTTTCTAACATTTTATTCTGGACTGTTGTATGTATTGCCATGTATGGTTTGTGTCTTCATTAAAAGCAAATTGTATTTTCCCCCCCCCCCCCTCACTTTCATCTCCAAAAGAATCTCAAATGAATTCATCATGTCTTCTGCAAAGCTGATTTTGATGTTAGATTTATACTGGTAGCAGATACATAATGGGCAGTATAAATGTTCTCCAAGTCATAAATAGTAATTCTTTTGTAAATAAAATATCTTAATGAATAGCTGTATATTTTTAATCATGTCATTTTCTTGGAAGTAGAATTCTGAAGTGAATAAAGCATTATATTTTTACAACTTCAGGTCTTTTTATTTCAAATATGAGTATACTCTATAAACACAGCGTTATATATGGCATAAATACGTTTCTTTTATTGGATTTGCTGTAGAAATAGAAACCTTTTTTTGCTTAAATCTGTTTGTTCCTGAATTGTAAAAATGTAATAGTGGTAGTTTATTGCCTGTGCCCTGTGAAAGCAGAGGCAGAGCTATTAGGCTCCCAGCAGGAGCTATTTATAGCTTGACATTGAGTACTCCTTTCTATATCGGTGCAGCTACACCTACTCACACACAAAGTCAGCTATAAAAAACTTCAATTTTTTTTTTTCTTTTGCTTTTTACCTTATCCTTATTCACATGGGTGTTACTTCAGGTTATTTGAGCTCAAGCCAGAAAGACCATAATATTACTGAGAAGAGGTTAATCTCTCACAACCAAGGAAAGAAACAGTCTGCCCAGTCTTTCTTTTACACGGATGAACTCTTTAATAGAGGAAGGGAAAAGATTATATGAGGGAGAGGAGCATGTATATGGAGTGGGATTTTCTGACAAGCTGGCAGTCGTGGAGTGCGCAATTGTCCAAGAGTATGAGATTATATGTTACGATACGAAGGCATAAAATGGTGCAATGGATCTGAGGACAGAAGAGCAAGGGAGTAACACACACATGCTGTCCAAGTGTCTGAATAAAGGTGGCCGTATATGAAAGCTTAATAAGGAATGTTTTCAACAGTCGTATTTAGCCTTGATGTTTCCAGGGAAAGGATGGAAGAMGACCACCAACAGTAATGTTTTCTCACTTGTTCTAAATTTTCCATATTCTTTTTCATATGTTTATGTGGTGTTTAGAACAGTGGTTTTCCRATCTCAGTAGGGGATTCTAGGTCCTTTTGTAATGCAGATAATGACAGCTGATCCATAGTCAAATTTGTTAATATCTTTGTTTTTAAATAACTCATAATATTATGTAAAGGTTCTGTTTTTGTAGCGACTCCTTTTGATTTCCTCAGTACAGGTTATGTTGTGTCCCATATTCTGCATTGCCAGGTCTTAAAACTCTATTTTTATGTATGTATTTGTGTGTCTGAACCAGGCCACATGTAGCAAATATAGTGGTTACACTGTGTAATAGCATAAACAGTAGACTTCAATTGTCACCTCAGAATTGATGGAGAGCAAGGACCCTACATTCAGGGTTTACATTCAGGACCCTACATATCAGGTTTAATACCTGTTAACTATTTTCCAATGTGGTCCATTTAATCCATTTAACTGGTCCATTTAATCCATTTAACTAATTATTATACTGGTATTATTGAAGAGGTGATGGCTTCATTTTGTTTTCAGCAGTTATGGATTTCCTCATTAGACTTTCCTTAACAATCTAACGATCAAGATAATTCTGATTTTCTTAAATGTATTTCTCTGTTACTTGGGACGTGATGGAGCTTTTTATATCTGTATCCATCTGTCTGTATACTTTCTAAGAGTGATTAACTGGAGTCATTTTTACGTCCTTATGGAGTATGTATCTAAGATATTTAAAATCACACCGAGTGGGAGGAAATTGTTTGGTTTTTACAATTCAGTAAAATACTGGGTTTACATTTCATGGTTTATCATTGATGTAAGTATTCTGATAGGAATAAAGTATTTGTACAGTTCAGTGTGAGTTTATATTGCTGCTCTACTTACGATTGAATCTAAGAATAAGAGAAAAGCCATTTAATGCTGTATATTAAAAATGTAAAAAATCAAATATTCTTACAACAAGACAGACCTTTGTTACTCTTTTTTTTTTTTTTTTTTTTTTTTTTTTTTTTTTTTTTTTTTTTTTTTTTTTTTTTTTTTTTGTCTGGTCAGTTTGCTACACTGTAGTTTGTCAAATGTGTGGGAATATTGCAGGATTTTCCTTGTGTGAAAAATGTGGAACTGTATTCAAATTTTAGAGTGGCTTGAAGGCAAGATAGTTTAACTGAATGTAATCGTTATCTTAAATGGTGTTGTGTAGTTAAACAAGTGCCAAATATGAATGGAAGCTTCAAAGAGGCCTACGTACTCAAAGCATGTATTGGAGAGGGACAGCCCACAAGGAGCCTGATCTCAAGGTCTTGCAAGTGCTGAGGAGAAAATGTGTTGATCAGTGTTGTTAAGAAAGACCTTTTAAAAAAATATGACTGTGGTGATTGTCAGCATTAGTGTTACCATATCAGGTTGGCAAGGCTTACTGGGCAGTTTCTGTTAGATTACTTTTATAAGCTATAAAGATTTAAAGGTTCTGTAATTAATTTCATATTTTTAAAACTTTCCAGTATATTATAAATTCAGAACAGAATTCTTGATCTTGCAATGCTAGAGAATTGATATATGAGGGTATGTGGTATATGTAGGTATCGCATGCGTATATGTACAGTTTCTGTCGTGTTTGGCTGCATTTCAAGAAAGTAAGCCTTCTACTGGGGCTCTCTGGGGCATGTACTAACAGGTCTCCATGCTCAGCACCGCAGCCTCTCTTTGTCTGCATGAAGTGGTGTGCCAAGTGGTCTGATCACAGCACAGGTCAGATGCAGCTGGTCAGTCTGATACGCAAAGCAGAAGAGAGGCCGTGATGGTTGCATTATAAACAGCTGCTGCAAAGTAACTGAAGATGGGACCAGATCAATCTCCGGTACAGCATAGGAGAGTTGGCAGTCTGTATCTGGTGCAAAGAGGTTGTAAAATTACTCTTCTGCAGTGTCTTAGCGCCATAAACAGCTGTATGGCTCTTCTCTGAGGACAACTCACCTTTTCAGATGAGAGAAATAGGGAGGAAGGCAGTGTTACAGACTCGGAGCGTAAGCAAGCTGGGTGGTTAGAACCAGCTAGGATAGTTTCAACCACGCACAAAAAGTTTTCTGGCCTTCATCAGTTGTCTCTCTGTCACGTGATATGGGACTAATGCCATATTTAGTACCCCCATCTTCTGCTTTTTCTCTGGAGTTACTGGCTTTTTCCTTACTTGTTTCCCTCTAGTTATTTTCATTTGGAAGAAGAACAGTGCCTATCACAATGGAGCAACAAACGAAGAATCACCTGTATTAGTATAGGTTCTATTAAAAAATAGTTTTATAATGTAAATACAGTATAATTCAAATATTTTTAATAATTGTTGCAAAACTTCTTGAAAACATTTTTGTGTACCTCTGTGGAAGTAGGCCATTTTGTCCAAATAATTGAGTCATTTGGCACATCTGATGCATACACCATTGTTGACTACTTCTTCGTATTTTTTCAGGTATTTTATTGTTTTAGGTGCTAGAAAGAGCCGAATAAGTGCAAGACATTTTCACATAGTTTAGCATTCATTTCACTAGCCTGGTGAGGTTTTGTGATAAGTTTCTAAGGGGAAAGAGTGAATTAAATAATGAAACTTAACTGACATTTAGTGCTTGGGTTGTTCAGTGCAACTTTAGCATAGTAGTTAGCTTCATTGGAGAAAACTTGAGTGCCTACAAGAGAAAATCAATTATGTAAGRGCTCATTTGTATATAATTGCTTAGAGTGCTTATAAATTTTCCATGTAACAGAAATATTTTTATAATAGAGGTTGGTTATAGATTTGACCTCACAAAAATATTGCTTTTTTCCTTTTTTTGGAAAGGCCGTTAATCTATTTTGCAACAAACTGCTTAACTTCTGAAACTATAAAATACCTAGAGGGCTTCCAAGGGAAAGATGCAAAATAGTGTCGTTCATAAAAATAAGAAGTTTTGAATTTGTGCTCAGGTAGCTTCAGTCAAACTGATGAAAATACATACTTGGATATTTTTTTTAGCCATCTTTCCATTCTCCCTTGTTTTAACAAATTCCTGTGTATGTAAAGGCTCATCTAGTAACCTAGGTATTTAATCTTAATTTAATTTAATACATTTATACAGTGCGTAACTGGTTATACCAACTTGCAGTCCTTTCAGTAATAAATACTGTAAGAGATGCAATAGAGAATTCCCTAGGTACAACACACAAAAATTAATTACTTGGGAATTTGTTCCTGTTCCAGTACAGGTTTTTCTCAGTACCAATTTCACCAATAATAAATCCATAGTAGACACAATTTATGTACATTTCTGTAATACTTTGATTCAGTTGTAGAAGTAAATAACCAGCAGAGGGAGCACAAATTAATTTATGATTTGGATTCCAAAAAAATACTAATAAAATGGCTAACACATTGCTGACGCTTATGGTGGAAAGCAAAAAACAAATGAGTAATGTGTTTATATTCAGTGAGGGACCAGAAGGAAGGCAAAAGTGTCTGAACTTTTGAAACATAAATGTTTTTCAACTTCTGCAAGTGAACTGTAAATAAATTCTGATGAATTGAAACCATAAAATCACTTGATTTACAAATGCCTTTGAAAAATAAGAATGATTTTCCACAAATTTCAAGTTCTGATAATTAACCATAGATGCCTCCTAAAATTGTTGTTGTTGTTCCAAGCATTACAGAAGATTTATGCTCTTGTTGATAGTTGAATCAATAGTTAGTATTTAGACAGTAACATGGTACTTTTTCCTCTCTGGCTGAATTCATTCTATGGTATTAGGAAGAATAGGTCAGGAGCTGTGTTCATTTGGTCACTCATGAAGTGAGACTGGGTTCATTGCAGTGGCTTAAGAAAAGCAGCTGTGACATTCTTTGAACTTAGCTACCACAAAGCTCGTTTGGTTTCATAACACCTTTGGGAGATTCTGCTCAAAAACATAATTTTGATCACGAGCTATAATTTGTATCTGTCAGAGTGCACAGGTCAGAACAGGATACTGGTCTACAAACAGAAGAGGCAACTCTATTTAAAGAATGAAAAATCACTTGTCAGGTCCAGAAATTGATGAGGATGCTTAAAAAGGCAGTCACATTGAAGCAGATGAGCAGCACAACCTTTATGACCAGAAAGAGGAAAAATCTGGTGTTTAGTGTCTTTTAAAAAGACTACCCAGTATCTGTACCTTTTTGCTAGTTTTTATGAGAGACTAAGCATTAAAAAGGATGGAGAAGAAGCCAAAGGATACAATAAGAAGAATGGTGTTTATTCTCACTCTGTCCATAAATGTTTTGAGCTGATATGTGAAGAGGAAGATATGAAACCGAGGAAGACCATGAGTAATTATCATAAATTACTACTGGGGAAGAGGGAGGAAATAAAATAGGGGTGAAGTAAGAGAAGCAGCCTTTTATGTGCAGTGTGACTTGTATCTGAGCCAAAATCTATGAATCTCAGTTTTATGACACTTTCACAGTAAAGGTGCAATCTAAGTGATAGCAGAAATCCAGATACCTCCATTCTTTTAGTAGGCTTGAACAGGAGGGGTTGGTCCCGGGAAGAGGACTGGCTACACARTAGAGCTGAGTATTCAGGAGAGTATATGTTGTGTGAAACAAAATACATTCAAATGTGTACTCATAGCCTTCTCCTTCAGAGACTGTATTGCCTTTCTCGTACAGAAAAAGAAGTCTATGCAGTAGTGGTAACTGTGATTGTGTGATACACGGTAACAAAATGCACGACTTTTAGTCTGGCATGTGTTAATAGAGAGCAAAGTAGGGAGCAATTTGCCATAACATGGCCATCTGTGATGGTAACAGTTCATTCTCTGTGGCTCCGGGTGCGAGGGTGGGGGGAAGCTCTTGCAGGAGTGCGGTGGGGTAAGACCTGCTGTGCAGTGGGAATCTTTTCAAGATTTTACCTCCCTAGGTTTCAGGGCTACAGAGAGAATGACTGACATCTCAAGCACATATATTAGACCAGATAGAGAGCTTTGTACCGGCTTGAGGGGGAAGAACAGTGTTCAGGAAATGGAGCTGTTCCTTTATATAATGATTTCAGAGAATTGTCTCGTCCACTTACTTGTTACACATGAGAAGAGGATCAGCTGGGCACCTGTAGGATATAATGGAGACTTAACAGTTTTGTGAAATAGGTACTATTTTCTCTGTTTGATAGCTAATAACAAAAATACTGCATTTTTTTTCCAGGAGATGTTTTCCTATCTTTCAAGTGAGCTGAAGAAGCTGGCAGATATCCACAATGAGAGACTGTTAGACACACCACATAATCCCATTTCCTTAGGTAATTGTTTTTTATCTTTTAAAAAAATTTCTAATATACTGTGCATTCTTAATGCACTTTGACATACAGTTCCTATATATTGAACATTGTTCACTACACTCCATTAAATTTTTCTTAGGCTGAGATGAAACCATTGAACCTAATAAGGTAACCTACTATAAAAGTAGAGTAGTGACTTGAGCCCTTTTATTTTTTTACAAAATTAGTCCTGTCCAACATACTAATTTATTGTAATCAAGACAGGCAGAAGATGTTAGCAAGCAGTAATACTTTATAAATAAGTAGATTTAAAAATAAATTAGGGTATAATTATTTTACCCATCATCTTATAGTGCTGTAAAAGAGATTATGGAATTCCTACTCAAGATATTTGTTCTAACCAAAAATTCTGCTGAACACCAAAGTAATATTGCCTACCTGTGCAGAATCTCTGCCTTACATACAGTCTAACAAAAGAAGTAATCTGTGACAGCTTGTGGGAAAATTAAAAATGATGAAATGTAGTATTCATATTTCTTTTTTTCTTTGTATCTAAATACAAATATTTGGCTAGATTTTTATTGTTGGAAAACAGCTTGTCCTCTGTGGTTCTTCTTTGGAGAAAAAGCAACTTTGTAGTAGTTTTAAACTGACCTTTTGTTACTTTAGCCATGTCACTGAAGAATCTAGATGAAAGTAATGATGCTGCTGTTACCCAGCTTGGATCTATGCTTTTCACAAGACAAGTTTCTGGAGCAAGGTGAGGATGCTATGAATTTGAAAAATTTGGGGGGTTATATTAGCATATATGTTATGAAATCCTATAATACTTGTTTTGTACCAATTGTCTCATGGTTACAGATTACAGTCTGGCAATAATGAGTCAGAGAGTAATACACCCTTCTTCATCACTGTTATCTAATAACGTCTACCTGCCTGAGTTAGCAATGAGGCCCTCTGTTAGCTTTGGTAGGCTAAATAGATAATCTATGCCCATTTAATTTAGTGTCATTATTCCCTAGTACTGCTTGGTTTCATTTAGTTTCCAGCTGTTGCCTGATCTTACAGTTAAGTTGTAAGCTACTTAGGGAAGATCTTTGTTTTGTTTATTGCAGCACAAATATGATTGTGCTGAATGTCAGGGGAATAAGCTTTTAATACCCTACATAGCTTTTTGTCATATGGAAGAAAATCCTGCTTTCCAGAACTAATTGTATTAAAAAAAAAAAAAAAAAAAATAAAATTTAAAAGTCTACAACCTGAGCCAGTCTGAGTTGAATTTATTCTTAGAGACACTGCTATGCAAGCCAAATAATTTTTAATGACTTTGGTTTAAACCTTTTAGAAGAAGAGAATGATTTAAAATTTGTTTTGGCAGGATTCCTTAATCTGAATATTACTGCTGCCATGCTAACTTCTGCCATAGACTTAATGTCATTTTTTTGTAGCAGAGCTGAATTGTTTCCACATCAGAAGGTATGCTTCATTAGCTTGGATTATTCCACTTCCTGCACAGATGAATGACAGTAAATCTATATGTACTGTAGTTAGAYGCTCTTTTTAATTTGCCTGTCCTAACCTTGGCTTGTCCTGCAATTTCAGCCATCTTTGGCTGAAATGATTCAAGAGGTTCAATTTTTGAAAAGTTAAAACTCTCCAATTCTTTCCCTGATACAGAGGTTTCAGGTTTTTCCTTTTTTTATGTAAGCGAGTAATTCTTTTGTAGTATATACACTGTTGGACCCGGCATTTCAATAGATTTTAAATGTTGTGCTTGTACTGATTGTTAGTGGTAGGAATAGCAACTCCCTACTTCACTAGCGTACAGGCTTTTGCATAACCTGTGGTCTGAGCACTTGGACAGAGGAAGGATCTGCTAATCCTAATGGTATTTGTCTGAATGCAGTTTCTTTTATGAACTGCAGGGAATGTCCCTATAGAGGTAGTAAATTCTTATCAATTGATTGGTGTTAACTGCTTATGTAGGCTTTAACTATAGCCACAAGGCGAGTTGTTCCTTTAACAAGTAAGGATGTGGATTAGGGTCTTGATTTATCAGGGAAAGGATATGTACTGAAAGTGCTGAGGAATAGGGTGTAATAGGTAGAGGTTCTTAGTATGAGGAAGAGGTAAAAGTGGTGGCAAAAAGTATCCACTACAAGGAGGGAATGAATATGAGGTTAACATCATAGGATGGGGGAAAAGGGAGATGCAGTAGAGAGGAGTGGATGGGAGGAAGTTGAGATCCTGAGCCTCTGAATCACTTGAACCCAGATGTTTTGACTGCAGTACACTATGCCAAGCAGGTGTCTGTACTAAGGCTGCTGTCAGCGTGGTGACCCGGGGAGCTCAGGGTCACCAGGTTGCCTAAGGAGGGGTGAACAGACCCAGGTCAGAGACAGAGCAGGTCAGATAGTTAGGGCTTGTTATGGGATAGGAAAGTTTGGTGCGGATGTCTTTTTCCCCCCACACTGGGGAGCTCATAAATACCAGTAATGAAGAAAAAAGTAATTTAACTGAAGAGGGGAAGGGACATATGCATATGCACACAGACTCGAGCTAATTCACGATCTGCTTGGAACTTAGAGAATGCCTGATCTAAGCCTGCTTACATTAATTTGTTTAGAGTTAGCAGATACCACACTGTATAGGAACTTGTGTAAATGTGTTCATCATAGGGTATCACATAAAATATCCAAGGCATCTTTAACTGAATCACAATTTTGTTTGTTTGTTTCAGGGTTGTTCCCTGTGGATCGGTACAAACAGTGAATAACTACACTTTTAAAGGCTTTATGTCACATGCAAATGACTATCCCTGTGCCTACCTCAATGCTGCCTCAGCAATTGGAATTAAAAAGCAAGATGTAGATGTATTCCTAAAAAGACTCGACAAGTGTTTGAAGACTTCTAGAAAAGAAGCAAAGAAAGAAAAAAGTGTAAATGAAATAAGTAATTCTAATACAGGCACAGAACAACTTGAAGACTAGAAGATACAGATTTAGTAACACAGGAAGATACGCTTTTGTTTGAAGTATGTCAGGTTTGTATTGGGTTAGCACTGTGAATCTGCAGTGGAGAAAATTTATTCCTGGAATCTGGAAACAACAACAAAAAAAAACTTGGGTGAAATTCAGCTTTAAAGAAAGTAAGTGATATTCTCTCCAAGACAGAGGGCCAGACACAAGTTTTTTGCAGCACAAATATGCACTTCATATCTGCCAAAGTAAAGCTTTACATTCATAAAGACCTTGAGCTGGCCTTCCAGTCTGTGGGTGACTATTTGGACGGTGTTCAGCAAATCACAGAATGCTTATTCACATATTCTTCATTAACAAGATTTTCTGTGGTAGCGATTGAATTCCTTCCTAGGTATAGGCCACCCAGCAAGAAATGTTTCACTACTCTCAAAATATCTCGTTTCTCATCAGCATATGTGCCACTTTTCATTTCTTTTCGAAGATTTATATAAGCATTGGGATAGCCCTCACTAAATACARTGTTAAAACTGCATGAGGAAATGATAAGAGTTGGAATAGTAGTGTTTTCAGGTGTTCTCACCTGTCAAGAACTGCCTCGAACAGAGCAGCCCTCAGTGGCAAAGAAAAACCTAGAATACCTCATAGTACTCAGCTCTTGGAAACATTTGCATAGTTCAGCAACCCAAAGGAATTTTAATAATGAAAGCAAGGGGTTATGGAGTGGAGAGGTACAGTCGTCTTTTTTTTTTTTTTTCTTTTTTTTCTTTTTTCCATTTCATCTTTTCTTTGATAGGGTGATCAGGTCAGAGACCCACTGAAAAGGAGGAATGCCTTGTGGGATTAATGCAGCAGTTTCAAGAGCCACTGAGACCTGAGGGTATTTTGGCATTTTTAGTCCATTGTTGTTAAAATTTATAGACTTCCATTTCTGAAATGTCTCTTGCCATTGACACTGTTGTTTCTGTGGCTGTGTGCAGTTGCTGATTTGAATTCATTAAGCAAACAATAGATTCGTGAAACAAAGGTTCCATATCACCCGAGTGACAGTGCTGTAGGTTGCAAAACTTTTAGTTAATTATTATTAAATGTAATTACTACATTGTATGTAGTTTTTATGTCATTTACTGTTCAAAGTGAGCTTAATGTTCAAAGACATTTTCTTTGTCTGTCTGTAATGTAGTAATACTTGGGACACCACAATTAATGAGTTCTAAATGTCAGGAAACATTCTAGCTACTTTGTTTGGTGGGATCTGAGACATGTATCCTTCAGAGCCCTCTGTAAATTGCTTAATCAAAGTAGTGGTGCTTTTGAAAGGATTGTCTATCAGCATGTTCAAATGAATAGATACAAGAGGTGATGTTAATATGCAGAAGTTAATAGTATGCTAATCATCATGAACGTGCTCTCACTTAGTGAGGTCCATTGTATCTAAAGCTTAAATTGAACTGCTGCTTCTACATTGATATTGCTACAGTTACACGTTAGATGGATTAAAGCTTGTGAAGGTATGGCTCCCCGGACGACAGTCACAGTTGTTACTTGCTGTACAAACACATCCTAGGAGAAATGTAATATAACTTGACCACCGAGTCCTTGTGGCTATAAGGAGATGTAAATTTCTTTTCTTTCTCTCTCTGTCCTTTTCCTCCCCTGCCTTTTTTTTTATTGAGAGCATGCTATACCTCAGTTTTTCCAGTCAGTAAAGCTCTTCCACAAGCTTGGGAGCCAAAACTCTGCAGCTCATTGCCTCAGTATTCAGTCTATTGGAGCAGCCAGTGAAAACCACAAGGCCTTAGTGATACCTTTCTTCCTGGTTTTTGATATTGCTGTTCTATGCCTGAATGAGTATAAATTACTAATTTAGATGACTAGTCACATAACGCGAACATTAGAACTATTGTTGCAAGAGTTTAGGGAGGTGTATGGTAGCAGCTAAAATAAGCATTTGATGAATAAAATCCTGAAACTGAATAAAGAAAACAGCAGTTGCCTTCTCTGGGAGGAAGAAACCCCTACCTTTTATGTTCTCATAATAAACTGTCTGCAGCAAATAATTCACTCACTTCTACTGTAGATTGAACTGCTTTCTCAGGTAGTGTTTTTCCTGTCTTCAGAACATTTCCTATTTGAAATCAAAGCTGAAAATTTCAACAAATCTCTATAAACAAGTACCCAGGGAAAGAATTAAGTGGTTTGTTCTAATTTTGACCTTTTAAACCTTTTCTATTTAAAAAAACATTTTAAGATGATGGCTTTAATTGAAAAAAAAACCCACATTTTTAATTTGTGTGTCATTACATCTCTTYGCAAATCTTAGCAATGCCACCTGAAGTCGGGAAATTTAAAATATTTTGAGAAATGTGCCCCATCATGTGTATAAACTCTTGAACTAAATATTTGTATTATGTTACTTTGGTGAGCTGGTGTACAGTTTTCAGTTTTGTTTGCTTGCTTTGTCCCCTTAAATGTCTTCACTTAATATTAAATTTTTAGAGTCGGAAGCATTCTATAATGTCATTATAAATATAATGAACTTTTAAGTAATTCGAATGGCAATATACTTTCAAGTAAATGGAGAATAATTGGTTATTTAGGAGATTCAGTAGATAAAAAGCATTTTTCAAGGAAGAGTATAAATCACTTATTCTCTATTCACTAATATCTCTAATAAAGTAGTGAAATAATATTGGAACATACACCCATGAGCAGAGTTTTCATTTCCTTTGTGTAACAGATATGGGGAGATTTCATGGCTATGGCAGGTCTCACCCACTAAAAGTAGTACTGTGAAAGATGGTAATAGCATGGGCATAGGTTTGTCAAACTATGCAGAGTAAAACAAATATATTAACAATATTTGCCTTCTATGAAGATCTTTCTAAGATCGTACAGGGAAGTAAGAAGCTTCTTAACTTGATTAACTGTGCAGCCCTTTTCCTAACCTCTACATAGGCACATGTCACTAAAGGCTTCCACATACCTCAAAAATCTGCAAGAGCCAACTTGTTCTCTCCAGCATCCACATCACTAGTGAGACATCTAGGAAGGCTACCTGGGCTTCAGAATGTACTTGGGGTTCATACAGCAAGAATCCTGGTAGAAACACCAAGATGCCCATTTAGTAAGGCTATCTCACAGCTACTATTTATGTAGCTACCTATCTCTGTCATCTTCTAGGTCACAGCATGTGGTTACCAGCCATGAAATAGGAATGGGCCAGCACTTGAAATATTCCAGAAGAGCTGAGGATTCAGGAAGAGAAGTTTAGGAGGTTACCATTCTTGCTACCTAGTCTGCTGCTCTGCCAAAAGTTACTGCCCTGTAGCGGTAGCAAAGTGATCTGTCTGCTTGGCAGCTACCGCAAGTCATACAGTGTATTAACAAATACTGAAACTGCGGTGTGTTTGAGCATTGCAGGTATGAGAAGCAGTGGCTATAGAGCTAGCACATTTCCCCTTTGCTTCTGCAGAACGTATATTCTATGGATACCTGCTTCTGAAGACAGTGAGCTTTGGCAATGGGGCAGGGTGCATGGGTAGGCAGGGGCCCTTCAAATTGCTGCAGTCTGAATTGCCAAAGTGACTTTCCTCCCTTATGGTGCCTGTAACTGTTCTGTGAGATGCTTTTCTTTCCCTCTGATATTACATCTTACGCTGTCTGGATCTATATAGGTGAAAGAAATGAAGGAGCAGATGGACTTGCCTTATAAAAACAGCACTGGGATAATATAGTGCAAGCAAACTGACACTGAATGACCCATCTCACAGGGCCCAGTCTTAGTTTACTTCTTTTGCTCTTAGTTTACTTCTTTTGTAGTATCTAATGAGCAAAACRAAGGACTGTTTGAGCAATAATACTGCCTATTCATACTTTGTTCGTAACGATTGCCTAAGATACAAAGCAAATAAAATCTACCAGATGCAGCAAATTCTCATGAGCCTAAGAAAGCAAAATTGTAATGTTGCAAATGTAAATGCTGGCATTGCAGCTTAATACACATATAAACCGAGCAATCTATATTGTGTGATCATCATTTTTTAAGAAAGGCTGGAGCCCCGAGACTAGCAAATGTTCTCATCTGCAGTGTATCAGCAGTTCTCAGTCTTCAGCTGCTGKATAGATAATAATTCTAATTGAAGAATCATTACATGAATCCATATGTGAATGATAGATGGGCTATAGCCATTTGTTCGTGATGCTTTAAAAACTGAGTTGCTGTTTTCACTTTTTATAAGGGATCATTAGATTGCCTTTTTTTTTTTCTTTTTTTTTTTTTAAATGCAACATTTTAATCAACCTGGCTTGACAGGATTTGGAATCTGAAGGAAAAACAATTTCTGTAGCTGTCAGTTTTTTTAAACAATAGCTATTTAAAGGCTTGAATTGGTTACAAAGTGACTCTCCACAGAGAGAACCTTTGTTCAAACGTTTTTAATTCTGTAACCAGTGCTTGAAAAATTGTGCTCTGTGTGCTCTGTAATAATTGGTTTTCATGTATTATACTTTTTTCCCTCAAAGATAACAGCATACACTTTAGTGCAGTTTAATAATTCTTTTTTAAAGTCATAGTTAAAAAGACATTTGCTCTGTCACTCATCAAGCATCTGTCATATCAAAGAACTAGCAATGTATTTATCTTGATGGATAAGCTTCAGTGTTCTGGACCATGTTCAGTGTAACTGGACCAAGCTTTCAATACTCCTTTGGGAATCCTAAAGTCAAGTTCATGATCTAATTAAGATCGGTTTGATAATTCTATCTGCTGCTGAACAGGAGTCTTTCATCATACCACATTTCAGCTAAATTCTTAGTGTGGCATCGAAGCTGATCCAGTTCAGAAGCTGAATTACTTCCTTAACGTGGATGGTGAAATTTAATTTGTCTTTAGGTCCTGGATTCAAATCCAGGCCGAGTCAGCTGTAGTAAAATTATAACTGCTTTTTTTTTAACCTAATGTGAATGGGATGAATACAGTGGTTTCAGCTGGGTGCCGTGCTACCTTTCCTATTGTTCTCAAAGAGCTGCAAACAGTAGGCTACCATCTCACTACTGGTGTTCTGTTAGTTAGCGGGCGGGGGGGGAAAGTTGGTCTTGCACAAATAACATGACAGCAACAGAGGTGTGCGCACTACTAATCTTTCTCCAGGCATCCCAGGTAGGAACATACCATATTACTGGGAATTCAAGGCAAATATTTAGTGTTTCTACTGACCCGTTCTCTCCAAAAGCTGTTTCTCAGGCGCATTTCTTGTGCTCAAAGGGTACCAGAGGAGCACATGGCCAAAATACAAGGAAAAGGAACAAGGTCTCCAACATTTTGGAAGCTTTCTAGATTGGTTATATGTGTTTGGCTTCTGCTATGCATAAAGCTCATATTGCTATGTAACTCTTAAAAGAAGTGTTTGCAGCCATTCTCATCCCTTACCTAAACTGTTTCTGAACTGAATTCAGTGCAGTGACACCCCCGTAGGCGCTGGGGCAGGGAGTGCCGCTCCGGCACCGCAGCTGACGGATCRCTCTGTAATGCAGCGGCGAGGTCTGGCCGCAGGAGGAGAATTTGGTGCCCAAGCAGGGGAAAGCGTTCCCGCTTTGGTTTGATACTGGACTCCCAAGCAGATRTGAGAAATAGAAGTAGTTTGCAGACACAAATACTGTTGAGCAGTTAGTTAATCCTATAACTAGTGTTTCTGGAGTCTGAGGTACTGCAGATCGAAAGAGTGCTTAGTTTGGTCCGTAGTATGTCAAACAAGGAATGTAGCTATTGAGGAAAGAAGAATCTGTCAAATGTAACTAAAGAAAAGCATCTGTAAAAAAAAAATCTGCAACATATTGTATAAACTCTTGATTAAATACAAGTTGTCTTACTACTCTCATTGTTTTCTTCTGGATCCCTCTGTAATTAAGCTGCAATGCAGATTCTCGCTTCTGATTTTATACAGCATATTTTTCAATAGTGGTAGAGAAATTGCAAATGGCTTAGTGGGTGGAGGGGCTAGGGATACAGTTCAAGATACATTTTTTTTTTAATGGAAGATGAGGGAAGTGTCTAGGAAGTTTATAAAAAATAGAAATAGCCTGAGATGCTTGCTGTGCAGCTGAGGAGGTAGTGAGTCTCCAGCAGGATCTGAGTATGCATAGTAAAGTCTTGACCTRCTGCACAGTGCAAGCACCAGAGAATACTGTCAAGATACAGCTCTCATTTCATTGCAATAGTAGCCTGCCCTCTAATAGTATTAATTTCTAGTACTCTGTTCTCCCCTCACCCCACTGAGTATTTTTGGGTGGTTTTTTTAGCAGACTCTGCTGTACTAGTGCACCTGAAGAAGGATGGGGAGGGCGGAAGGATGCCTACGAGTGTATTGCCATCCCCACTGACGCAGAACTTCATATGCAAGAAGTTGACTGGAGCACACAAAGGCAGCAGGTGCAAGTGCACATGCCGCTAGCTTTTTTTGTTGAAGGGTTTATAATCAGTAAATGGATTTGAATGTAAAAATGTTTTTTAATAATAATATAACTGATGCTATTAAAACTCAAGCTCGTATTCCACACAGATGCCACAAACTGTCACACTCTGGTTTTCTCTTTGGTTTTGTTTCTAAAAATTTCAGCTGAATGTTAAATCTGCGTCAGGGCAGCACTTCAGGTTTCAGAAAAGACGCACACCGTGTCAATCTTCTAGCAGCAGGTGGTGTGGTCAGGCCCCACACAGTTCCTCTCCCCTCTCTGAAGGCATGCTTTGGAATTTCAGCCTCATTGGTTCCAAGGCCTTTGGAAGTGAGATATTTCTCAATGACTCTGTGTCTTCAGAAAGAATCTGTTGTGGCTGCTGGAGGTCTTTGTAGGCAACATACACTCTTCACAGTGCCTTGTGGTGACTTCGTGCAGTGACTTCTGGATCCATGTGCTCTTTTACAGGTAAATAGTTTTTTGGTCTCTTTTTTCTCACTGAGATGGGCAGGACAAACACTTCTTTATTGCTCACACACCCTTATCAGCTGTGGCGAGTGAAACACTACTGCTGCCTTCAGCAAGGCTGTAAGGCATGTGTGGATTTGCTAATGGAGTGGAGCAGGGCTAAGGGAGTTCCAGTATTAGCAGTGATGGTATGCTTTGTGCTCCGAATAATGAAATGCCATTGCACTGCCAAGTGCGGCGGGGGCCACGGTGGCCGTTCTGCAGGTATAAGCTAGGCAGAAGTGAACTGTGCAGCCGGCCTTGGGTTATTTGGTCTGCTGATCCAGAAGGGAGCTGTGTTTTCTCTTTTCTAGATGTGATGGCTCTGCAGCGGGCTCAGGAAGAAGAGGCAATAACAATGTATTTTTGTCATGGAAGCAAGTAGCTGTGACTCACAAGGCTCCTGGGGCACCATTTAGCGGAGTTAAAAGATGCTGTTTTCATTTAGTTGCTATATAACTGCATTTCTGAGTCTCTGTTCACTTGGTTCTTGCATAAGCCCCTCTTCCTGCATTTACAGGCCCTAATTTTCCCCTACCTTGCACTTTCAGTAGATTTTTATATCCGTGCAAGTGGTGATAAAACTCAGCTCTTTTGATGTGAGAGCATTTAGCGTATATGCTGCATTTACTTGGCACAAGCATAGAAGGCCACGGCAGGGGCAAGGCAGCGGGGAATCAAGCCAGTTGTTTACATCTTCCTCCAAAGGACTGGTAGGTCAAACATCCTTCTCCTTGCCCACAATACTCTGCCATTAACAGCTGTTAGTGAGTGTTAACGCATCATATTTTTTTCCCCTCGAGGCTGAGCACATTATCTCTACAACACTCCAGCACCTTGCTGGGAACATGCCACAATTCTGTTTTCAAAGTGTTTTGTTAATGCTAGTGACCTTGGTGGTGTGACCACAACACCTGCTTTACCTGATAAGATCATTAATTTTTTTCTCTGCAGCCTTTGTGTTGAGCGTAAGCAAATCTTCATTTGTACCTGGAAAACATTGCCCGAACATCAGCTTACTGGAGCACTGACCTGTATCTCCCGGTATTTTTTAAGGCGTTAAATAGGCAATTAGAAGAAATCACTTCAATAAAAGTGGAATGAACACAAGCTCCTCGTAGCTGCAACAGAGCAAGACGGCATTGGAATCAATTGCGCAGCTTTTCAGCTGTCACTCTGCTGCAGCAGCAGCTGTCTGTCAGTCGAGGTGACAGCGGAGAGCTGATCTATACTCTTCTCTGAGCTACAGAGATAAGCTGCACATGCACAATGAATGTGTTCCCAAATTAAGCATTGGGAAGAGCAGGGTATTTTTTTAATGATAAATCTTCTCGCCCTGCTAACAGTTCCCCCTCCCTCCTCCTTTGTTAGTTTACCAGGTTGCTGTCACCCCCTGACTTTTTTCTTATAGTGGCTGTGTGTTCTCCTTCTGCCTTTTACCTTACGGGTTTGTTTTTCTGCATGCTGCTGCTTTGTATTTCTGTTGCTGCACCCACCTTCTGCATCCCACCTTCTGCTGCATCCCGCCTTCGGTCGAGGTGGGGTCCGTCCGTGGAGGAGACGCAGGCGGTGCTGCCTCCCGGGCCAGCGTGACCATGGCTGGCAGTGCCACRGCTGCAGCTGGTGTCCGTAAAGTGCTGATCGGAATTGCTCGGAAAAGGTTTAAATGGATCCAAAATTAGGTGTGGAGTAGAGGAGCTGTAACTCCAGAGCTCTCTGAAGGTGCTAGCCCTAATTCAAGCCCTACCCCAGTCCTTTGTGCAGGCAGGACTCCAGGGGGTTTATATTTGCTTTTGTGTCTTTGTTGATCAGGCATGAATTTATTAAATGATAAGGTGGCTTCAGCTTCTCCCTCCCCACTGTTTGCTCCAGTTTTGTTGTTCCACCACAGCAGTGCTCATATTATTGGCATTTACGGGGCAGTCCTGAAGCTCTTCTCTCTCTTCCTCACCCCTATGTTGGATGTAGAGAAACACACTTCCTTGGCAGAAATCCTGTGCTGTGGGACTTGTTATGTGGCCCCATGCACAAGTATATCCTGGTCGCACGTCCTGTGTGACAGGGCTGCTCAGGCTGCTCTGCTCTCCAGTCACGGTGGGGTTGAGGTTGCTCCTGGTTTTTCTGCTTTACTCTACAGTAACAGGCATTTGTATTTAGGAACCTGTGAGTCTTAGGTGACCTCGTTTCCTCAATAAAATATAGCAGTGTAAGCATTGTGTCATGAAAGTGCAGGGGATGACGGTGGCTCAGAAGATTGATCGTGTTACCGGTCCAGACGAAGAGCGCGTACGTCATGAGGGACTTGCTTCAAGGCCTTCCAAAAAGACCAGTAGAAACTAGCAGCTGGCATAAAAAGGGGAAAAGCTGATCTCAGATAAACCTTTACACGTACAAAAAATCCCTAAATATTTTCATTTAAAAATTCAATTTCATTCTTTATTTTAGGATCTTGGTTGTACAACACTTGCGTGTATTTTTCAGTTTTGCCTGAGGTCTACAAAGCCTGAATGGAAAGCATGGATTTCTTCATCATTCTGTGAGATGGAGCTAAGTAAGTATCCTTCCCATTTTACAGGTAAGAAAGTAAAGACAGAAGGATTGCCTCTGAGTGCCGATTGCCTTCCRTGTAGCTGTGCTGGTTGGTGCTGCTTATGCGCTTTGGTTCCATCTCAGAGAGCCCAAAGTAGCAGGTCAAAGTCTGATGCCCGAGACAGGTAGCTCAGGACACATGCTGTCCTTGTGTCCCTCTCTTTAAGGTGCAGATTACTTCAACTCTTCCATTTTTAACTGTTTTCTACCTGAACAAGGGTAAATACGGTTTTGCCTGAATAAGGTTTGCTATAGGATTCACAAGACCAAATACCACATTATGGCATATACGGGGGTAAAATCAGCAGCTCCCATTTTCCAGGCTGGTGGCTTTGACCAGCTGACTCCTTTGATAATTTCAAAGGGCCTAAGATAAAAGGAGCTTAGAAAATACAAAGACCTCTGATTTCCTTCCAGAGGTACGGTGGAGGAGCAGGGAAGTGACACTGAGCCATCACCGTTTCTATAGCTCTCAGTTCACGGAATATGCACTGCCAGAAAATGCCAGTTTTCAGGCCTGTCAACAGATATTTTTCTTAAGTATTTGAAGTACCTCAGCAATGATAGTTACATAGCCTCTTGCACACTGCCAATGCTACCTTTGAAGACCGGTTTTAGGAAAGTTTAATACAGCTTGCTTATATTATAAAACTTTTTTCTTTTTTTAAGCTGTTACTTGTAGCTTTCCAGAAAACAATGTGTCTAAAATAAGATTTTGACAGCAAAAATTTCAGCACTATCAGTTAGTCGGAAACATTAATTTTCTTTCTGGTTCTATATCAGAGTAGATCTTTTTCTTTGAATTTTAACAGATAGAGAGTGCAGAACAGCAGCAGCATACGCAGCATCTGTACACAGAGATTTGGTTTGTTTTCCAATGAGGTTATAATTTCTGTCCAAACTTAGGGCATTGCTGAGCTCTGGTTTCAGTTTTACTGCAAAGTCTCAACAATAAAAGAAATAGAAGGCATACAAAAATACCTAAAATTAAAGGCAAAATCTAACAAAACCAGTCATTTCTGAGATATATTTTTAAAAAAATTCTAATAGTTTAATTTAAACGCTTCTCTTTTAGTAAAAAATAGGTGCCATAAATCCTGATCACCTCAGGCACACTTAATCCATACCTACACAAAATTTTTCTTATGATTTCACATTTTACATGAATGCTTTCAGTACACAAATACCTTTCCAAGATTTTTGTGAAATCCTGATATTTTTAATAGTTAATGGAAATAATAGCTGCATTCAGAAATGTCAAACATTAAAGAATTAAGTAATACCCACATGCGGTAGACAGAGACATAAGCTGTGCACTCTGCGTTTCAGGCCAACTTGTGTTTCTACGAGGGCTGGGACATCAGTGGGTTATTGATGGCTACAACGCGGCTGGGCCAAGCACAGGCAGGTCCGAGCAGAATTGTTCGCTCTTGCCTGTGCCCTTTATTTAACCGATTGTTAAATGCAAGAAAGATAACCAAGACATGAGATAAAACCACGCTGTTTGGGAATGCCTTTGAACAAATCCAATTAGATGTTAACAGAGCTTGCAGGAGTGGGGCCTGATCCTACCAGCTGTTGACAACAGCAGATGAACTTCAGGGAAAGCTGAGGCTCTGGCTGGTACTTGGCATCAGCCTGGGCAATGACCGCAGCTCCTGATGGCCCTTAATCAAGTGTCTCCACATAGGCTTTTCCCACTAATGTTTAACCTGTATGAACTGCAGACCAGTCTGATTCCTCTGAGTGAAGGTTTCTAGCTAATAGGCTAGCAATAAAAGAAAAAAAAAAACAAACAACAAACCCAAAGAAAAAAAAGGGCAAATAAAAGAAGATGGGTGCAGGGAATAGACAAATTAATGCATTTAAATTGTAGGCTTACTAGGGCAGCAACTGTATTGCTCCATGTCCAAGTCACATGTGCCATTATAGAAACCCCTTCATCGTTGGTAACCATTCAGTAACAATTCCTATAACAATGACAAGTGCTAACTAAAAGCCCCTGGAACAACCAAGAGGTCCTAGCTTATTTCTAAACAGCTCCTAAGAGCACCGATGCTATGATGGATGGCGCCTTACTTGAAATCTCCTTTCCCAAAAAGCACAAGACTGCCAATATTTGTAAGCGTTACTCACACAGGTCAGCAAATATAATAGGCAAATATGCAGAGCAAAATACATTTTGATTGATTAGACRGGCTTTGGAGAGAAGGCACCAAGTTCTTTATTACAGATATTTATCTTGTAATCTTTTCCATTCTGCTGCTTGTTAGTGCATGTGGAGTTTTTTGCATGTATTTTTAAATACTAATAAGTGTGAGAGACATGGGAAAGGCTTTTCAGTGGATTTTCTCTTATTTTAATTGAAATGAGGTCAGATATAATGCTGGCCTAATAATATCTTATTAAGCTCAAACCCATGTATTTTCCAAGTACTTAGGGCATTATTAAGAATCAACCTAAAGTATGCCACAAGAAGGGCAACTAAGAATCCCATCTTTATAAATATTTCAAGTGTCTGTTATAAAAACAAACATCATAGTAGCAATGGCTTTTCTCTTTTATCTGCATAAGCGTACTTGGGAATATGCCAGCGTTTTCCCATCTAAAATGGTCACCAATAGGTGGTGCTAACTATTTCCAAATTCAATACAAGGTTCTTCCCATTTGTTCCTCAAGCAAGTTCTCCTGCCTGCCTCATCTTCCAGGCAGATCTTCCTCAAAGCCTATTCTTGATAAATACATAATTCCCAACAGATTAATCTCATCTTTTCATACTCCTTCTTTGCTGCTATGACCTTTAGTCACGCTTGCATGCTGGTCTTTGGGTTTTCCCTATGCTCCAGTTGGTTGCAGCCAACTGTCAAGCAGGAATTTCTGGGAACGTGATTCCCGYGCTCAGAGCTTTGGCTGCACTCCCGAAGAGCTTACCTTTGTCTTCGTCTTTGTTCAAAGTTCTTTGATCTTTACTGTATTTTTCCATTCTTTCTGGAAATGGGTCTTAACATTGCTCCAAAACAAATAAATCATTTTCACTCAAACTCATCTTTAATACAACTTTTTWAAAATTCTGCTTTTGAAAGCAAAAGGGAAAATGTAGAGAAAGAAAAAGGTCATATAAATATAAAGCAAAGTCAGTTGAATGGTACAGAGTAACTCCGGTGACCAGTCTTTTGTCTTAGGCAAAGGATATTCTCTAAGCTCATTGATTCAGAACTCAAACTGACAGGTATTTTCTGTTTTCAGTGACTGTCCGGTTCAGAGCAATATCCCGTCCAGCTAGCAGAAACTGTGGTGCTAATTCTCCTGATGCAAGTCATGACGTTAGATTTGCATCGATTGGGAGAACCAGGCTGATCACTCTTCAGCTGTCAGCATTGCAGATTACGTTGTCCTGAGCCCTGTGCAAGAGCTGAGAAGTGCCAGTGACTGCTGGACCAGAGAGGGACTGCATGAGCCAAGCCTTCACACTGGAGATCAGCATACCTCCTTTTGTAGCTGTGATACTCAGGGTACATATTTGCATTTGTAATGGCTTTGTTAAGCCTCTTTTTTCTGGTGCTATCTATAAAAAGCAATAGACTCAACACTGAGGATATGCTAACTGGGGCACTTCTGGGTTGTGTCAACGAGTCTGGGTCTGGAGTGGGGCATAACCTGGAAGAGGAGGAAAGCTGCCATCTCCAGTGCCTCTGAGGTACAGTATAGCCAGTCCACGTCCCTCAGCTCCCTCTTGATTCCTGCAAGAGGGTGTGTCTAGGCCACAACACTTTTGGTAAGAGACTGCCTCCCTGGAGGCTTATTTCCTAACAGTCAGAAACAAAAAAAGACATGGGTACCTCAAGTGCGATGCTGCGCTCCCTAACCCCTTTGAATGGCATCCACAGCCCCCAGAGTGTTTATAAAGAAGGTGCCAGATGTCTTTTTGACCTAAAAATGTAGAAACTCTGAGCCCTATGATATGTCCGAAGGACCAGAGTGCCTCACTCGGAGGTGCGGGCAGCCATGGGAACTCCCCAGCCGGGCCTCAGCCGGGGCACCTACACCACTCACTCAAAGAGCAGTGGCATCCTTGGAGCACTGCCCCCTCCTTCCTGAGTCATCAGGCCACAGGTCACCAACCTATTTGTTCCTCCTGCTCAGTTTAATGAACRTTGAGGGGATTTTTTTTTTCCCCCTCCTTGGCACACCTGGAAAGATGAAGTACATCCCTCCTCTTCCTCCAGAGGAGACTCTAAGCCTCAGGCTAAGACTCTTCGCTCAAGGCTTAGAGAATTGCCTGGGGCAAAACTGAGAATAGATTTGTCATTTCCTTGAGGAATGGTGATCAGAAAGCTGTTCAGGGAAGGTGGAATCACTTGGAATGATATTTTAAAAGTAGTGCCTGGAACTGCATTTCATGAAGGCCTTGATCCCATGGTATATTAAGGTTCTCTAAGAAAAAATAGTGGCTCAAGGCTTTCATCGGGACAGAGGCAAAGAAATGTCCTGTTTCTGCATCTCCTTTGAATTTAAGTATGCCTGATCTGCAGCCCTAAGTCTTGGGCAGTTTGGGGCATGGACACCTTTTGAACTTAGGACCCACCAGAGTAAGGCAACAACCAAGCCATGCGAGAGGTGGCCACCTCACTACCATGAGGTGTGAGGTGTTCTGTAGGTGATGCCCAAATTCCCAGGCTGTGCAGCCTGCTTGACTTCAAACGTAATCATTCTTCTCTGAAAGGTCAAGGCGCAAGAAGGGATGCCTCAATCATTTGATCTAGCACATCTACATCAGGTTTTCCTTTTTTTTCCCTCCAGCCTGAGTTAGCTGTTGTTACTGATCCATCCTCCTGTCCTTTTGGGAGGGAGGAGGCTTGTGCCCTCCCTCATCTGGCCTTCAAGGTCCGTCTGATACTTTACTGAGGTTTCAGTGTTCTGCACCTAGACATTGTACAGAGAGCTATTAGCTTACTTTCCCAGCCTGTCTTTTTTTCTTTAACTGAAAGGTACAACTCCTAAACTACAGCTTCTAACGTGTGTGCATTGCTCTAGATAAGATCTTGCTGACCCTGTAAGACACTTCACAATAAAAGAGATTATTTTGTTGCATGAGTATGATTTATGAGCATTGAAATGTAGACAAGGATCCTAGCAAGGGAAATAGAAATCTGGTATGAGGAAAAGTGATGCTGTTTGGGTACACAAATCGGAAATATCGACGTCCTTGTTACAACTGTGAAGAAAGCAGATCAGGTTGACCATATGATCTAACATAATGTAGTGTCCGCATTAATTTTAAAGACCTCAGTAAATCACTGTGTCTTGAAGGGTGAAACAGATGTCCTGAGCTTGAATATTCATCTTTGTCTCCAATAGGTTTTGTACTAATCTAGCTGTGTTACAGAAGTTGGTGAAGCAACCCTCTTTCACTTAACATCAGCATCAGACACAGTGTAAGACATATGTAAATTCACTGAAGAAACAGAATCATCTGGGAAGGGGAACTTTTCTGATGCTTGACTATAGATGCAAGGGAAGAGAAAAACACAGAACTGAGCAGAAAGTCAGATCTACCCTAAATAAGCATGACCCTAAGAAAAAGCCCAGGGGGGCAGGTTTGGAAATACACTCTCTGGAAGAGACTTGTTAGAAGCACAGAAACTGTCTTTGTTTACTTAATCCCTCCAACGCCCGAAGGAACAGGGCTCAGAAATTCTGTAAGAAACAGCATTACATCAATTTCTCCTAAGCAGAGTAACTTGGAAGGCCTCCACATTTTTGGCCAGAAAGAATCTTGGATTTGCTGTTTTGCAGCTGCTTTAGGATCAGGTTTTTAAACATTTTATAACTGCACCCTTTTTTCCCAAGCTTATTCCATTTTATCAGGCTTGTCTAGGGCTGCTACATATTGTCACTCCTCTGCCAGGTAGGAACAGATTTGAAGCTTTGCAGGTTGCTGTCCTGTTGAGCAAGAAACCTGTGCTGCAGGAATACATTTTTAAAATTTCTTTGCTTTACCTGCAGACACTGGGTGTGTAGATACAGACAGAAAACAGATTCAAAAAAATACCTTGTTGAACTGCGTGCAGCCAACAGCACCACGTGGCTCCTGCTGCACAGCCTCCAGTGGTGACCAAGCCTACCTTTTGCTGTTTGTGAATCACTGGCTTGTATTGACCACTAYGTGTTTAGTCACTTGTTTAGAGATTGAAGAGAAGGAAGGTTAAAGTAGAGATGTGCAAAAGATTACTTGGTACCATTAAATTTAATGTCTTTTCTACTAATAGATAAGACAATTTCTGTCTAAAATATTTTTGACTCAGTTGCAGGCTATGGCAGCAAAAAAAAGACATTGTTATGTCTTTCTGCCGTTTCCCAGTTCAGATGCTTTCTTTTATTCACTGTTTTATTTCTTTGCTTTGTATTAGGCGGTTCCAACATTCTGTCTTGTTTTTCCTGTTTTTCAATGTTCCTAATAAAAACTCCAGCAATAAGAGAGCAATAAAAGATAAATTCACACTTCAGCTGGGATTTTATCACATATTTTTCATGCATTCCCAAATCCCCACCCTCAAAATCCACAGATAGGAAAAAATGATTTAAGTTTAGGGATCACAGCAGAAGGTACAGGTGATGGTATCTCCCAACCTTTACTCACATCATTAGACAAATGGGAATAATACTTGGAATTAGCTGCATAGGTGCTTATTTTGTAAGCTTCCTGCAAAAATTGTTGTATGTTCTATTACTTTGCTGTGGAATGACTAAACAACCATATTTTTGCTCCAGTCCATAAGTGTTATTGCATAGGCTTAATGCTACTCATAAGACTATATGAGCCACACACACAAGGAGGGCCGAGTACAGGTAACAAAATCAGTCTTAAAATGTCACCGTTAAACTTAAGAATCAACCACCTACAGTTTAAACATAGTTCTCTATTCCTACCAGTCATTTAAAGACAGAGGGCAGGCTGCTCTGTCAGCCGGGCGTCAGAGGCAGCAGCAGGGGTGCTGTGCTCGGTGGCCGAGGCGCACACGGGGAGGGGGCAGGTGGGCAAGCACCAGCAGCAACACCAGGCACGGGCAGGTGGTGGAGGCTTGGCCTGACCCGCTTCTCCCTCTGCCAGTGTAGCTGGTTTGACATGAGTAGGATGCATATGTTTAGTCCTTTAAAAGGCTGTCACAGTCCTCTCCTTGCTTCCCTTGAGCAAGGGAATTGCAAAATTTGGCATTTTGGCCAAATTGCCGGGAGCACCCTTAGCTGGGGCAGGTCTGGCACCTGCTGTGGGGCAGGGGGCTTGTCCCCAGGGGTACAGGTGGGCATCGCACCTGAGCGCAGCAAGGCTTCACCATCCTGAACAGAGCCACGGCTGATGCACGCACACGAAGGAAGATGTGGTCAGCTGCTTTTCTGATCAGCAAGCCTCTGTCTTGCACTTAACAGACTTCAGCTAATCAATCTGAGGTCCCAAGGAGTTAAATGCAGGTATAATTCTTTCTCTTCTAGCAGGCTGGGGATCCGCGGGCAGGGTCCAGCCACGATGCTAAAATCCCATTCAAGCAGAAATGTCACGTTATTTACTTACTAAAACAATGCTCTTATTACAAAGACATGTTAGGAGTGGAAAATATGACAGCGTCTATTTTAGGTTGTCATTGATCTTTAATTTGCTGTGACCTGAAGGTTTTCTATGTAGTC
This sequence comes from Phoebastria nigripes, assembly GCA_035582835.1. Lineage (NCBI taxonomy): Eukaryota > Metazoa > Chordata > Aves > Procellariiformes > Diomedeidae > Phoebastria > Phoebastria nigripes. The sequence continues at coordinate 50,124 of JAYKAV010003480.1, read as the reverse complement.
AGTGCTTTTTGGCCAAAATATATGACTGCAGGGAAATGAGTAAATGAGTGCCAGAGATGTTCTTTTTTTCCTATGAAAAGACTGAAATTGCTTTGTGTAAATGTGTGGAAAATGCTGATATTTTGTTTCTATAAATACTTCGCCTCCTGCGTGCTGTATTTCATTTGTGCTGTTTCCTAGGAGTATTTGGCTTCTTATCACTTTTACGCAGGGTGCTGAATACAAATGAGCTATGGTTTACCCAGCAACCAAGCTGTGGAGCATTTGTGACAGTTGTGCATTTCCTGAGCAAGAGTAACTACTGAATGAAGCAGATTATCCTGTAGCCTTGCAAAACACTGAGGATTATAAAACATGCATTTAGTGGATAAATACACAGAGGAAAATGCACAGACGCTCTCTGTTTCTATATATATATGGACGTGCATGTATATGAATATATCTGGGTGATGTAAAAAAAAACCTGAAATAATCCATCATTTTTAATGAGAATTTAAATATAGGGAAGGCAAAAAAATTCAAAGTTGCATTTCTTATTCTCAGTGACACCACCTACAACCAGGATCCTTGTTTATGGAGTCTGTAAAGAAGGCTCCATTACCACAGGCTCATGTGATCACAGGATGATTCAGGTTGGAAGAAACCTCAGGAGGTCGCTAGTCCAACCTCTGCTCAGAGCAGGGCCAGCTCTGAGGTCAGACCAGGTTTCTCAGGGCTTGACACAGTTGTTCCTTGAAACCCCCAAGGATGGAGACTGTACAGCCTCTCAGGGCACCTGTTCCACTGTCCGATTGTCCTCCTGGGGAAAACCTTTCTCCATATATCCAGTCTGGACTTCTCTTGTTTCATCATCTGTTGTCTCTCATTCTCCTACCACGTATCTCTGTGAGTGAAGACCCTGGCCCTGCCTCCTCAATGACCTCCCTGTAGATGCTGTGGGGCAGCTGTTAGGTGCCTCCAAAGCCACCTCTTCTCCAGGCTGGACAAGACCAGTTTCCTTGGCCTGTCCTCACAGGGAAGTGCTCCAGACCCCAGCCAGCCTGGGGGCCCTCTGCTGAACTCACCCCAGCTGATCATCCTCTTTCTTTTGAGGGGGGAAAAACTGGACACAAGACTGCAGGTGTGGTCTCACTTTTGCTGAGTAAAGGCGTTTAGTTACTCCCTTGGACCTCCTGGCAGTGCTCCTGTTAGTACAGCCCTGGTTGCTCTTGGCTGCTGTTGCTGCTAGGGCACGCAGCTGGCTCAAGCCCAGCTTGGCCCCAGTTGTGTCACCGCAGGGGACTCTTCCTTCCCAAATGCAGGACGTGGCATTTGTCCTTGTTGAATTTCAGGAGATGCTTGCTGGCCCATTCCTCCAGCCTGCCCAGGTCCCTCTGGATGGCAGACCTGCCCTCCAGTGTACTCACTGGTCCCCCAGTTTGGTGTCATCTGTGAACTTGATGAGAGTGCACTCACAGTGTCATTGATAAAGATGTTAAACTGGACAAGTCCCAGGGACCAAAGTTAGGCTGACTGGCTTGTGTTCCCCAGGTTGTGCTTTTGGCCTTTTCCAAAGACAGGTGCAAGATTTGCCTTCCTCCAGTTTCTGGGGACCTCCCCTGCTCTCCAAGACCTTTCAAAGATGACACTGGCCTTACGAGGGCAGCAGCCAGCACTGTGGGCAGCCTTGGATACAGCCCCTCGGGTCCCATGGACACCTATGGGCTGAGTTCTCTTGAGGTCCCTGGCTTGATCCTCACCCACTGCTGGTCATCTCCTCCCTCAACCCTGCCTCTCAGCGCTGAGGCCTGGCCTGATGGTGGCAGCTGGGAAGTGCCAGGGCTGGTCTGGTTACGGTTTGTTGGAGCAAAGGGAGGAGCGGACAGATTGAGGTAACTCCTGGCGCCTTCTGGTGGTGGGGTGAATGGAGAGGGCGGGCTCCTTTGCTGGCAAGGGAACAGGCTAGGAGACCCAAGAGGAAAAATTCAAATTTTGTCAAGAACATTTTGGGTGAAAAGCCTGGACAGCTTTTAAAAAACTTTTTGAACAATGGCAGGAAGCTTTCCTGAGTTGGGTACTTAGCCATGGGCCAAGCAGGGGTGGGAAAAGTGCACTTGGAGCTACGCACCTGAAGTCATCACCCAAGTCAGTTTTAGCTTTTGCTCACTCAAAGCCGGAGTGGGGACTCTGCATTGCCTTCGGAGGGGAACGGCAGTGTAAGCGCTGAGCTCCTCAGCCCTTCCCATGCACGTGCCACTTCTTTAATTGCTAAAATAGGCACATGGATATGCCTGGTCTTGTTACACGGGAATGTTTGTACTGTCTCAAATCAATTTAAATGAGTCTTGCTCAGCTGTTTGACATAGGTAATATAGATGGACTTGGCAATTTTATCTTTTGCTTAAATTAAACTTTAGTCTGTGATATAGTTTGCCAAATTAGGCAAAATGATGTTATGATTATTGTAAGCTAGCAGTCTCTGTATCATGATTTCCACCTACTTCATACCTGCAGTTTTAAACCTGCCTTCTTTGCTATCTTTGTACATTGGGATAAGCTTTTCAGTGCACTGGGTTAGGTTGTATGTTTTAGTAAAATATAAATATATTTTATAAATATTTTATATTTATAAATATAAAATGTAATAAATGTAACATTATTAAACACAGAAGATACTTAGTGAAAATACTACTTACACCCTGTAGCACAGTGGTTACCACACATGATTTTCATGGGACTGGGATAAGAGAAAATGAAGGAGGGACTCTCGGATGGAAATGAGTAAGTATAAACAGCATCAGAGGAGCCTCCTTCCATCCTGATGGTCTCCACGTGGGCAAGACAAGTGAGAGGGCATCCAGCGATGAGCAACCCACCTTCAGGTAGTTGCTTTATGAAGAAAGAGCTGGTGAAGGGGCAGAAACATCTACAAGTATTCCAGTGCATAAATACTGGAAATGGAGTGGAACGAAGTGGTGGAAACGGAGCAGGACAGACTTACAAGGGAGAGAAAGGAGCAGGCAGGGCTTGACAAGGCCCCTTCCTCTTCAGTCAGCGCTGCCCCCTTCACGCTTCCAGCAGCATCTAGCATGCCCAGGCTGCACAATGGACTGAGACCACATAGAAATTAGGAGGAAGGTGAGAAAAATCTAGCGAAGATGGCACCAAATGCTATGCTGCCAATATACCCAAGCGGCTCCACATCTCTTCGCATAATCTTGGACTGTTCTGCCTGTCCTCCTTTGCTGAGAAAATGGGGTTTGACTTTCCTGAAATTCAGAAAATATCATAGCACTTTCTAGCACAAATAAAGCTGTGTCAGATTAAGTCTGACTACTTYGAATAAACCTGGTGTTTACAACCTACAAGCTGAGCAATGTCTGTTGTGTGACGGACATAATCTTTAGCTTCATCTCAAACGTGCAGAAGCCAGTGTGGGGTCATTTTCAGGCAAATTGGGACTGCAGAGAACTGGTCCTCTTCTAAAACCTGGTGGCTGTTTTTTTTCCGTAAGGATGCTGTACCCAGCAATCCTGGTTTGAATGGCAAGGTTTGAAGTAGTTCAGTGCACATGAAACCAATAAACGGAACTGGGGTGAAATGGTCAGGGAACTGCAGTTGATCAAATGGCATTAAAATTTATTAGCTGATTGTACAATTTGTCAGTAAACAGGTATATACAAGGCAAAATCTGGCCTTCTTCATCTTAATAGTCCCCTGACATGATTCCCACAAAGCCTGCTTTCCTTCTCCCACAGCCTCCCTGCCTCTTTTTGTGGGTTATCTGAAATTGTGGGTTATCTAAGGATTTATTTTCAAGTGCCTATGCTTTTGAGGGACTGCAGGTTATCTGAGCTTTGGCCATACATGGAAAAAAAATACAGTAATTCTGTTTCATTGATTTCAAAGGACATAATCCACCCACGAGTGGACCACTTTTTCTGTAGCCAATGCTATAGATATTCTGTCCCTAAGAATATAAAGGATGAATTTTACTTTCATTTACAAGTCTAATTTAGAAATATTTTTTTCCGCGTTTAAGGTGGAAAGAGAAAAATTAAAATTCCTTATTGCTCATTTGGGGGGTTAGGTGGTCAAATAGCATACCAAATTTCATATAACGAAATAGTGAAATGCAGTCATCCTGTCAATATGAAAATCTCTTTTTCTCGTAGAATTGTCATCCTCTCTATGGGGTTTTTCTTTTGCCTGGTGTCCTAAAGAAATGAGACTTCTGTTATTGCACTATCTGTTTGCATTTGGGTCTGTTTGCCAGAACCCTTTGATAACTTTGAGCTCATTCAGTTTGAACCAGTTTGGAGGGAAGGATGGAGGATGCAGAGATCCTGAGTTCCCACTGACAGCTGGTGGGAAGAAGAGATGAGGGGCAGGCAAGGAGCGCTCGACCGCTCCCCTTTCTGCTCACCCTTCACGGTACCCAGCGCTCGGCAGCAGCCAGGTTCGGCACACCCAGAGCACTGCACCAGCTGGAGGTACTTCCAATTTCTTGCACACCTGACAGGCACAGCGATGGGGCACGGGGCTGTCAGGAAGGAGGGCGACCATTGCACGAGGTCGCTGAAACTGGGGTAGCGGGGAAGTGCAGATCCGGGGTGGGTGAGGATGCTGCAGGGAGGGGAGGTGCGGGGGGGATGTGGATATACAGCCTTAGGTCAGACTCCATTCATTTTGCTCTTCAAGGAACATTTTGCAGCTCCTTTAGTGTCTTAGGCATTCACAAGTGAAGAAAGAGAAAGGCATGTGGATTGTTATGTCTATTAAGTTTTTATTCCATACATGGTGCTAATATACTACTAATACCTTTTCTCAGGAAGCCTTATTGCAGGGTAGGACCGTAGGCAAAGCTACGTGTGAAAACCTCTGGGGCACCCCAACTTGTTCTGCCTGTTCCTCTTTCCATAGTGAGCCCTCTCCAGATCTGGGGGTTTGGAGCCGCCGTGAGTCCCTGTTTAGGGGCCTTTTGGAAAACACGAAAGCAAGAACAGTACATATGACCAAGTCCTCTTTTTCTGGTGTAATGTGAATAACACCTCCACAACACATGGCAAGCAGCACACCTCTGATGTAAGAGATTGGGGCTGGTGAGCAGGGTGTCACTGCAGAGGACTTGCCAGCTTTCCCAAAGAAGGATTTGGCAACCTGTACTTTTGTTTGATTTCTGAGAATACTTTCTTTAACATAGTTTTCATAAAAGCCTATCTTGTAGTGCTGCATTTCAGCAAAGAAAACTGCTTTTGCACTTCTTTAAAGGAAAACTGCAGTAACGTACCAGGTGTGCGATCTGGAGTAGAAATCTTCAGAAGTCAAACGCAAAGGACATTTAATCCTGACCAAGCAGACTAAACATTTGGTACGAAAGCTGGAGAACATTCAAGATAATAATAATGTACTCTGCATGTTGCAGTACATCTCCTCTAGCAGTTGGAGTCCAAAAAGGTCACATCAACCATGAGTGAAGAAAGAAAGAAAAACACTCAGCAAGATGAATATTGCTCAGAGCATTAATTTTCCCATACCTTCTTCCACAGCAGGGTCACAAGCAATTAAGAGTCCTCATAGTGGGAACACTTCTACTGACATACTTTCCTCTCACCCACGATTTTTTTCAAATTTCTTACTTTGGGCAGGTGGTCGGTCATGATCCAACAAAACTAATTTTTATTTGCAAATTAACCTAGAAATTAAATTTTCTCAGACAAAAGGTTGAAGTGTTCTTCCCTTCTATACTTCTCATTTTGTATGAGGTGAGCTGATCAGCAGCTTTCTGTCCACTACCGTCCACTTCTGTCAAGCTACTGGAAAAATACATTAATACATTACATTGCATTTACATTAATATTATACTCAATAAAGCAGGGGTTTTATGAAAAAAGGTTTGAGAAGGAAAAATGAGGCAGTGTGAGAAATACCTTCCTGATCTTGAAGAAACAGAGCTGACAACTTTCACATCAGGGTATTTATTTTAATATTTATGTGCTCCTAAATGTTCATCTGCTCAATTTCTTTTTGCAATTCAAGACAAATATCCGAGATTTTGGAAAAGAGAAAGAGTCGTCGTGTTAGCAGGAATGACAGTGTTAACGTAATACATCAAAGTGACAAGATGTCTGAGCCGTACTCACCTGGGAATCAGAGTATTTTCCATTTAACGTCCACTTGGAGGACCGTGTGCACCGTTGTACATGTCTGCACTGGGGTACATGCGGTGTCCCAGGGGACCCGGTTTTGGTGACTGTTTAAAGATATGGCATATCCTTGCACCTCACGTATCTGCTCAGATTTTTATATCATGCCCATTGACATGCTGTCTGAGTGCTTCTTTGATTGTGTTACCCATTTGAAATGCCATTTTATCTATGGGTATCTGATAGCACAATCATTCATATGCAGTTGACTGCATTTATTTGTGGCATGACTTAAATGGATGCACCTGCAAGTCTACATAAAAAATCACCTGAGCCTACGAACTGGTATTTGAAGGAAAGCAACAGAATGCACATTTCAGGGTTATTTCTCATTCTTTGGTGCTCTATTTCAACGCCTTTTTTCTTCTCAAAGAAGAGAGAGGATTTCATTTTTATGCAGGGCTACTGTATGGATACAATAGACATCGCTTTTTAAAACAAGCAATTTTAAAATGTTCTTTTAAGGAAATTTATATGTGTGTATGTATATGCATATCTATATTTCTAACCCCCCCACACACCTGTTTTCTGTCATTTGAATGTTCTGAAACAATCATTCATTTTTAGTTTCAGCAAGACAGGGCCGTCTGCTGCGTCCTGCTGGCGCTCCAGGCTCTCTCCTCAGCCTCTGATGAAGCCTTCGCTCTCCACGCCAGCTCCCTCCTGCGCAGTACCCCAGCCCTGCTGCACCTGCCTCCCCTTCTGCCTCATCCTCCTCTGGCTCATGAGGAAGGCTCCTTGACATCTCTGAGACCCCCGGAGAGCACGGTCTGTGCCTGGCAGCCCCTCACTGAGTGGAGCTGCAGGGCGAAGCTGCCCGAAACACTCCAGTGGGGAAAGCGAGAGAAAATCCTCCCTCCTCTTCCCCGGATCGCCAAATAAATTGCAGTTAAATCAGAAAACACCCTGTCTGCAAAATTAACTGTGGGGAGTGATAGCAGGCAAATAGGCTTCCCTTCTGAAAAGTGCCCTGAGATTTTGAGAGGTCTGCATGAAACAGCTCAGCATGAGTAAAAGTTGCAGAACTGAGTCACGGAATTGGGATCCTAAAGGCTTTGGGGTGAAATAGGTGTGTATCTTTTAGAGAAGGTGCTTTACATACCAATATGGCATTTGCGGACATTTAAAACCTTGTAGCAATACCAAACCCCAGACTGCGTTTCCTGATGGTGTGTTGAGTGCCACTTGGAAAGGGTGGGCTCATCAAAGGCTTTCCAAAGTGACATCCCTGGATGGCCACAGCAGCCATGCTTCCTGGAGAAATGTCTTGTCTGATTCATGGGAACATCACAACTTTGCTGCCATTTTGGGAAATCGTTGTGCTTTTTTTATTTCACAGAATCATAGAATCATAGAGTCATAGAATATCTCAAGTTGGAAGGGACCCATAAGGATCATCGAGTCCAACTTCCTGCTCCTCGCAGGACTACCTAAAACTAAACCATATGACTAAAGCATCGTCCAGACGCTCCTTGAACTCTGACAGGCTTGGTGCCGTGACCACTTCCCTGGGGAGCCTGTGCCAGTGACCGACCACCCTCTCAGTGAAGAACTTTTTCCTAATGTCCAATCTGAACTTCCCCTGACGCAGCTCCATTCCATTTCCTCATGTCCTGTCGCTGGTCACCAGAGAGAGGAGATCAGCACCTCCYCCTCCGCTGCCCCTCTTGAGGAAGTTGTAGACTATGATAAGGTCACCCCTCAGCCTTCTCTTCTCCAGGCTGAACAAACCAAGTGACCTCAGCCGCTCCTCGTAAGTCTTGCCCTCAAGACCTTTCACCATCTTGGTTGCCCTCCTCTGGACACACTCTAATAGTTTGATGTCCTTCTTATACTGAGGCGCCCAAAACTGCACACAGTACTCGAGGTGGGGCCGCACCAGTGCAGTGCAGAGTGGGACAATCACCTCCCTCGACCAGCTAGCTATGCTGTGCTTGATGCGCCCCAGAACACGGTTGGCCCTTTTGGCTGCCAGGGCACATTGTTGACTCATATTCAACTTGCCATCAACCCAAACCCCCAGATCTCTTTCCTTGGGGCTGCTCTTCAGCCTCTCATCCCCCAGTTTGTATTTATAACCAGGATTACCCCATCCCAGGTGGAGAATCCAGCACTTGCTCTTGTTAAATTTCATATGGTTGGTGATTGCCCAGCTCTCTAGTCTATCCAGATCTCTCTGTAAGGCCTCTCTGCCCTCGAGGGTGTTCACAGCACCTCCTAGTTTAGTATCATTGGCAAACTTACTTAATGTACATTCAATTCCTGCGTCCAGATCATTTATAAAAACATTGAAGAGCACTGGCCCTAACATTGAGCCCTGGGGAATGCCACTGGTGACTGGCCGCCAGCCTGATGTAACCCCATTTACTCTAACTCTGAGCCTGACCTGTCAGTCAATTGCTCACCCAACATATTATGGACTTGTCTAGCTGTGTGCTGGACAGTTTGTCCAAAAGGATACTGTGAGAGACAGTATCAAAAGCTTTTGATTTCTGGTAGTGTTCTTGTATTTATTTTTGGGGGGTTTACAGTGACCTCAGGATAAAGCACCCGTGACCCAGCCGGAAGAGAATGACAGGAAAATCCAACAGGGCTCACGGTTCGCAAAAATTTCTGTCTGCCTGCCAATGAAATAAACATCCCAAGATTATTGCGGTTGTTGAAGATGCAGATGTGGTGCATAATAGCTCCTGCAAAGACGTGTATTACATGAATCATTAAAATCACTGAAAAGATAAAACTAAGCAAAGAAAACTGGGAATACCACTGACCTCAAGTCATTTCTCTCCCTTGTTTCTACCTAATCAGGCAATAAAGGAATTAACCCGCTCACTCAGGTGTTGCTCATGCTTGCTGAATTTTTGCCTCCCAGAGGGATTATGTATGGGTGGAGATGATGAGACCTGGGTCTGCTCAGCATGAAGAAGAGGAGTCTCACTGCTGTCTTCAACTGCCTAACAGAAGGCTGTGCTGGAGCTGTGCAGTAAACGGTGAGAGGCAGCAGACACGGGTTGCAGCAGTGGAAATTGTCAGGAAAATTTCATAACTGGCCTGTGCCGACTGAAGAGAGAGGCTCGGATGCGAAGGACAGAGTTACAAGAGTAATGCTTTTATTCATGCTCATGAGGTGTCCCATTCAAATTGGGGCACCCCGACTGCAGTTTTACACATGGTTCTTACACTTTTCAGGCATTCATATACAACATGATTTGATCAGTTGCTACTTAACACACACACACACTACTGTTCTGCAAAGCAAATATAATTCTATGGCGTCATCATCCATCTGCTGCTTTCTTGATCTATACATCCCTGGAGTGGGTCTTGCTACAGTTACTATGATGCCAAATGATGGGAGGGTTTCATGGAGGTGTTAGAGGGGCGAGGATGCTGGTGTTATCTCACTAGTCCAAGGGGTATCCTTTTTTCTTCAGGGAGGGGGCTGTCATCCTCTTCCTTGCAATGAGCTGGGGTCCTTTAGCAAGCATGACTATGCAGTATACAATGTAAACTACATATAGCTCTCTTAAGAAAGATAACTATATATCTCTCTCTTAAGTTCTTAAGAAAGTTCATACAATTTCACACTATAAAGACTAACAGGGAATGAGATTTTTCCTAACAAAATTCAGGCTAGCCAGGAGGAAAATAACTCATCCCAGCGACAGCGCTCAACCACTTAGGTTGCCCTGAGAAGTTGTACCACTTCAGCTGTTTTCTGGGCCACCATCACTCGGGAATTGTTAGGAACGGGGGCCACCGACGCGCTCTGCCTCCCGGCGGGGCTTCGCCCCGCCGGGAGGCAGAGCGCGTCGGTGGCCCCCGTCTTCGCACCGCCCCTCGCACCGCTCGGCCGGCGGCAGCGGGACCCCCCCGCCCGCCCGCGGCCCGGGCCCGCTGCGGCTGTTGGCTCTCTGCACCGCCACCGCCATGCTCCTGCCGTCGCCCGCCGCTCCGCGGAGGCCAGCGCGCTGCGCGCCGCCCTGCAGCTGCTGGCGGGAGTCGGCGCTGTGCGTGGGGGCGGCGGGGGCGCCGCGCAGCCTGCCCGCCGGCCTGGGCTCCTTGTGAGTGCGGGGGGGACGCGGTGCCGGGGCGGGGGGGGGATGCGGGGCGGTCCCGCTTGACGGGTGGCTTCTCTTTTTCCAGGAGCCTGGTAAACGGGACCTTCTCCGAAGTGAAGGACAGGATGTTTTCCCACCTGCCCTCCCTGCAGCTGCTGTAAGTATGGCACTAAAAAAGCCAGCGGCCGATTAGCACTTCGCCCGTTCATCCTAAACAGAGTTACGGGTGCCCTTGTGGAAGGGGAGGTAGCGGGTAAACCCCCAGCTTGTGCAGCCGCGCTGATACAGCTGCTGTTTCGTAACAGGGGGATGCATTTTCCGCTCATAAACCACTTCATAAAACGTGTATTTACTTACTGAAGAAAGACAAAATGTTTTCTGATGCCCTAAGTTCCTTTTTTTTAAAATTTCAGCTTTAATAAGTTTAGAGCAGAGTTTTCCCGCTGGAGTCATGTGGTGGTTCTCACTCGCACTCACTTTGTGCCCGTGAGTCCCGCGTTGGCTTTGAGATGTTGCGGGCGTGACAGGGGGCAAGCAGAGGCTGCTGGGACACAGCTCAGAGAAAAGCCTCAGTGTGTGAAACACTGGTGTTGTCTGCAGCATGACTCTGTGCTTCAGCATCCGACTTGGAGGGTGGCCCCTCGGATGCCTTCTGACCTGATGGACCTACAGGCAGGATGGTCCTCTGTCCCAGGGGACAGCGGTCCAGCTCCCGGCACTCTGCGCCCTCCCTCCTTCCTGACCTCGGGCAAATCGCTCGGTTGTGCCCGTGTTGCAGTCAGGCGTGTGCCTGCAGCTCCGGTAGCTTACCCAGACTTGCTTTAATTTAGCTGTCCTGGGAGGCAGTAGCAGGAAGGCACAGAGATACAGGGTGCACTACAGCCCCCCTGGGGAGCCCGGATACTTGTTTCTCTGGCAGTCTGCAGAGAAGCCATGCCGCTGCCTGTGCCCTGGCTAGCCCAGTGCAGCCTGCCTGTAATGCCCAATATCAAGCAGACCCCCCACGCCTCCCCCTGTAAGGACCGGGTTACCCCCAAAGCAAAGACATGCTGCAAAGAAAAATTCAGGAAAAAGATGCAAGGCACACCAGAAACCCAGGCTAAGCGCTTGCCACAGAGCTAGATGTTAAAATTGGTCTTAGCAAGAGGTAGTCCCTAAAAGCATGTGGTAGCATGATGGCCAGCCTCCTCTTCTCGGGCACCCCCACCTCATTTTCAAAGGCCTGTCTCACTATCTGGGGGGAGCAGCACCCCATGGAAAACGCTGGGGAGAAGTGGGCAAAGCAAGGGGTGGAGGCTTTCTCCTTTAGTGTGGCACCGGTCCCAAACCCAAGTTTTTGTGGGACTTGGGGGCCAGCACAGAGCCCTGGGCAGAGGGCAGGGGGACTTTGCCCACTGGTGAATGGGGGCAAACAGCAGACCTGTGCCAGCTGGGAAGGAAAGGGATGAATCCAAGGGTGGGTTGAGAGAAACTATGGGTGGAAAATTGGAGATGAGGGGAATCTGGCTTGTTTTGGATAGTGGTACCGGGAAGAGGGAGGAAGAGCAGATGAAGGTTATCCCTTTTCCTTAGCTGTAGTAGATTTCCAGGAGGAGATGTTGGGGTGTGTGGGGTGGTGGGGCAGAGGTCAGTTGTTGAGAAAGTCAGAAGTTGCCCATGTCACTTTATGTGGTAGATCAGACGTGGGAGCGAGAGGGGTTTGTCACCACCACCACCACCACCACCTTGGGCCCTGACAAATTTTGTTGGTTAGTGTAATTTGTGACTTTTTCCTTCAAACATGAGAAAAAAGAATGATTAAATGACAAAAGAGATACATGCATAATTGAGCACTTGGGTACCTGAGGACTATGTCTTCTGTGGCAGTAGCCATGGTAAAATAGTAACGCAAGGATTTATTTTTGATGACGGTCTGCATCTTTGTCAGATTTCTTTGGGATAATTTAAGGAGCGTTTGTCTAGTATTAGCATAATAACTGAAGATCACAGGGAAAGTTTGCATTTCATGTTCATTAGTCTTCTAAATTAATTTTAGTAAAATGCCTAAAACCATACAAAAAGAGGATTAATAAGTTACCCCAATAAAGTGATTAGTGCAGACATATTCACTCGTAGCGGAAAATTCTGAGATTTTCCAAAAATGATTTCTTTTGAGTAGCATTCAATTTTTAGACCAAATAAGAAGTTTTGCTATTTTCTTAAAAGGAGATCGCTCTCTGTGCCCTTGAACGTCAACATTGGAGATCATCCGCTGTTGTGCTTTGATACAGCAAAGAAGGAACTTTGCTGGCAAAGCCTTTCCGTAGCATCCTTCTCCATGAACGCCTTGTCCTGGCTCAGGTGACAGCCGCTCCGGTGCAGCTCTAACACGTTTTGTCCCTGAAGTTCACATGGGAGGGCAAGGCAGTGCCTGGAGCAGGCAGCACCACTGCTCTTCCTCACTGCCTGCAGACACAGGGCTTTGCTTTGCAAGGATAGCAGGACCTTCTGTCTCTGGCGGTTTGGACACGTCTGTGTTTCCAGCTGACAAACCGACCACGTGAACCGTGTGCTGTCCTCCCACGCCGCAGGCCGTAGCCCGTCTGCAGGTCAGGCTTGGAGCATCCCCCTGGGAGCGCAGAACGAGCAAGCGCTGATCCACTGAGACTGCATAAATGAGAGCTGATCCTTGTACAAAAGGGCTTCCCCCGTTTCTGGGAGCTCAGGAGTGGCGCTGGGATGGTCTCTTGAGAATTTTCGGTGTGGCTGGAGGGATGGTGGGCAACTGGGGTCCACACTCAGCAGACCTGCCCTCTGAGAATGGCTTTTCCTGCGCAGGGGACCACAGAGTCAAGGTCCAGGTTGCATTTAACCAAGGTGAATGGCACAGCAAACATTTTTCCTGGGCAGTAGTGGACATTAACTAGCATACATTATGCCTTTGATTTTTTTTTCATAGACCATTCCACAGTATTTTATGTGTGCTGCATTGGTGGGGCAATATGGGCTCGAGTCAGTAAGATTAGTTTGGTCATGGGCAATAAACACAACGGGCATAATCCAGTGTGTGAAGTTTTAATGTGCTTTCCTAATGCCTGCTCTCCGTTTTCAGCCTGCTGAACTCCAACTCCTTCACTGTTATACGAGATGATGCCTTTGCTGGTCTCTTCCATCTAGAATACCTGTAAGTTTGGTATTTTATGTCTTCTCCTGTCCTTTATAAATCAAGATGTTTTGATAAGTTGCCAAGACTTCTGCCATGGAGTCTTAGTCTTTACTGTGATTCCCAGGAGCAGGAGAGATGAAGGATTTATGTTCCACTCCGGTGCAAATGCCCTTTACGGTGGCTCACCATTTTTCAGAGGTTGCAGTGGATTTTTAAAATATGCCGTGAGTGCAAGGAGGCTCTGTGCAATTACAGTACACCGAAAAGGCCCTGCTGAGCAAGAGCTTGTCCTGGCTTTCCAGAACAGAGCCATCACTGTCAAGGGGTTTTGAACCTCAGGAAGGAGGTGGGGAAGCCTCCCCTGGCCTGCTGGCAGCCTGAAGAGGAGGTGCAGAGTATCCGTGTACTGCCCAGAACAACCCTGATTACCAGACTGCTTCTCTTCCCCCAAACTTTCCTCTCCAACTTTGCCTTTTTGCTGATACCCCATTTAATGCCCGTGGCATTTATCTTTATGTTATAAATAATTATAAATATATGAATATATAAATATATTTCATATAATATAAATTATTGTAATTATTTATATTATTATTTAAATTTATTTAACTTTCCTTTTCTTTACTTTTAGTTCACTTCTTTGTTGATTTTTACATTACCTTCATTTCCCGATCTTTTTTCTTTTTAGGTCACCCTTTTTTCTTTTAAAAAAAGTATTAGCCCTGGTACCAGGTTGTCCTCACTTCATACTCCAAAGGACTGCCATTTCTCTGTGTTACTGGACATGAGCTGGTATGTTTGAAACTCTGAATATGACCTGCAAAAAAATTCATCTTTCCACCCACCTTCCTGTGCTGAAAAGTAGCTGTGGGAGACATTTCTGTCTTTTTCTAAAGAAAGACCAGTGCTCATAAAGCTGCCTCTTGCTAAGGTCTTGCAGGCAAGTAGGTATTAAGGCAGGGTGTATTCAGGGCTAATAGTCTGATACGTGCAGAGCAGCCAACGATGGAATTTGCAGACCAAGAAATAGAGGATAAAGGTAAATGGTATATGCTGAAATCCACGATTCAGCTACATATGGATTTTTCAGCGATAGCAAGTTATCTAATCATTCTCTTTTCCATGTGTCTACAGGAAAAAAAGTAATTTGCAGAATGATTGCAAAAAGGAAGAAAAACATTTGTATGTTGTTTCATTAATGACTTGCTTTCAAGTGCTGATGAGTCTAACACGGAGCGTGTCCCAGCAGCATATGCAGTCGTGGCGGTTGCATTGGTAACTGCAGCCAGACCCCCTGTCTGACAGGAAAAAATCCTGCCCCTCCTCAGCTGGTCAAAGGGAAAATCTCTGTCCCTGGTTGCCAGCTGCAAACTGGGGAGCAGAGTGAAGACTGGTAAAGCCTTACAGTTTCAATTTGCTTTAGTAGCAGCTGGACAAGTGGTCTCGGTTAATGGTTGTGGTCGCGCTCCCTGCCAAGTCCACAGAGCTCTTCCTCGTCCCAGCAAATCACTCCTCCGCCGTTTGGGAACCGGGTGCGAGTGGCCTGTCTCTGGGGTTGTTTTTGGCCATGCAGCCGATAACACCATTACAGCTTCAATAACTCGTCTCTCAGTTACCAGTGATCAGACCTTACAGAGAATAAGAAAACCCCACTGTCAAACAAGAGTGACAAGTTTCTTTGTGTACAAAGCAAAGTCTCCAGATGAAGAGCAGCTGGGAAGCACCCACAGCAGATACCTGTATATATATATATAGATATCTCTCCAGCTGTGTCCTGCTGCGCTTGCAGCACTGATAGTGGCATTCAATGCACCCTTAAACTAACTGGCTCCGTGTACAGAGTGGATAAGACAGGTCTGATGAAGATGGGAGCTTTGCTAGTGATCAGAGTGTCGTTCCCAGGGTAGCATCCCTTCGAGGCCAGGTTTGGTGACTCAGGAATCCGGCAAATTACTGAGTCCCAGCCCAAATGTCCATCATCTCGCAGCAGTGTGTTCAGTGAAGCCGTGTTTATTTGCATGGACCGGTGAGCTGGTGCTGTGCGGCGATGCCAGGTGCCAGTCAGGGTGTCAGGAGGCAGTTTGGCTCTCTGCTCTGCAGGTTGAATTCGTGTCCCCAGGCAGCCTTGTAACGGAGTATGGCTGACCCTCTTCTGACACCCCCCACGCAGATACAAGTTTCTCATCCGCACCCTTTGCCTGCAGTCAGGGTCATGGTCACTTCATGAAGGATTTCGGCTATGCCTAAACTGCAGAACTAAGAGCACTTGTCATCTCCTGCATCCCCATCTTGACTCTCTTGAGAAGAGACCTTGCCTCATAGCATTTTTCCTCTATTTCCCTGGAAGGCAAACAAGGATGCATAGGAGGAAGGGAGACACTTTTATCTCATAAAACCTTTTATAAAGTCAGCATGCAGTTGTCTTCATCCAGGTACAGCTGTACCATGCAATATCTTGATGGCCACCTGGCTGCAATCGCTTTGCAGGGCTGATGGTGTATTTAGGGATGTGTCCTCAAGTGCTCGGGGGTCAAGATGCTCAAATATCAGCTCTTTCTTTAAATGCTGACGTGCAGTCAGGAGGAGCAGCATGCTTCTGGAATCGATACGTGCCTGTCATTATTTCCCCAGCACAGGGGGCCGTGACTTGTGTGCAGCCGGGCACCCTGCAGAGGTGGCATCCCGGCTGGAGAGACCTGAACCGCAGCAGCAAGAAGAAAAACAAGGCAGCTGTCTTGCCATTTATGCAGACTTCAGATGTCTACCAGTATGTAGCTGCAGTTCACGTCACAGCTCTGTGGGTGCGGAGATGGCACTGTGCAGTGCGTGCAGCTGCAGGAGCTCCCCGTCAGAGCGTCCATCTGCAGCCTGGGCAGCCCCGGCACTGCTGTGCTGCCCCGTGGGTTTAGAATGCAGGCGATTTGTGAGAGGATGGTAGGACTTTAGCTTCTAAAGTGCATCTCGGAGGCCTCTCCTACACAAGTCTCTTGCCTCACATAACACAGCCCAAGAGGATTAACCAACAGAGGAGTAATGTTTTTTGCTTTGTTCTTTTTGTTCCTTTTCTGCTGGATACTTGTGTCACACGCTCTCCCTTGTGCTGCCTGGTACCTGCATTGTTCCTCACGGTCCACCCGAGGAAAGGGGAAAAGGGAATGTGGGCAGCTCCACCGAGACTTCCCCGCCTTTAAGTCTGAAGGGGCGACCCAGGAACCTACTGAATTTGGAGACCATAGGTTAAAGCACTGGTGATGCTTATAATGCTGCTAATTAAAGTCTTTTAAAATACTTATTCTTTTGCCTAGATTCATTGAAGGAAACAAAATTGAAACCATTTCAAGAAATGCATTTCGTGGCCTTCGAGACCTGACTCACCTGTAAGTTATTTAACACTTGGTAGAGTAACTTGTACAAAACTCTCCTGGGGGACCGCTGGTTTTCCTGCTGCATAGAAAACCTCCCTTCCCCTCCGTGCATCAGCTTCCTCCCGCTGTCAATAACGTGCCTTCCACAAATTGAAAAATGGCCTTTAAACAATTCCTGCTGGGGCAGCACTGCGGCACGTGTGGCTGCCTGCGCACACTCGCAGCTCGTGCTGGGGTGCGGCTGTGACCTGTGGAAGCTGCACCGATACCACCGTGATACTGCCTACTCGCGATTAACATTCCTGTTTCTTTTCAGTATGCTCAGTGATTGCTCTGTGTGTTACATTTGCACCTGGGCCATAAAAAAGCTTTATATATTTTACTTTTACGTGAGCTTCAAGCAATCTCCATTCTTGAATTAGCATAATTAACACATGCCTGTTCCTCGTAACTATTAACAATGCCAGTGGCTGGACAGTACCAGATAATTAACAACCTGTAAGTCAGCGCAGACTTAGTAAGAATCAGCCAGACAAGAGATGGCAATGATACTAAGCTCTAACTTTCTTTTCTAGTTCTTTGGCCAATAACCATCTCAAAGCTCTGCCAAGGGATGTCTTCAGTGATTTAGATTCTTTAATTGAACTGTAAGTAATGAGAATCTTTCTATTGACTGCCTGCTTCTGTCACTCTGAGTTTTACGTTCTGGGTTTGTGTGGTGCTGTATCTGATATCTGCACAGAAAAGAAATGTGCATTTTGTTGTTCCAGCTTTTCTCGTTTTAAAATTGTTTACTTGGTAGACTCCTCTAAAATAACTGCTATTTCTCAAATCACTGTTGCTTCTCATGATGCTGTACATAGCTTGCTTTATTGTACTTCTTTCTGATGTTTCATGTAAAATGTTTTTTAGGGAAAGGGAGACAATGAATTTTAAAACTACAATTTCTCTGAACATTTTTTCCTGTTATTGTTGCATGTGTTCCCTGAGATTATTTTAGTAAAAGGCATTCATTTAAAAAAAAAAGCATTTTTTCTTTTTGTGCAGTTGTAGCACATTGCTGACTTACTGTCAGTGTTTTCTTGTATAACTGAGCTGCTAGTCAGCTTCCCCTGGTTTTGGCTTGGCTCTCCCAAGTAGCAAAGTATAATTGTAAGCCACAAAAATTGCAAGGGATCGAAGGACAGGTACAGTGTTGAAATTGCACATACATTAGTAGGGGGAGGTTAAATTGACTCCACATCAGCAGTGACTCTAAAAATACAAGCCTTACATCTGTATTTTAATGTAACACAGAAATGGTACCAGCAAGGCCACTCTGTCAACCAGCGGTACTGGAGTAGTTTAGTGAAGGAATGGGATTTATCTGTGTCAGCAGTAGATGGTGGGATGGAGGCTTGCAGCGGACCACCACACTGTCAGGATTTATTACGTTATAGTCCTAATCCTATGAAAACTTATAAACATGAGTGACTTCACACGTGAATCACAGTGCTCTATTAGTAAGATTATACGTGGGCATATTTCCTGGATTGAAACTGTTTTTCAAGGACAACGCTCAGTGAAGGAGAGTCCATAGTAAGAGAGTTGGAATAAAACTTAAGAAACTTTCCTGTTCTCAGTTCAAAACCAATTCAAGGCTACTCAGATATTTTTAAATTYAGCATGTCAAGGTGATAACAGTTCTATAGTATTCATGTTGCTATCAACCTTTTCAAATATGTTTATTTCTGTGTGTTTTTTTAGAGATTTAAGGGGAAATAAATTTGAGTGTGACTGCAAAGCCAAGTGGCTGTTTTTGTGGTTAAAGATGACAAATTCAACTGTTTCTGATGTCCTGTGTATTGGTCCAGCAGAATATCAGGATAAGAAGTTAAATGATGTGACAAGTTTTGATTATGAATGCACCACTACAGGTATTCAGAATGTATATTTCTAAACACACTACAAATGGTTAAATATCAGAAGTTTAGACTATACCCTTTTGCTTTGGTGAGCATGACCTGGGGGGAGGAAAGGGTTACATACAAAGCACTTCTGAGTACTAGAGCAAGCATAAAATGGGAAAATTACATTTCGAAGCCAAAGTAAGTAGCGAGTTTTTATTTGGATTAAGTGATAATGGGAGAAGAGCTCTGACTATTCATATTCCAAAAGACTTGATTATGACTCACTTTGTGACTTAATTTTCATCACAGAATGCTTTCTATTATCTGGAATAAGGCCATATAGTTATGGCAGATGAGCTTCCCAAAATCTCTGTATTTCACAGAAAGCAATGAAAAGAAGTTCAAATAATGTGGCTATATCTGTTATCTTTATTCAATAGGCCACAATTTAATAGCATCAAATGTGGCGGCAATACCACCAGCAGTTCTTCATGGAACTCCATTAAGTTGGAGAAAAATGTCCAATAATACTCTGACTACTGTCTTGTTTAGTATCTTGATTTTTATTTTAGGTAATGTAAAGCATGCTGAAGGAAGTGAAGAGAAACTTGCTTGTGGTTATGCTTATATTTTATGACTGAACAGCTGCAGTTACCTATCTTTAAATGTAGTCACATCATATAACTGAGAATATCAGCTGCGAGTATTGTTTTTCATCTTTCATGTATATGATGTCAGCACTCTGCCTTTTTTCTATACAGTAATATCAGAGGCATTCGAGCTCTCATCTGTCATCAAGGCAGTCATCATCATTAAGAGACAATAGAAAAGTTGATTACTAGTAATGTAAAATAAAGTTTCAGGACAAGGTATGAAAGGTAATCCAAGGGCAGTATGTAAAGGAAAAGAGAATGATCAGAATTCAAAAATACGTCAGAAGAGCAGCAGCAGTAAAGCGCGATTATCTGCTACATAAAAGGATGTCAAAAACAGGAGAGCAATGTAGCTTAAAACAGTACCAAAGTTACATTCTTTTGTCTGCCAAATCACCAAGATGCAAAAGTACAAAGTAAAAGCAGGCTTTATCTCATTTCAATCTGGTTTAAGCAATTGCGCAGCACTAACTGTGTGCGAGAACAAGCCTTATCTACCTGGTCCTAAGACCTATACTGACCTACCTGCCCTCTGTCATCTCTTTGTACCTAGAAACCTAACTATAAAGTTGCTACAGGCAAAATTCACCCTTAATGTTAGTCCCTTTGTCTGCTGTAAGTAAAACTACACATAAAGCATACAAAATTAAAGCATAAACCTAATTTCCCATGCTGCAGAGTTTGCTGGGGAGCTAAGGCATTATGCGGTGCAAGGATTGCCCAGCTGAACGTTTGTTCAAATGCGTTCAGAGACGTGCTCTCGCAGCACAGCATATAGCTGTAATACGCTCTTCAGATAGTAAAGGACGTTTTCAAACCAGCCATTCTCTGGCTGCCGTGAGGGAAGGCTGTGTGCCTAACCCCTCTGGCCTGGGGGTAGGCAGCAGCAGGCTTCCCAGAGCTCCCATGCATAGCGAAGGTGGAGRGTGCAGAAGACGTGGAGTTCTGGTGTCCTCACAAAATGTCTGAGAGGGACAGACTGCATGCAGAAATGACAAAACAGAGATAAGTAGAGTAGAAATGCAAATCTTCAGCAATATGTCACCTGTGAGACAGCATCATGTCCCCTGCACTGAACTGGAAGTTACCTTGCTTGAGCTGTAACCCTCCGGTGGCCTTGGTGGTCTGCGGTGTCAGGCCACAGCTGCTTTTTCCTTCTCTGCCATTGCCTCCCCCAGATCCAAAGGGAGTGTAAATATGTCCATATTCATTCCTTGATTATTGATTAGTCACAGGCTCAGGCTTGTACCATATTTTGAAGGAAAACAACATACCCTGTAGGTGTATTCACCTTTCCCACGCAGTGACGGGCAGTGCTCTGCAAATCTCTTTCATTCATGTCAGTCTTTAGTATTGTATTTCCCTCCTTTGCCAGGCATGATCAGACGCTCCATCATTTCTGCTGTCTGGTACTCTGCGTCGAGCATGACTGGACGTAGGATGTGGTAACAAAGCAGTTTGTTTGGTAAAACACGCATCTCGGCGGCTCAATCAGTTCATTGCGTCCTCTGAACTGCTACAATGGCAACGGGAGGAGAGATGTAAAGAGGTGCTGCCATATTAAACAAAAAGCCAAAGAACAAAATGCTCCTATCCCTTATTCACAGAGAAAGCGATCCACAGTGCCAGTGATCTGCACTTTCATGATAGCATCTCTCTCCCATTTCTCACGGCTTGCATCACGGAAGCAGGTTAAGCCGTTTCACTTCGTTTCTTGTCTTTCTCCCACACCAGTGTGTGCTGGGGGCTGTGCTGTGGCTGTAAGCATGGCAGGGGAACATGTACTTACTTTCAGGAGACTGGAAAACGGGCCTCGCACTCCCACAGTCACTGGAAACAGGCTGTGTGCGTGCCTGGGACCTGCTTTGCCCAGACCTGCCAGCAGGGATCAACTCGCCGAGCTTTGAAAGCTCGGTTTCCCCTTTCTTTACCTAGCTGGGACTGTCTTCTGGAGGTGGTCCTCTCTTTCCCCGCTGGCTGGAAGGAAGGTAGTTTGCAAATTAAGACTTACCTGCTCTGTACTCACTCCTGTGCTGGAGGTCACCCGTGCCACCATGGTGGGACACAGGAGGGGATGGCTAACGCTGCCTGAGAGCACACCAGGTCCCGAGTAGCCTCACTTAGAGCAGAATTCTCCACCGTGGAGAAGAAGGGCCATGAGGAGAGGGGAACGACTGGTGGCCAAGTCACAGGATGCAGTTTGGGAGCTGCTGCCCAAACAGGTCATCACTCCCCTTTCTCTTCAGTGTCCTCCAGCGTTCCCCGCGCGCTTCCTCTCTGCTCTGCCAGCACTAGCGCTCCTGTGTGCTGGGATCAGCCAGAGCAGTGGCTGCCAGGAGGGAAATCAGCCCAACAACAAAAGCGTTGGGTCCCTCATCCGTGACGGCTCATGCCATTCAACAGCCAAAGGAGCAGAGGCAGAGCAGGCGGCTGGAGGATGGGGGGACCACCCCGGCCCTCAGCCGGCAGAAAGCAGTGTCAAAACCATGTGTCTTGAGCCAGAGAGAGTACCGGGGTGCATCGGGGTGAGAGGGAGACAGCGACAGCCCGTGCAGCCAGCGGCACAGCGGGGAGGCAAGGGCTGTGTCCTCTTCCCTCTTCCATGCAGGCTGATCCAGCTTAAAAGAGAAAAACGTTGGAAAACATCCCCTCCAACTCTGTATTTACTATATGATATCTTTCTAGCATTAAAGCAAGGCATGTGGACCTGCCTGTAAAACTAAATCAAGCCCCTAAGACCTACATTTTTAGCAAGCCTGATGTGGCAGCATCTCTTTACTGTGTAACCCTGTTTCACATTAGAGTCTGGTATTTCCAACTGGTGCTAAAAACAACATTTACTGCTTTTTACTGATTATGACTGATTTCGTTACCCATTTTTACTCATCGAGTGACATAAAGAGCCCAATGACAGGTACAAGTAAAAATAGCTGTGTTAACACTGAATCATTTCTGAATGAGCAGTGGGCTTTAACACACAGACTGGTTTGTTTTAATTCACAGATTCCCTCAAAGTGTTTCACAACTGTTCAGATTTCAAGAGATGTCTTTTTCAGCATTAGTTTTTTTGTTTTTTTCTCAAGATTTTAAGAATATTTTGATTTTCTGTGACTGTATGTGCTATTGTTCCATTCTTAGCTACCTTTCATGATTTACCACTTACTTTTACTTTCTGCATACTTCGGTGTCATTTTTCTCCAGTCCTTTTATTTTCCCAGTGAGAAAGAAGATAACTTTCTTGTTTTCCTACCAGCATTTATGAATCAAGCCCAAACGCTATTTATAATAGTGCCTCGAAGAATGGAGACTGTCGTTTCTTCTGCAGCTGTAGAATCTGCTCTGTTTGGTAGCATCTGACTATCTGATGATGGTAGTCATCTATCTTTATTCTCCCAAAGTGTAACTCCTCAAGGGCAAGGCTTTCAAGCATGCAGAGACAGAGAGTTCTTCGTTCAAAAACAATTATTTCATAATGCACTAAAATGAGGGATTCAAGTGAGGACTAAATTACCATTTCACCAAAATCCCTGGATGCTCAGGCCCTTCCAACGTAGGAGTGCATGGTGAAAGCATCTAGCAAATGGAGCTTGAAACAGAGCAGTGCGTGGTTCTGCAGAGAAACTCCATCGTAGTGGAAGATGCATTTCCTTTTCTATATATCTATGTCCATACATCACTTCAGCGCAGGCCTTCTGCCACGTTCTAGACTCATGTGCTCACTTTTCTTTGTCAGCTCTGCTGTAGCAGTTTCTTCTTCTGACAATAATGACCTTGCCCAGCTGTCAGGCCAAAGATCAAATTCAGACCCAAGTCTCCTCGCTTTGCCCCAGATTGGCTCTGTGCTGACTGCTGACTTAGCCCAGGCTGAATAGAGTTAAATCTACAAAGGCACTTGGATTTTGAGAAGAAGTCTTGAATTTTGGAGTTACACTCTTAGTCTTTACAGGTTGCTCCAACTCCTCAGTCAGTATCTAGAATAAGTTTTCTACTGGATAGTAATTTGCAGGTTGGTTGTATTTTATGCCTAAACTACTTTACAATGCCCCATAAAACGTTATGTTAACTGAGTTTTTGATTACACCATTTTGTCTATGGTCTAGCCGAAATGGGGTTATCCCCAGGCAAACTTCAGATTATCATTTCACTTTCTGCCTGGTTTAGCATAACACAAATTGCTAGTGATTAAATTTGCATGCCTTAAGAAGTTATTGGACTTCAGCTGGAAGTTGCTGTCTCTCAGCTTGAAAGTGATTCTAGCAAGGCTGTTTCACTTGATGGGAAAGCAACTTCCAGCTGTGGGGAAAGAGACTTTTCCTCTCGATATCCTGATTTCACTGATACCAGCCAGCCTAGCTGGAAAATCTGATTTCTGCCACTATTTACCTGTTTGATCTCCGTGGCAACTATATTTCCAGAGGACAGTTTATGAAGCCTAAAGCAGGAGAAGCTTTCCCCTGTTGCTGCATGCCTAACGTGAGCACTGACACTTCCATGCTAGTGTGATACAAAATCCAGAGTATTTAACTCATTTTTCAGTGTTAATTGTTATAATCAGCAACCACTTACTCTGTGTCTCCAGCAAGATGTATCCTAATTGTTGTAAATGTATGTTTCTAGATTTTGTTGTTCACCAGATTTTGCCCTACCAGTCAGTTTCAGTGGATACGTTCAACTCCAAGAATGACGTGTTCGTAGCCATTGCACAGCCGAGCATGGAGAACTGCATGGTGCTGGAGTGGGATCACATTGAAATGAATTTCAGGAGTTATGACAATATCACAGGTATATGAACACTGGGATTCCAGTCGTTGATGAACTGTTGGCGTTTCACAAGGATGAGATTTGTAGATGGGACCAGCTGATGGTTTTTGTCCTGAATCTCTGTTGAAATCAGCAGATCAAAGTGTGTAATGTTTGGACATGAGTGACTTCATGGAGTAGCGCATCTTGTTAATACATGCACATTTAACCTCGCTGTAGCACACAAACTAGGCTTTTTTGTCTGATCTTGTAAATTGTTCTGAAGGCACAAACACTTGCTGTGAATGTCACACCGTGGCCCAGCTTAGACACTCACTGCCTGAATCACACTGCAAGTTAAAGTATAGGCTAAAGGAGCCTTCACTCTTGCCAAAGTGCCTGCTAAATAGAATATAAAAATATTCTACTGCGTGTAGAAGGAGGTAGGTCTGAAGGATGCATCTAGGATAGGCTGGCCAGGAAAGCGTGTTTCACAGCTGAAGATGACATAGAAATATTTAAACTGTGGTTGTTACCTAAAGAGATGTGCTGTAAAGCTTTCGTGTTTACTTTCCATTTACAAACATGCTAAATTAGCATCCTGGCCAGATTACTCATCAAACAAAAAGCCCATGTGGATGCCAGGTGATTTTCTAATGCTAACAATCATTCTGTCACTAACCCACACTCACGGTGCTATACAGAGCTCAGTCACGCCATGACAGCAGGGACAGAGTCTTTAGAGCTGTTATATGCTGCCCAATTTCCCAAGTACTTCAAGCTACTAGTTCTGAGGTCTCAGGAGCTAAATCTATCCATGGGGCATCTTTCCTCCTGTTCCTTGTTATGTGTGATGATAGATTATTTTTTACCTTGCATTTTGGGAAGCAAAGAGTATGCTGCATCCTCATCTAGTGTTGTGGGAAGTCTACAAAGGCAGGAAGCACCTACCTCCTCAGATCAACTGTGTGTGTCACTAATGAAAGTTTACAAGATGCTACCCCTCTGTCAGGAAATTTTGGAAATGAAAAGTTTTGCTTTTTCAGGTTTCATTGTGTTTTGATAGCTTAGGGGGAGATAAGTATCACTGGGTGTAAATTGAGAAGTCAATGGCCCGAAGAGAGCTAGCAGAGCTCTAGAAAAGCTCTGGAAATTAAGTTAAGAGTTTAGGTCATTTGCAAAGATAGCTGTCTTCTGGATGTATTTCATCTTCCTGTGAAAGACATGATTAGGAGACATTTCTGCTGGGCACTTGTGTCCTAGCTCCACACCCAGCATGCATGCCGAGACTCATTTCTCGAACGACTGACCTGTGTTCCTGGAAGGCTCGAGCTTAAGCTCTGGACTCTGAAATGTAAGTGAGCGACAGACTTTTGCCAAGGGACGCAGGCAGGTAAAGACCCTTTAGTGGAGCCTAAAGAGCGTTTTGTAGAGCTCAGGAGCCGGCTATGTGCTCCATGGGGAGTTTCCATTACTAAATATATACTTGGCATTCGGATGGCCAAATTTAGCCCTTTACAACATGGGCTTATTGACCTGAACTAGTTGTCATGATTGCCTTTAAAGTCAACATGCAGAGAATAGGTGTTGCTATCCTCTGCAGAAGGAGGCATCTACAGGCCAGGTGAAATCTTTTCTAGAGTGCTTTTTGACTAAGTTAGATCAGAAAGAGCCTGGATGATCATCTCAAGCATTTGTGTCTACACTGCAGATATCTTACAGTACTTGAGATGAATCCCACCCCTCCTACACTGGAAGGGTGGTAGATCATCCGAGGCTGGCTGTGAAACACCTATGGGTAGGGGGCCAGCAGAGATGCCAGGGCGAGTCTCCTGTAGCGACTGTGACCATGCATGCATAGAGGAGTGTGTGGAGATACCATTCTACTTAAACCGTGCGCTTCAGAGAGGAATTCCTCTCTTCTTCCAACAAAACCTTTCATAAATAGTCTGGTTGTTACTTTTTTGATGTGATCTTGTATAGTGACTTGACATTCTCAAAACAGACCACAGCTCGATTTGATCTAATCTGGCAACTGCAGTATTCCTAAATATTTCTAGTTTAATGTATTCTCAAGAAGACTTAACAGAAACAACAGAGTTAAATTTATCTTTTTCCTCCTGCTGTCAGGTGATATATCCACAAGACACATCAATATTTCTATTTACAGTACCAAAAAGCTGACTCTGACCCTCCTGGAGCGAGAAAAATAGACTATATTTCATTCTTCTAGTTAAACTGGAAAGGTAGACATTCCAAGAATAAGAGAATTTCAGATTCCTGCTGAGTCATGAGAAAACAACTCTTGTTATTTTGGAATAATAGAATTTGGCTTAAATAATTGTTTTGGATATTAGGGGGCATGTGTTTGAATAAACAGAGAAAGAAAAAGTATTCTGGATAAAAAGGAATGAGCATTTTAGGGTGCATCACACTTGCACACCTTGAGGGATGTGACATTTCCAACATTCGAAGTCATCTTTCCAGTTATTGGGGAGAAAAAAGTATGAAAAGAAGCTCTGACAGCATGTAGTAAAAGACAAAATTATGAGATGGTGAAGATTTTAAAAAAGGCGTGGGTGATTTGGTAATATATCTATGGTTTAAAAGGTGCTCTGTACTGTGCTAATTTATGTGCTTTTTTTTTTTCCTTTGGGCAATAGGTCAGTCCATAGTGGGATGTAAAGCCATTCTTGTTGGTGACCAAGTCTTTGTGGTGGTGGCACAGCTCTTTGGTGGCTCACACATTTACAAGTACGATGAAAGCTGGACAAAGTTTGTCAAATTCCAGGATATCGAAGTATCTCGCATTTCCAAGCCCAATGATATAGAGCTTTTTGAGATAGACAGTGAAATGTTTTTTGTCATAGCAGATAGCTCTAAAGCAGGTTTGTCAACAGTGTACAAGTGGAATAACAAAGGATTTTACTCATACCAGTCCCTTCATGAGTGGTTCAGGGACACTGATGCTGAGTTTCTCGATATAGATGGGAAATCACATTTAATCCTCTCTAGCCGTTCCCAGGTTCCCATTATACTCCAGTGGAACAAAGTTTCCAAAAAGTTTGTCCCACACAGTGAAATCCCCAACATGGAAGATGTCTTGGCTGTGAAGAGTTTCAGGATGCAAGATAACCTGTACATCACGCTCACGAGATTCATTGGTGACTCCAGAGTTATGAAATGGAATAGCAAACAGTTTGTGGAGATACAGGCTCTTCCATCCCGAGGAGCCATGACGCTGCAGCCTTTCTCCTTCAAGAACAATTACTACCTAGCCTTGGGAAGTGACTATACCTTCTCCCAGATATACCAGTGGGATGGTGAAAAGAAGCTCTTCATGTTATTTAAAGAAATCTATGTGCAGGCGCCACGGTCTTTCACAGCTGTGTCAACAGATCGAAGAGATTTTTTCTTTGCCTCTAGTTTTAAAGGAAACACTCAAATATTTGAACACATCATCATTGACTTGAGTTTATGAAAAGCTACTGGAGTGAAGTTCATGTGGAATGACAAGCAAAACAAAGAGATGCCTTTCCAAAAACAGGACGCACCTATGGAGTATGATGACATTTTCTGAACTTTTCAAACTTGCATATTAATCAGGGATTCCATTTACTTGGTTACTGCATGACATGTCCGTTTTATCCTTTTTCAAAGACACTTTGTAACCTGCAGTCATTCAGAGGAGAGTGCAGTGCATTAGGTTTAACATTGACATCTAAGAGAATGATCTAAATTTTACCCAGAAAACTACCTTGAATTGAACATCTCATAAAGAAAGTGAAGAGTAAGCCATACAAAGCATAGAAATGATCTTGACTCTTAAACTAACATGTTAGTAATGATTTTAAGATTAGAGCCAGTTCTTCATGGTTGCTGATGAATTGTAAAAGCACACAGTAACGTTCCAGAATATACTTTATTTTGGTTTCTTGGGGTCTGTCTTCAAAATCTGTCTTTGTGGTTTATAGTAAGTCCGAGGCATCATTTTAATTCATTGTAGATTAAAAGGAAAGTCAAAATCTATTGCCATTTTTCTTCCATTATTCACTATTTCAGCAACAGATTGTGCATAACAAATAGCCCAGCCCACAGTAACTGGGTAGCCAGGAAATGAAGGGTATGTCACTTCTAGATTGTGAGAGCTTAACAAGTTAATGTAGACAGAAAATAACAGAGGTCTGCTTGGTGCCATGAATGAATCTTCTACAAATTCCGTCCACTTTCTCTTTTAATAGGTATTCCAGAGATTTCACCCCATTTTGCCCTAATTCATACTCTTCCTGATGATCCCAGTAGATTCTGGGATGTTTTAACAATTAAATCTGTTGTGATCTCTCATTCTAGAAGGTACAGCTTAAGCTTAGCCTGAAACACTCATCTACATTCATGTACTCCATGCTGTAGCTTGTCTGTACGCAATGCGATGATTTATTCTCCAGTGTTCTCCCCCCAGCACAGCTCACAAGCAATAAATTCAGGTTTTGGTTATCACAAACCAAAACCCCATTTGGGGAATCTTCCTTCTGGCTGAGATCTAAATGTGACTTCGGTATCACCGAGTCTTTTGAAACCAAGGCAGCTGGAGCTGTTTCAGGCTAAAGCTAACCCTGGCTCCAAGAAGAAGGGTTTCCTCTTGGTGGCTCCAGGCTTTCGCTGGCTTGCCAAGCCATTAAATGTTAAACAGGAGGATGTGAACAGACCATGCCGCTTTGGTGTTTTGGGTGGCTACAGACTAAGGCATTCAGTCATCCTAAATAGGGCAGTCCTGGCACGCAGAACCTCTGTCAGGATAACAGCAAGGGACCGTTTTCCTGGAAAGGCTCTCCACCATCCTTACCCAACAAAGTTGTGTATCAGAGCCCTTGTTTGTTCACTTACACAATATGTTTCTTTAAGTTTTCACACCACTTAGGATATTAGGTTGTTTTATCATGTCTTGCTACTGCACTGCTGCCTCGAATAATAGGGAGGTTTTGCATAAAGCAGGCAGAGCAAAGGAAACTGTCCTTTATTCCTTCATACTCATGGCTATCTCACCATCTCTGTGCTCAGTGAGCTTCATGGTTTTGCCCTGGGCACATAAAACACGGTCTATTGTCACAAACAGAGATGTTCTTACAGGCTTTCTGACATCCAAGATGTGAACAGTGCTGCAGAAGAGGATTATGCACAAGGACTCCTGTGAGGAGTCATAACCTACCAGTGACCTGGAATATCACAGCCTTCCCCAACATTTGCCTCGCTGCTATGAAATAAAATTATTACTGTCAGAGACATAACTAATTTTATTTTGTTTTTAAATGACGTGTTAATTTTTTTCCTATAGCGGTGCTCATCCTGGTTTTATTTTTAATTACATCGGCAACTTAGCCCATCCAGCCATCTGAAGTATTGCACTCTGCCTTCCAAATCCCAATGCGGTGTCAGTCCCGTTGGTTCAATCAGCCCAGTAGATGCAAACTAACCCTCTGCAGCAGGCTTTAGCAATACATCTCCTAGGATTAAGCTAACAAATCTGACAAAATGAAGAGATGATTCATATATCTGCCAGTGAATGCAATTTCTTACCATGTTCCCAATTTACTTTTTAAAGCGGGTATGGCTGGCAAGCGATGTTTCTTTAAACTGTGTTGTGGGAAGGCTTTTTTTTATTGCTTTTCTGTCTGGCATGCATGTTCAAATAGAGTCAGATATTCTGCCAAGGAGGGATATTTCTCAGTGCGCCAGCACTTTCTTTTAGGGCTCACTGCTAGTACCATTCACTCAGCAAGGGGTATCAGTCAGAGAGCTAAAAGCCAGTTTAGAGAAATTGGATCTTGACATTTTTTACTTGAAGGGAAGGAAGAGGATGGAGGAAAAGGGCTTGTGTATCCAATACCAGGAGATTGTACTGTTTCGAGAGCCAAGGGGATTTTGAGACTTGGCTATCAAGTTGAATTAAATTAAAACGGTCTCTGCAGAGACAGGCTTAATAAAGAGGATAAAGTGATCCACAGGAGTCTAGTTCATTCACACGGGACCAGAAGAAGAAAGTGAGGGAAATTAATTCTGCAGGCAGGCTGCTGCTTCTGCCAAGTAGCCGTGTTGGTGGGTCAGAAAGGCCAGCTCAGCATCCCTCCCAGCTTCAGGAGGAGCTGGCCCGCCTGTTCTGCTGAGTCAGTGCACAGGAGGTCAAAGAGCTAAGAGGGAGGGCAAAAAAGCACCAGTTGATGAAGGAAAGAGGTTACAGTATATTTCGCAGGATTAAACAAAAGCAGGGTCTCAAAAAGAGCCCTGTTCTGCTCTTCCTGCTCCCAAGGAAAAACTGCAGGATGCAGCCATAACAACAGAAATCACTAAGCATCGAAAACACTTTCTGCCTTTCCAAATGCAACAACGGTTTTGTCTCCATGGCCTATATTCTGTAATAGAAATTGTTTTGAACAGTAAATAAACTATGCATATTCAAAATTTATTGCAACTCTTAGACCATCAGGACAGTGAGAAAGGATAACAGAACATGCCACCTGGTAATTTTTAATGTATTCTAAAATACATACAACTATGTAAAGTACAGTAGTTTATATAAGCATAGATTTAATACAATGTGCTAGCTACAGTGGGAGCATTTTAAGGCTGTATATACATTGAGCATTTTTTAGTAAAGAGGAGCTGATGCAATCTATGCTACTGACACATGTATGTACTCTTTCAATATATGAATAAAATGTAGTTAATGAGACTAATAGTGGTGCGTTGTGCGTGTTAAAATATCCACGCTGTGAAGATCCACGCTGCCAGAGGGATGGACAAGGTGGGCAAACGGGTCCTTGTCCATTTATGATCGGTTTTGGCTTTTGAAAACGTGGAGGAAGCCGTGCTCCCCTTTTAGTTAAATTCAGTTTCTGTGCCTGAGGTAGCTCGGACCTCCAAGGTTTTGCTGTTCCCTGGCTTTCCCCTTCACTCTTTCCTTACACCCCATCTAGTGTTAGCAAGTATGTAATGCAGCTATTACTACGATTTTCGGTTCGTATTAAACTCAGTTGTTTCCTTTCTTTCTTTCCTACCACAAAACCAAGAGATCTTCATTTTCAAAATAATTTTCAAAATGTAAGATACTTAAGCAGGTTTCTTACATGCAGAGTGGCTAGAAACCAAGCCCTAAAATTAATCCCTAGATTTTCAGATCTTCACTGTGAGGTCTCTTAAGATTTGTTAAATTTTACTGAATCATTGGCATTTACTCTGAAATTGCAAAAATAAATATAAATCTATCAACAGTGAATACACTTGATTTAAAGCAAGCCTTGAGCATTATCCGCTGATCCAGCTAGTCACTAACGCAGGCAATAATTCTTTTTGTTTCCTCTTCTTTCTTCAGGAACAGCGCAATTCTCTGTAACTAATTATAGGTTTGTGCAATCAAAGACATGTCTGACATACCGTAATGGATGCAATTGCTCCGGGATCATTGCTTTCCTTTTGGGTATTCCACGTTTTTATGAGTCAGCAGCCCTTGTGGTGTGGTTCACTGAAACTCCATCATAGCTCAAACAGCAGCTTCAAATCGGCACCGTTTCCCCACCTGCCCTTCCCTGGTTTCTTTGCCCTTGCTAGGTGAACATTTTTTTTCCACCCTTTACCACCTTCTTCAAATCTTCCTTGGAAAGCTTCTATTCCTCCTTGAAAGTCACAGCAAGATACCAAGAGAAAAGCATTCCCAAAGAGCAATGCGGGGATGGTCACTCATCTGCAAATCTCAAGGGGAAGACAGAGTAGGGTCTTTTTGAAAGTTCAAGCTGAAGGCAGATGTGTAAGAAACAGCTGTAAGAGTCCCAGTCACCCCCCCTAAGTCCCACTCCCTCCCATCCTACAGACCTGAGCTGCTACCACCGCTCCCTTTTGGCAGCAATGCTCACAGCCAGGAATTACTGAGACTTCTTTTTCCACACCTTAACCCAGAAGAAATGGAGCCGAGCTGCTAACACTGGATTTTTTTCCTAGTATCTGGAAACCAGTCCCTTAACCCCTCTTGCATTCCTCATGCAGTCCAGCCGCCTTTTTGAGAAACTGCAGGCTAGATGATCTAATGGGCTTCAAAACTGACCTTCAAAATCTGACAAAACCAGCTGGCCACATGGTGTTAGAGCCTCCACAAAATAAAAGACTGATACTGTTAAAGCATTTCAAATGACAGCTACATAAACTTAATCCACCCCCAGTACCACTTTCCCCATAAGCCATTGCTGTCCTTGCCACAGAGCTGCGTGATGATTTGCAGAGGTGTTTTGCAAAATCTGGAATGGAAGGAAAGTTATTGGAAGGTGAGGTCCATGTCATGAAGCACTAGGCAAATTCTGTTACCTTTAGGTCTGAGTGGATGGTTTGGAACCATCCGTATACACGGTAGGTAGCTGCATACGTTGCAACTTGGATGTGATTCCTTACAAAGCCACGCACAGCAAAATCAAAGGCAATCTGAACCTAACGTCATGGCTCCGGGTGAAGAAAATGTTGAAGGGAGGCATCTGGAGTTGCACAGTGCCACCCTGAAATGATTCACAGAGGGGTGTGATGCACTTTGACAAGCAGGCAAGAGAGATTTATTTTTTACAATCTCTGGGGTGGGTTGAGAGAGATGATATGGGTCTTGGGAAGACTGGATGAGCAATTTCTATAGGCATCTCCTTATTCCAGTTTTGCCATGTCAGTGACGTAGCCTAGATGGAGTTTGGTGAAAAGCAAGGAAAGCAGGTGACAGAAGTTTAATGTAAGTAATATTGAAGTAGAGAGTAGAAAACTAGAGATGGTGAGGCTGTAGACAAATGTTTAGTTACCTTGAGGGAAACAAACCACATTTTCTAAGCGTAGAGATAAATCAATGTGAGATCAGGGAGAACAAAAAATATGTTTCTAAATAAAGGAAAGGAATAGGAGTGACAGCATATGAAGTGTGAGTTTACTTAATTGCCGTGTAGGGAAAGTATCTAAGTGCCTTTCCAAGGTCACTCAGAGAATGCAATCCACATCATTTTCCTTTCCAGAGTCACCCTAGTTTATGCTTAATTAAACTATGCAAGCTCTGCACACTCTAGAAAATGCCCTTTTTATTACTTCGTAGACAATTTGCATTTCTGAAGGGCATTTGGGAACCATGACATCACCAGAATGAAGGGCTTCTGGTAGTGTTGCTCCCATTTTTATTCATTTGCAATTGTTGACTTTTATTCCAAAGTTCATTTCTATTTCCTGCTTGGACGTTAGCACTGGATTGTACAAGAATGCTCATTTTCCAACTTCAATGGCTGTTTCAGTTCTTCTGGCTCAGCAGCCCCTTGGGGCTGACTCATCCTCCAGCTGCAGGTGTGCCCTGACAATTAATTCTCCATTTTAGTCCCGTGAATGGAAGGCCAGTGGGTCAAGAAAGCACTCACCACCCACCGCTGGTGGGGTCAGTGTGGATGGAGCCTGGGCTGGCACACAGAAGGAGGGAGCTGCACTGCTCTCTGCATGTTGATTACTCTCGCTCTCTTCCATTTCTTTCTCTTCTGGTCTTGCCAGTATGGTAAATGGTTTTGCCAGAGTTTTACAGAAAGCAACTTACCAACGAGGCCAGGACGGTGCAGATTTACTTGGAATGCTTCTGAGAGCAAGCTAGAAATAGAAAGGGGAAATAGAAGTTAAATCAGCAACTCTGGTTAATGGCATCTGCCTACTATTTGTTTGTAAACTCGGTAGCCCAGGAGTCTCCTTGGATCCCCAGCTTCTCCTGGTTCCTGCTGACAGCATTTTCTGACTCTGCTTTGTACCATAGCATCTGGGGAGAAAACTGCAGGCCTTTCATTTTGGAGGAAGGCTCATTACAATTATCTGTGCCTCTATCACCTCGGGATCTGATTACGGTGCTGGGGTTGCACCTTGAAATCATTACAATTAAGACTTAATGAAGTGAGTAACTGCAGAGTCCTGCGGTTACTCCCCACCAACTTATTGCATCTGCCTCTATCATAGGAATAGCTACCATCTGATTTTTACAATTTTTAAAAAGTGAAACCTCATATTTGGAGTTTGTCCTATCAAATCCCACACGATGGGGACTCTGCGAGCCTGGGCATCTGTCCTTCCCTATCACAACACAGGCTGGATGAGCTAGGAGCACGCTGCTGGCTGAAAATGGGTGCAGGTAGAAGAAAAAAAATATTCACTGCTTTTTGGGCTGGAAAATGATAAGGAAATCCTGGGTGACAACTGTGTGGAGAGGACTGTGCTCATGTCCATGCTGAATCCCAGTCCCACTCTGTGCAGCAGTGCAGGTACAGAGGTGCAGGCAGCCAATGTGCCTGAGCCAGCCTGTTCCAGCGCTGCAGGAGCTCCACGGCTCCCATGTGGTTTATCCCAATGTGCATTAAGGATGTACCTGACCTAAGCCAAGAGAATAAAGTGAAATATGAAATTAACTGGCACTTTAATGCCTTCTTGCCACCCTTGGCTTGAAATGGAGCATACATGTGTGCAGACGCACTTCCCAATCCCATGCTGCCCCACTAGTAACAAATAGTGATTTGTTCCTTTACTTTTCTCAGATATGGATCAAGACAGATTTGGGGGCAAAATGGAAGGTAATAGAGAGTTTATCTCCTTTCAATTTTCTTTCTTTCCCCTTTGCCCCCAATTTATTTGCCTCTGTCTTCCTAATCGCTGGGAGATTATTATGTCTGAATCATCAGACTTGAAGAACCGTATGCCATTTCCCCTTAAATGACAGCTGAGATGTTTATTTTTATTGTTGTAGGGAGACTCATATCAACCTCTGCAGGTCAGATAAGGATAATTTGCCTTTGATATTTTTGATGGACTATCAGTGAGGAAGTGAGGACCAACTGGTGCAAATCCTGGCCCTTTGGTGTGGTGGGCAGAGGAGAACAAAGAGGTTCTTGTAACTTGGCATCAGGCAGCTCTGGGCCCCTTTGTTCTTCCCCATGGAATGTGTGGAGTGAAATGCTAAACTACCTATCCATGAAAGTAATGAACTAAAAAACCTCTTTTAAAAAGACATTGACTTCAATGTCCTGTTCTACTCTGGAATATTTTGGCAAATGTGACCACGACTTTGAACATGGTACTGGTAGCCTCCATGATGTTGCTTGGTACAGAGGTTGTGGAAATTATTTCTAAAATGCCTGGAGCTCTAGGACAGGCAGAGATTTAGTAGCAAGGGGCAGGAGGGGAATGCAACTGGGAATAGGTTACTTGCTGATGTGCTAACAGCTGTAGGGGCAGGGGATGAGAATTACCCTCTGAATTTGGGAGCTCATGAAGATGCTGAAAGCTCCAGGCTGCCAGGTGGAGCTGTACACATGTCTTCGTCATCTGACAGCCTTTTGGGAAGATCCTGTTCGGTAAGCACTGGGAGGGAAGAATCTACTTGCAATATGTGGACCATAAAGAGAGGAGTGCAAGTCAAGAAGAGCTCTCTGTAGTGAGAAATGCTGCACGTTTGCTGCAGTCATCAGTTGAGGCATGCTAGATTCCTTAGGCAAAAATGCAGGAATGTTCACTTTTTGAGCTGTTATTCAGTTCCTTATTGGTGTTGTCTTTAGTGTTTGCTTTTCTGAGACTCCTCCTCCAGGTTTTATTTAGTGAGCTGAATATTAATTGTGTTTTCTACCTTCTTTTCTATTCTGTCCATGTTGGTCACGCCTGTGATGGGAAGGATCAGCAGAGACAAGGCATTCAGGTATCGGAAAGGCTGTCAGATCATGACCTGAGCCAAAACAGAAAAAGTCACAGAATCACAGAATGGCTGAGGTGGGAAGGGACCTCTGGAGGTCATCTGGTCCAACCCCTTGCTCAAGCAGGGCAACCTAGAGTCAGTTGCTCAGGACCATGTCCAGACGGAGGAGTATCTCTGAGGATGGAGGCTCCACAAGCTCTCTGGGCACCCTGTGCCAGTGCTCGGTCACCCTCATAGTGAAAAAGTTTTTCCTTTTGTTAATTTTTTTCCTTATGTTCAAGTCCTCCCTATGGAAGGAGAGCAAAGAAAAAATGTACTGCTTATAACCACTTGCATAGAAAATCCAGCCATTCTAAGAATATTTAATTCTCTGTTCCTCTTATCCTCGTCAAATTGTGTATAGATGAAATCACTTCCATGTCATTTGCAGCACCAAAGTGTTCCTAAGTATAGACTTAGCTTAGTGACCTTGTCATGAATGTCAGCAGTCAGTTAAGTCACCACTTAGCACTGACACTGAAGCTATTTAGGAAGTAATGAGTTGGCACAGCATACTAACTTCTGGAATAACTGGGAGCTTGCTAACGTCTGATGCATGCCCCACGCAGTGGTATAATTTAGGGAAGAGAGTGAGTCACTCCTACTGCTCCCAACTGCAGCCCAAGGCATTAAGTTTGTCTTCACTAAAAACACCTCAGGTTCATTCATGGGTTTCTTCCCTGCTGTACTTCACCTTCACTTGTCTACACTGACAGCTAGCTCAGGATCTTCCCTTTCAACGCAAGAAGACCAACTATTCATGAATACTGTGACATTGAGGTAAACACTGTAAAAATTATCTAGAGTCATAACAATGATGACAAAATGGTCTACTGCAAACCCTCTGATCTGAAGTAGGTCGTGAGTTGCTCCCAGGCTCTCCCCATGGGTGGGCTAAGGAGAATGCTTATTGGGCCCTCTCTTATATGTAAGAGCTTGGGTGGTAGGAAAGCTCAACCCTCCCCTATCCGGAGGGGAGACAGGGTCTGGTAGCCCAGTCCTGGGGCTCTCCACAGCCTACACTTGGAAATAAGAATAGATAAGCAACCCTCTTCGTTCCTTGGAAATGATATGTGGTTGTTGGGCACAGGCAGCATCCGAGGGCGTGCAGGTCTTCGGGCACAAGACAGAGTGTTATAAGCAGCGGCTTTGAATTCCTCTGAGCAACAGAAAATGGGGATGGGAGCTCCTCAGGGAGCAGCTCCTCCTGCCTAGAGAGGGCACAGTGTGTGGCAACTGGTCCTGCAGCTTATTTTGTACAAAGCAAGTTTCAGTCAGAAGCACCTGATTTACATGAACAATTCAGCACGAGAAACTGGGAGGAAGTTTGCTCCAATTCATAAGGATGGGGTTTGGGCCTTCCCTTCCCTTATTTGGTAAAAACTGATAATTGTTGTCGCGAAGAAACCAAGGCACAGCATAGAGTTACAAACCGGTTTGTGTGGGAGAGCAGAAAGGACGCCTGGATGCTCACACCAGCTTTCAGCACTCCCTTCTTCTTGCAGCACGAGTAGGTACTTTTTGCACTTTGAGTAGGTACTCGAATGTGCCACCTCAGTGTGCTGGCTGGTGACCCTCCAGTTACGGGCGCTACCTCCAGTAGGTATTGCACCTGCATAATCCCGTATTTTTGTTTCATGTTCTCAAATCAAGATCAGTCTTCCAACTGGTTCCTCTATGAAGATACAAATATACTCCTGTGAGGAGTACACAGGTTCAGTCTGAGGCAGCTTCTGAGCAAGACAGACTACCTCTTTCACTGAGTTTGTTCTCTAGTGTCAACAAATCAAATCTGAATTTGCTCAGTTTAACATATTTTCCAAAGAATCTGCCATTGGATAGATCCTATTACACAAGTGTATGAAAATCAAAGTAAAAATGATTAGGGAAGGTTTCTATCTTTTTTTTTTTTTTTTTTTTTTTTTTTTTTTTTTTTTTTTTTTTTTTTTTACTGTTTCTTCTCTCTCTGAAATCTTTCACATGCAGATGTTGATGGTTTGTCAAGCACACAAAAACAGCTCAGTTTCTGCAGATGCAAGGAAATAGAATATCTAAGGAAATGGCAAACAGTAGAAGCAAATGAAAGATCTTTTTCAATAACATGCAAGGTTACGGAAAACAAGGATATTCATGAACCTTCTAAAACTGAATGCAAAGCAATGAGGTTGTATTTACTTTAACAAGAGAGCTTTCTTTTGTCTCTTGATATTTAACCCCAAATTATTTGCATTGCCTCCCATGGCAACAAATTCAATCATTTGGAAATGTATTTGGCTTTTGCTAGTAATATCTATTACAATAAAACATATGACATTTATTGTCAAGAGCTGTACGGGAGATACAGATGGAAATTCAAGAAAGGTAAAAAAGAGCTATTATACCATGTGTTCAGCACACCAAACTACTTAACCTCTAGTCTCTAGTCTTTCGCTCTTCAGGTCAGCAGACATTTGAAGTGTTGCCAAGATAACATACTCCTCTTGCATGGACTAGAGATTGCTCAGTAGTGACCTCTCTGCCCAGTTAAAGGCTGGACTGAAAAAAGACCGTGTGTCTCTAAGGATTTCTGCCTTGTCCTGCTTGGCTGCATACTGACAAAGACCATGCAGGTAGTGATTACCAGCAGGTTGTTAGATGCCTTTCAAGAAACAGCATGTAAGAATGACTTCACTTGGTGCAAGTTGTGTTTGGTTTACTTCTCAGCAGATGGCTAGGTAGATAAGAGAAACATCAAGAGCACTGTGTTTGATCTGTGTGATTGTGGCACCGCTGGGGACCAGGAGGAACAGGCAGGCAGGGAGGGTTGCCCATCCAACCGGGGTGGATGGCTGAGGCAAAGTACTGCACCAACATAGCACTTCTGGGCTGGTAGATCCTCAGGTCTCTGCACTGCGTATGGGTTTATTGGGTTGGGCATCACTGCACTGTGCACTGCTGGAGGTGTGCCACTGTGCTTCAGTGGCTGTAAATTTGGTGTCCTTGCCAGAAGCTTCAGAGGTAAAGAAGGGGTCCTCCTTTTTGCTTCTGACTCCCTTTGTGTTGAAACTGAAAAGGCTATTTCAAAGATCTTCCCTTGCATAGTCCACCTATGCTCAATTCCTCTGTTGACACCTGAGATTTATGATAAGAAACATGGGGTCATGAGCAGCTCAGGGAGTGGAAAGAGCCCCATTCTGGAGATAGAGGTGGTTTCTGACCACGAAGACCACACACTGAACTGAGCCCTCTCAGCTCCTCTTCTTGACACAATCCATGGTCAGTGACAGGATGGAGCAATGATGCAGACCTGTACCTCTGCAGTAAGAGATGGTGCTGGCTGGGGAGAAGAGCAGAGYTGGACTTCAGTGAGTGCTCGTCCATTTAAATTCCTAATAAATTGCATCATTACAGTAGGCCAAGCAGTGACTTGGAGCCCTTGAAATGGGAAACAGACCTGCAAATACCAAAGGACTACTGCTGCAAATTGCAAGGAGGGAAGAGTGGATGGGGAGGCAGAGTGGCCAAAGAGCTATTATCTACTTGGGTGGGAAGGAACCTAAACCAACTATCAAAGGATGTTTTGCTCTTTATTTGTACATGTTTCCTGCTGGGTTCTGAGCTTCTGACTGCGTTCACTTCCCTCAGGCAAGATATCCCTCTTCATACACAGCTTCAGGGAATGCAATCAGATGTTTTGGACACCCACAGTGGGTGCATTCAGTCTTCTGGGGTTTCAGGAT
Organism: Phoebastria nigripes; assembly: GCA_035582835.1. Taxonomy (NCBI): domain Eukaryota; kingdom Metazoa; phylum Chordata; class Aves; order Procellariiformes; family Diomedeidae; genus Phoebastria; species Phoebastria nigripes. The sequence continues at coordinate 10,609 of JAYKAV010003480.1, read as the reverse complement.
GCAGGTTTAGCCCATTCTATTACTCATTAGGTTGCTGTAAGTACCCTGAACCATAACCATCTGATAGCATGGCAATGTAGTCAAATGTTCCCAAGACAGTAGTGGAATACATAATGGATTCAGTGGAAACTTCTGCAGAGTTCAGGCACCTAGTATTTCCATCTAAGACTTGCATCTTACCCCATTGTGTGGTTAAGAATAACAGAAATTTGAGACAATGTTTTCAGGCAGCTTCTCTTCTCATACTGTTGTGCAGTCCTGAGAGGGCATTTTACTCTGAACTCTGCATAATCTATGCCCCCAGAATTGCAAGCAAAATATGCTTAAGAAAACCACAAAACTTAGTGAACATTGGAGTTTTTCCCACGTGATTTTCCTGACTATCAGTCTAGTTTATGCTTCCACAGAGCACCCATTTATCCCCTCCTGGCTGTTAAAGCTCCTTTTCTCTCATTCCTCCTCCTACTGCTCTTTCATCCTACAGCTGGTGTGGGCAGCTAAGCTGAAAGAAAGAAAAAATGGATGGAAAAGATGAAAGACCTCCACCAGGAATCTCTCACTGATGGAAATTTGAGGTATCTCTGTGGTAAGTGGGTAAGAAGGTGTTTCCAGAGGTCTTCCTGTCTTTGTCTTTATTGTCTGTGATGGGTATTACTTGCAGGTCAGTGAAGCAGAACTGAAGTGTTAGTTTGAAATCGTTCCTGGGACTAAATCCCTCAAACCATCATGGGGTGGTAGCATTTCAAAAGGGGCAGACTTTGCCCAGTCTGTGCCAGCCCCATCTCTAGTCCCATTCCCAACACCACGCTGAGCCACATGAGCATTTTTCAGCAAAGTAACTCCCACAGGCACTTCTTGCCCCCTCTCTGTTAATTTGATTAATAGGCTGGATTGAGCAGCATCATATTCTCAGAGCAACCTCACATCACCAGGAGGGTGCAATGGCTAGTTTCCAAACCACGCAGTGTGGAGCACTAGGGCTTACGAGACAACTTACAGAATTGTCCCGATAAGCAATGACGAAGGAAGCAGGGACATTAGTCACAAGGGGACCAGGGCTTTGACAGTGACAGCTGATGATGTACAGCACCTGCATTTGGTTTGCAATCAGTTCAGGCTACACTTCAGATGTTTAGGCGTCTTTTTGGTTTTTTGTTTTGCTGGTTTGGTTTTTTTTTTTAGCATATCCACAGAATTATGCACATTGCTCCAGTTGCTGTGTATGTGCCAGACTGAAAAAGTGTTCTCTTTCAAATCCCCGGTGGCCTCCTAAAGCCCCAAAACAAGCAGCAAGGATTAATTCCTCCCCAGATAAGATTTTCCTAAATCCTAACAGATAATTTGTTTGAAGTTTAATTTTAGTCTGTTATTACACACACGGGCCTTATCTTCATTCAGAGTCATTAGCAAAATTAAACAAGCCTCTTCAAACAGGAAAGGGAAGCATAACAAGAGCCCGAGCAAATGAATGAAACACAGGGCTACTGGCACTAATGGTAGGCTTACGCAGTGCTGGCAAGCCCAAGCCCTCAGGGAACCTCCAGTTTGTCATGTTTGACCCATGCGGTAGGGGTACACCCTGCCCTCTGGTATCCCGTGATGCTCAAGCCACCTCTGCTGTGATCCATGTTAGGATACCTATACCCTGCCCCTCCTTCTAGTTAACAGGATGCCTCACTCCATGGGTCCCCAACTCTTGCCCATCTCCCTGCATTGCAGCAGCTCTGGGTTTGTTTCCTTAGGCGCCAGAAGTAGTTACAGCAGCAGTGCACAGTGGAACAAAGAAGAGGAGAAAAACAAGGCCACGTCACATCTTGTGTAATCCTTTAGAATGTGCACTGTACCAGTGGTACCACTGGTTGAAGTCTATCCTAATTGCTTTGCATGGTGAATCCATATCTCTTCCAGTGGGCTGAACTCTTCCCCTCTAGCCACCGTGACACAGGAGCCTGGGGAGGAGCTCATGTCCTCATTGCACCACTCTGTAAATAGGATTTGGGCCCTCAGTCTCAAGGTGTAGAAGAGTGTCTGAGCATGTTAGCATTGCAGTGTGCTCCTAATCAGGGTGATGTTTAAGGGAACATCTAGATAGCTGCCATTTTTATGCTGTTTGACCTCAGTCAACAATGTTTGGACCAGAGCTCAGCTGACCATGTTAGTATTTCGTATATAGTCTTGTCTTTATAAAATGCAAGATTCTCTTCAGACAGTGCTCCAAAAGTCTCCCTTCCCCATCTGCAGTTTGTATAAAAATCCCAGATCTAGAAAAGAGAAAAAAGGGACTAAGATTACTAGTGACTTAAACCAAGTTGGGAAAAGAGCAATGCTGCTGGTCTCTGCCTTCACATCAGTTTCTTTCTTCTTTAGCACTGCTAGGACCACATGGGCTCCCTCTAGACAGTACAGGACAAATTATTCTGCACTGAAGCTGTGAAGGTTACCTGGAGCTCATCAACTTTGTCATATGAAACTGTGGGTGATAAGGTAGTTAGAACATGGTATCTATAAGATTAGGCCTCAGGACAGGGTGCTGAAGACCTAAGTTGCATTTTCTGCTCTGCCCCCAGTCCATATGTCCACGATCAAGTCACTTAGGGCTAGACTGATGGGAATGTCAGGGGGATGCCAATGTGTCCCTTGGGCATCCAGCCAAACAGCCTGGGGGCTGCCCCCGACCCCTTCCACAGCTCGTAGGTAGAGGCAGGCACCTCAGAAGAGATTAGAAATTGTGGTGGCCATCCACAAACCACTCTGTGGGGTTTTCTCCTCTCAGGTTTTAAGCATTTAACCCTGGCCTGCCTGCAATATGCAGATCCCTATTATCAGGAGGTAGGGTTTCACAGCCCAAGCCTCTCCTGGAGCTGGATCGGTGATGAACCCTATGGGCAAGTTTCTGTGGGATGAGCTAGATGCGTGCCAGAACACCTTCGTGGGTGCTTGCTCATACCCTGCAATGAATGCAGGATTATGCAGGGCAGCTTGCGCTTCCATGGAAGTGAGGAACTGTATGCATCTGGGGACCTATCAAAGGTAAAATGACTTGCTGCAGAGCTGCACCCTGCATCAGCCCATGAAAAATGTGTGTGATGATTGATTGCTCATCAGCATTTGGGGGCTATTAGGTGGAGCAGAGGTCATCCTTATCTTTAGTAGCTTCTTCTCCAGTACTGCTTTTAAAGTAAAGTGGTTGTGATCACTGTAGACCTATCAATTGTGCTCTGAGACACAGTAGATCAAGTCTAGGGGCTTAAATAGAGGAAAGCCATCTGGAAGTTTTTGAACAGACTTAATCATGAGACAGATATGGAGTTGTTCAGTCCAAATGGAAAGGTGGTTCTGACCACATGCACAAGCATAAATGCAGGTGCCCAGCAAACTTTACCTGCAAAACTTACAGTGTCAGCTAGGGCATGGGGGATTGCAGCCTTAGGCAGAACATAGGTGTCCAAGCCCAAGGTCCAATGCAAGTACTAAGTGTGGATTTTGGCATTAGTCTCTCTCCAAGGTTCTTAACCTTAACCTTGGATAATCATATTTCCTAATCTTCCAGATGTATTACAGAGGTAGTTACCGAATTTATTATTTACCTATGGGTATAAAAATCATTATGATGAATAGAATTCTTAATTTTTAAATCAAAGATTATAAGTCAGACTCTCTTTTTAACTCAGTTAAAAAAAAATTAAGCAAACCAGTCTAGATTAAGGATGTACAGTAATTTCCCTTCCACATAGTCTACCTATATGTTCACTAATACTAATACATTTGTATCTATTAACTAGCAACTTCAGGTCTGCCACATATGTTTTAAGGACAAAGTAGAAGAGTGAGTGAGTAACACTAGTTCCTCATATTTCTCATAAACATGAAAAATCTACTTCTACCATAGAAATGGAGACTTGTTAATCCTCGTAAAGGCAGCCTTGAGGCATGGGAAATCCCATATCTGAACACCAGTGTGATGCATCAATAAAAAAACACTGAATTCAGCCATTACCTTCTGATAATGGAGAATTGACTGTATAATTTAATTTAGGACAGCCTGCAAAAAGAAACTGTAATAGCCAGAAAACATCTTTGTTCTCCCTGCCTTGTAATATGGGTAGGTCTGTATAGAGTTAGATGGAACAGAGAATAATTTTTGTTCTAAGTTTAAGTATTGCACAGCAAAAAGACAAGAGGCAACAGATACAAGTTGCTGTAAGGGGCATTCTGGTTAGATATAAGAAAAGAAATTCTTCTCAATGAGTGTGGTCACCATGTTGCCCCGGGAAGCTGTGGGATCTCCATCCTTGGAGATACTCAGAACTTGACTGCACAGAGCCTCAGTAACCTTGCCTAACTTTGACGTTTGCCCTGCTTTGAGCAAGGTGTTGGACCTCCAGAGGTCCCTTTAGCCTCAATTATTCTATGATTTTATGTAGATACCAAAGTCCTCTTGATGCATTAATTGACAAGGTTTTTTATATTACCAAGAGGGGGCAACATGTTTTAATTCACGCACACATATAAACACATGTGCTGGAAGTAGGCAGGGTGAGTTCTAAAGGCAGGACAAAAAGCACCATATAGGCTTTAAATATCCACATGTAATTTCATGACTTCGGAGGGCAGTCTCCTGCTCCAAGTCTCAATGATGGATTTTGAAGTCTGCAAGTCTGGCTGTTCCTTAGAGGTTGGATCACATCTTTGTAATGTGGCTCACATACAGAGTTGTATAGGTACAAGTGAAATTGAAAATAATTTGTCCAGAATGCCATTTTCAGGCTTTCTACTTGGACTAATCTGGAGCTTTTTTTTATTTTTTCTGGAAAGAATATACTACCTCTGAATAGACTAGGTAGTAATATGCTCCTCTAAGAGATCACTAAAATTAGGCCAGTTCTTAAGAATTTGTTAGCAGCAGGTCATATTTTCAAGTTTTTTCTTTCACGATATTTTCCACAAATTCATTTTAAGCTTTTTTTCTTTTCCTATACAAAATGACCCATTTTGATATCAAAAGTATTTAAAAATTGTTTATATTCAAGTTTCTGTGAAAATACTACAGCAAGTATACCAGTGCATGTATGTTCCTCCTCAACTTGCATAGTCATGCTAGCCTATTTGCTGCAAACAGTAACAGCATCTTGTACCTTCACACTGGGAAGAGGAAAAAAGCATTTTCAACAGCAGCCTGAGTAGGATCATAAACAACATAACAAGCTGCAGAAAGACTAAAGTGACGCTCTCTTGCTGAACAAAGACCTCTAAAGGCAGATAAGCAAGGTAAGGTACCTGGGTACCAATATGGCTAGTGCAGATACGTGCTGAATTTGAATTCCTCTGCTATGGAACTATGCATCCTGTGAGATGCAAAGCATGCCTTTCATAGACTGAAAGCCATTCTGATTCAGACTAAACATTGTAAGTCACTCTCATTAGAAGTTAGTTAGGTAATTTAGATTAGTCTCAAGTAATTTAGATCTCCAAATCCAAGGTTCAAGTGACCAAGTGAAATTCTTCCTTCTTTTCATCACCTTGCTTTCATATCGCCTCTAAACAGTTTGAAAGTGTGAGCTAGTGGAAACTCAGCATTCAGAAACAAGGAGACAAAAAACCCCGCAATGTTGTGACTCTGATGAGCAGATGACAAGGCAACAGGTAAATTTCAGATATTTGGATTGCCAATGGTGTTGATATCAAGAGCGATTTCTCTTTATTGTGATCACTTTTTATATAATTGAAACTTTGATTTTTTTTTTTTTTTTAACCTCTGTACTAGTCTAAATTTTGGGATTTTTGCAGTATTTGGAGATTCACACATATTCAGAAATAGAATTATGGGGAGTATTCCCTCTCATAGTTCAACTTTACACGTTGTTTAGGGTCACAGCTAAATGGAAGAAGTGTTGTTAGTTTTTGTGGGGAATGATGGTAGCTCTCATGGTGGTAGCGTTGAACAGTCAACTACGTTTTCTGAAAGCACACTTCGGTAAGTCTCTATGCCAATAGTGCTCTGGGATCAATCAAACCTTAAGTGCTCTCCAAGTAAACTGTATTTGCAGACCTTTCAGTTTTATGTGGTGACAGGCACAATCCAAAAGAAAAACCATGCTCCAAACACCTCAGACATTTTGGGAGCTAAGTTTGAAACTCTCACCCTAATATGGCGTCACCTTTAACAACTTTATTTACAGAAGCAAAATTCTCTCTGATCGAGACCATGGTCCTGAAATCTATAATGGGTTCTGATTTGTGCAGTTTGATCTCATCTGGGGTTTTAAGACTGTTGGTTCTTATTTCTTCATGTGCTATTAATTTGTGTTCCCTGACAGAATAAGCACAAGATTCATTCACATGAATAAACCCTGAGGGTTGAAATGCCCCAATACCATAACAGAATACCTCATTTCTACTTATTTTTTGTGGCAGTGTTTTCTTCCTCCACTGGTTACTAACTGCTTTCGTCCTGACATTATACCAGTGTAAAACTTGGGAGCTGATTTAAATCCTTCCCTTAACAAAAAAGAAAAATGGTAGCCGTAGTGGCAGGCATGAACCCAACGGGGGGGGGTTCACCCCCACATCACCTCTTGCTGGCACGGTACACGTGGTCCAGGTCACAGAAGCAGCTACAGAGCCCTGTTGGCAACAAGGCGGCTGTGGAGAAACATCTCTGGTGCAGCCTGCATGGGACAGCTCTTTGCCTCTTATATACATAAGCCATAGGGTAAATGTTATCCTGTGGACTGCTCAAATTCATGAAGTTTTTCCCTGCTTTTACCATAAATAACTTTTTCCAGTATCATTTGCTAATATGCTTAGTTATTGTAAAATTCAGTAAAAGTATGGTATATGTGGAATGGATCCCTGAGCAGAGAATGTTTTACAGAACTGCTTATACTACTGCTGCTCACCTGAAGCCCAAAAATCGTGAGTCAGACCCCTGAAAAGTCACAAAACCCTGCTATTTTTTACTTGCACGTAGGATCACATAATGCCACTGATTTTCTGTGTAGTTTGCACAGTGTGCAGCTTGCTCTTCCATGCCAGGACCTCTCTGGTTGGGCTGGGAGCTGAGCAGCTTGGTCTCCATTGCTCTCGTGAGAATCTGCCTCTCCTCAGCTTTCCGGTACCACTTTCTCCTGTTGCTTGGGGAGGTGCTTAGTGCCTGCACCCAGACTTGCTTGCTGGCAGGTAATGGCCTAGTGCTTTGACTCTGCTGTGGGAACACACTTTCAGCCCAGCTTGGTGTTGTCCCAGTTGCTCCTGTGCCCTTTGTAAGTCGTTCAGGTGCTGGTTCTTCTACCTGTCAGCCTCTGCTTGGCTGCCTTTCAGTCTTTGAAAGGACTACAGTGACAATCCACCATCACTAACCCTCTTCCTCTGTTCTGTGCCTGTCCTTCCTCCCTTGTGCTGCTTGGCAAGGAGGCGTTCCCCACTGAGCTGTTCTGCATTCTGATGCACACCATCACCACTCACCGACCTGCTCCATGCGCTCGGATGTGCCATGCTTTGCATCACGCGCCCAGACACACCTCTTGCCGCTGTGAACAGAGGGTAGCCCAGCTCCCAGAATCGGAATATAACACACCACCAGTATGCACATGCTGTTGTATGAAGGCAAGAATCATCCTCTGGCTTTTTCCCAAGTAATAGCCTCCTTTTTTTTTTTTTTTTTTTTTTTTTTTTTTTTTTTGGCTGTTGAGATGGAAACATTATTGTCTTCATATGTTAAACTGTTCCCATTATACTCTCAGCTGGGTATTCAATGCACTTGGCTTAGCTCATGCCTATACCTCTCACATCCCTAGCTTTATATGGTAGGTACTCATCTTGCTTGGTCAATTCTTGTGCTTTCCATCATTAGCTGGCATTTTTCAAAGTCCTGCCTCATACCCAGCCCACCCTCGCAGAGAGTGGAGTGAATTCTCTGTGAGAGCCACAGACTGATCTGCTGGACCCAACTCTTGTGTATCGCTCGGAGTCCTCCTGGGAAAGGCGATGGTCCAACAGCACCCTGACAGCCCCACGCTGTCACGTTTGTCACACGCAGCCTCTGCTTACACCCTGCTCCGAGTGTGCTGCTCAGTCTGCTGCTGGTACTTACTCTCGTGGACTGACTTTATCCGTGGCTCACATTACTGGAGGCTCGGTGTCCTGGTTCCAGCTGGGACAGAGTTAACTTTCTTCCCAGTAGCTGGGGAGGGTGTGTGCTGTGTTTTGGGTTTGGTATAATAGGAGCGTTGATGGCCCATTGATGTTCTGGGTGCTGCTGGGTGGTGCTTGCACCGGGCACTTTTCAGCCTCCCATGCCCTGCCAGGTACAGGGGAAGCTGGCGGGGGGAGCACAGCCGGGGTGGTTGACCCAGCTGGCCAATGGGGTATTCCATACCATGTAACATCATGCTCAGTATAAAAAC